>LPNX010230012.1:476272-502761 GCA_001517045.1 Pseudotsuga menziesii
GTCACTTGCGCTTTGACGCGGATTCATATTCTCTTGCTGCGTGAATTGCAAATAGATCTCAGCAAACCAATCACTGATTTCCTTCACAGAGGGCCTCCAGAACATAGCCCTTGTGGTACAAGGTAAACCCCTCTTAAGCAGGTACTGAGTTCAACCGGCAACGAAACCAATTTGTTGGGCAATAGGGCAGAACCGAGTTAGTTCTTATGCATCGCACCAACAAAAGACCCACCGTGTTGGCCCTTTTGGCAACAACCTGCACGCAGGTTGCAGTCTCACCCGAAACAGCAATGGGGTGCCGCATAATCAGGTTTCTGCATGCAGGGAGGGGTATTACTGTACCTTAGCCTTTAAAAGAAATTATGAATCAACACTTGTAAACTTATCATTCATTCACATATGACTTCGCAGCACAATAAATAAACTAAACTTGCATAACCCACTACGGGGAATTCACACCGAAGCTTATTACTAGCAGTGATCTAATGTATCAGATGTATTCAGTTTAATGCATGAAAATGACAGAAGCAAAAACAACACAATAAAATCACGACACCAAATATAACGTGGTTCCCCCCCAGTGTAGGGGCTACGTCCACAAACTGCGTTTTATTCCTCTTTCCTCAAAACCACAGTTGATCTGCGCACTCAGCTGCAGATCCCTTCAGTCCTTAACAGCCGCGCACACAGCAGCAGGCCTCTGCGCACACAGCTGCAGAGGTCGTCCACGCACATAGCTGGGACTTATCCTTTCCTTACAAAAACCAACCTAACTTCGCCTTATCTTTCTTTACATCAAAAAAACCTAACCTTTCTTCTTTACACCGGCGCTTATTTATACTGCGCCTTTTTACAAAACCATGGTCTTAAACCATGGGCACCCAAAAACCCTAAACCTTGGACTTAAACCATGGGTTTATTACAAAGCAGAGGGTTTTGACTTACCCTGACACCCCTAAGAATATTTTGGCCCATAGATCCACTTACAAATTTTCTAATTAACCGTGGAGTTACCCAACATGGAGTATGCGCCCCAACAACCATTCTCTTGAGGCTTGCTTCAGATCATAAAGTTCATTTTTTAGTTTGCAAACATAGTCTCTATTATCTAATAAGAGAAAACCTTCTATTTTTTCAATATATACTTCATGTTCTAGTTTCCCATTTAGAAACGTAGACTTGACATCCATTTGATACACTTTGAATCTTTTGTAACATGAAAATGCTAAGAACATTTGGATTGCTTCAAGTCTTTCTACATGTACAAAGGTTTCTTCAAAGTCAATACCTTCCACATGAGCATATCCTTTACATACTAACCTTCCTTTGTTTCTTATTACTTTTCCATTTTTATCTAACTTGTTTTTGAAGATCCATTTGGTCTCAATGACATTCTTTCCTTCAAGTCTTGTGACAAGTTCCCAAGCTTGGTTCTTCTCAATTTTATCCAATTCTTCATTCATGCACTTGATCAAATTTTCATCTTTGTTGGCTTCTATGATGTTCTTAGGTTCCACCACTAATAGTAAGGATTGTTCATTAAGCACTATTCTCTTTCTTGTACTGACTCCAATATATTTGTCACCTATGATTTGTGTCTCAGGATGATTCTTTTGTGTCATCCTTGTTACGGAGAGAAATTCCTATGGCTTGGGGTACCACAACAGACAGCATTGACTCCATAAATCAATCTTTTCCAATATGCAATAGAAATACAATGTCTAACACTAAAGGATCAGACCTCGTACCTTTTTCTGGACAGTTGAAGTAGATCCATGTTGAGCTTTCCAATCTTCAACTTGAATTGATATAATACTTCCTCAACAACAAGTAAACAATACAATCATACTATATATCATGGTGTTAGATCTATTCTAGCATATATAATCAACAATGTAAAAGAATTTGACATATTCCAATGGATACAATATTTAATCAAATACACCATTGGACAAGAAAAGATATTTCCATTAATATAAATCAGAGATTACAAGATAGATACAACCTCTGATGGCACATCTATGAACCGGAGAAACTGAATCCTCCACTTGGGCCTCCACCACCTCAATCCTCCATCTCACAATAGCAAGCTCACTAGCAAAAGGAAAGCTTGGGGAGAACACGAAAGTGCTCCAAGGGACAAAGGGATGTAGACTCAAGTACAAATTCTGTCAACAATGGAATATAGTTTCATTGCTCTCAATCTCTCTATATGCCTTCAATGTACCAAGGGGTTCCTTATATAGCTTCACAAGGGATAATGAAGGGTCAAATCCAAGCGATATCAAGGCATATGGAAGGCTAGCAGTTGAATGAGTTGGATCCATGTCAAGGAAAACTCCAAAAGGATTTGGATTATGCACACATCCCGATGTACGTGGTTATAGGGGTCAAACCCACATATGTACACGGTTATCGGGTAAAAATCCGTGTATATCATTTTTCATATAGTTTTAGGGATGATGAAGGAAACATCAAAGGACAAAAAATGGTCCATGGGGTCTAAAGAGTCTGTAGCGGGACAGGGGAAGGCCATACAAGGTGTGATTCACCTAGAGTGGTGAAATACGCTATAACAGATGCCCCCTAATGTGTGAGGTTAGAGGGGTCATACGATGGCCGAAATACATTATAAGTCCATCCCAGAAGTGGAGTGATGAAGGATCCCAAATGAAAGACCAGCCACCCAATCAGCATAGTACAATAATACAACTCTACATATAACTACAAGTACATATAGCAGTCCTGGATACATAAGAGTATATTGGCCATGAATAGGCATGATACATGATATCACATATGTGTTCATCGCCATGTACAATATACATAGATCAGAATTTCCATGATAAAGATATAAAAAGGACCATGATCTCCAAAATGGCTGAAGATATATAATAGATCAAGATATCCATAGTGACTGGAAATGTCTGACATACACTAGAATGAAGTCACAAGAGCGGAAATTTCATGAACACTGGCACGATCAATGTGGTATCATATAAGAGATGCCACCCGTCTAGAAATTATTCTACACAAACCGCTATGAGTACATGTCCTACTATGCGAATAAAGGTGCCAAGGTCGAACATAGTAGTCCATCATTTGATTACCGGTCATTGATGTATACCGTTAACAAACGCGAGATTACCCACCGATAATGAAAATGGGAATCAAGGTACTAGAGTGCAAACTAACAAGTGTGAATAGATGTGTTGAGGTCAAACACTTGAGAGAATCCATCGATCAAGGGACATTGATGTATTCCAAAGAAACTGTCGATGGCGAGAGAACCTGCCACTGATGACTGCAAGTCTCAAGGAACTCAAAATGACTCTAGATTCCAATCCTAGAATAAATGATCTGAATTCAATGGGATGAAATCCACTAGAAGGAGGTCATTAAGGCATCCCCCATCATCCAACACGAGGTACTCAGCAAAGCTATCTAATGTGGATGGACTCAATCATAGGGTTCACGAACTAGTAACTGTACCGGGAATGGCCGACATGCAAAGTCAAGATAACTGAGGAATGGACGACACAAGTTTCAACTTCCTTCGAACAAGAGCATAACGGCATATGGTGACTAAATGAAGGCAGCATAGACTCAATATACAAACTGGGACATCTCTGTGACATAGGAGGCATCAACAGAGGCTCCATAGGGACTGGAAGCTTAACCAGTCGGTGGAGATAAACTTAGATAAATGAGTACATATCCTAAAGTTGAACTATAACCCAACCAATGGATGTGATATACAATGCTCTGTTCGAAGGCGACACGACTCGACAGTTTCCAAATATAACATCTTTCCTTGTCCGTCTTTTTGGTTTTAAATTTTTTTTTTTGGACTTTTTCAGTTATTTGAAAAGCTTGAAAAAAAATAAACTAGCTTTATAGTTACAAACTAGGAGGAGATGAGTGTCGTCAGAGCAAAAAAACTAGTTCCAAGCAGTGGAACATACCTATGCTCAATGCAAGGATACATGTGTAGGATATCGACACTCGGGGGAAAATCCCCTCCCGGTAAAAAGGGAATCAAGCTGCGAAGGATATAAAAAATGGCTCTGCATGGCTAGACATGAGACAAGCTCGGGCTATATGGTTGAAACACAATGTCAGGGGAGCTGGCATAAAGCTCAATAAGGCAGGCAAAGCTCATGATAATGCATTCACAACTTGACATAAGGGAGTCCTGAGGGAAATAGGCCAGCAAAAGATGAAGAGGAGTATGAGGCTCTTGCGAAATGTCACGGCAGTACTATACAATGGACTCCCATACCTAAGAGAGGACTCACAGCATGGGTGCCAAATGCAAAGGGGAGCTGACTAGGACACCCATGTATAGGAAATCTCTACCATTCACATAGTATCACTTCTAACAGTAGCATGAAGGTTCTGTGATACCATGGAATGGGTTCATACCTAAGGTTAAGATGGAACGGTCATAAGGCAATGCATAAGTGCAAGCAGATGTGACATCCTAACCTATATGCCAGTTCAGATATAATACTTGTGATAGGCATGAACAGGTCGAAACCTCGGAGAGAGTGTACAAAAACTGGACCCTACATGACAACCATATTAGTCCAAAACAACCCAAAATAGTCAATAAAGAATCCAAACTATAGGATATAGGGAGGAATGATCATGACAATAGCACCCAAAGGAAACAATGCGGTGAAGGATGGGACATAAAAAGGAAAGTAAGGTATAGACGCAACGTTCACACATCCACTACCACCCCCATGAGGGTGACCACTGGTGTAAAGACCGAGCAAAGGGAATAAAAATCCTCCACAAATGGAGTAGAGGATGGAATATGACCATTCCCAAATCTATGAGCATGGTAAGGGGTTGTGATGCCCCCAAGTCTGATACCAGGGTCCGTACTGGGACCAAGGACAGGTTATAGGATACTAGGCATGCCAAAAATAAAAGGACCCAAACTCAAGAGAGCATAAATATACTCAAGTAACCACGATCCCAAAGGCCAACTAGCGCACAAAAAGCACACTCCTAAGAAAATCTATAGCCAAAATACAAGCAAATCAAGGGGAAGATATGTGAGCTCTCGAATGAAGCAGGTATGTCTCACCTACGAGAGGCTCGAAACTCCCATACGCTACAAGTGGAGGTACGTAACCAATTATTGTGGCCCTCAGCTTCAACGCGTAAAGCGACTGTGCTGTCCGACCCCAACCTAGCTGGGACACCCACAGAATAACCTCTACAAGTACCCGCTTGATATCCTAGGTAAGGCCACTAAGGTCACCTCAATATAATCAATGCTCAGGTAGATAGTCGCAGGTAGGATTGACCATATGGGCAGGGTAGCAAAGCCTGGAATGCTCGAAAGAGCCCCCAGATATGAATACAATCCTAGAAATATCTCCGGTGCTACTCAGTTATGACTAGGGGTCATCCCAATCAATAACCGCTCACACTGCCTTGTGCTTAACTCCCGTTTGAGAGGAGGATCCTAAGAACGATGGTTATATCAAGGATTTCACACACTCCCTGGACAGAAACCTAGATGTTGTTGTTTAGTGATCTTGGAGAATTGACTTACAATGAACTATTCCAAGATCCTAAAACTTAAGCTTGTTGGTGCACCCTATAAAAGAAAAGAGTGTAATTCATTTTATTATGCGCTGATTTTAATTGGCTGTAATTACTCAATGGCCATGCAACTAGTGATATGAAGACTCAACAGTGAAATAAAAGTGCACACCATAAAAAACAATGCTAAGTCCAATCTTTGTCAAATGAAAAATACGGTATGCCACTACATGAGATGCATAAATATATATTCCTTTCTGAATACCAATGCAATCCTTCCTATATGAAATCCTAAACATAACTCTCATCCAAGCAATCCAATGCAAGTACCTCCTCAAATCCATATCTAAGATGCAACTAAGAGTGCAACTACTTTGTATTTTTCAATATAAAAGAATGAAAAATGCAATAAAAGTCATCTAAAACTCTCTGTCTCTATAGCAAGTATAAAAGACAAGCCCAGCAAGACACCAAGACAAAAAGAGTAATGCACTAATGGCAAAACATAAAGGAAAAATGACTAAAACTACTTTCAAAGAAAAATCAATGAAAAAACGGTCTCTGGTCACAAAAGAATCATCCAAGAGACAACATCAGACCCAAGGAAGACCCAACCACACTCACAACCCACCCAGCAACTTCCCACAACATCAAACTCACCAAAAGGGAGGATGTACGCGACTGTTTAAAGAACAGCTGCATATATACGCGACTTTTGGCCAAAAACATGCATGGATAGGCATATGTACGCTACTTTTGGCCAAAAACCTACGTATATAGGCATATGTATGCGACTTTTGGCCAAAAACCTGTGTATATGGGCATATGTATGTGACTTTTGGCCAAAAACCTGCGTATACAGAGAAGGCAGTGGTAAAAAGCAGGCCAAGGGTCAAAGAAATAAAGGGGAGTGTCAATGGATGAACATACTATAAAATGCAACCCAGAAACAAGGAGAAACAAAGAGCAAGTCAATAATATCAAGCCCATTGTATCGATAAAAACCCCCAAAGGAAAAATGACTAGGAACTCCCCAGCAGAGTCGCCAATTCTGTTACGGAGAGAAATTCCTATGGCTTGGGGTACCACAACAGACAGCATTGACTCCAGAAATCAATATTTTCCAATATGTAATAGAAATAAAATGTCTAACACTAAAGGATTAGACATTGTACCTTATTCCGGACGATTGAAGTAGATCCCCGTTGAGCTTTCCAATCTTCAGCTTGAATTGATATAATACTTCCTCAACAACAAGTAAACAATACAAGCATAGTATATATCATGGTGTTAGATCTATTCTAGCATATATAATCAATAATGTAAAAGCATTTGAAATATTCCAATGGATACAATATTTAATAAAATACACCATTGGATAAGAAAAGATATTTCCATTAATATAAATCAGATATTACAAGATAGATACAACCTTTGACGGCACGTTTGCAAACCAGAGAAACTGAATCCCCCACTTGGGCCTCCACCACCTCAATCCTCCATATCATGATAGCAAGCTCACTAGCAAAAGGCATGCTTGGGGAGAACACAAAAGTGCTCCAACGGACAAAGGGATGCAGACTCAAGTACAAATTCCAGCAACAATGGACTATAGTTTTGTTGCTCTCAATCTCTCTACATGCCTTCAATGTACCAAGGGGTTCCTTATATAGATTCACAAGGGATAATGAAGGGTCGAATCCAAGCGATCTCAAGGCATATGGAAGGCCAGGAGTCGAATGAGTCGGATCCATGTCAAGGAAAACTCCAAAAGGATTTGGATTATGCACACATCTTGATGTACGCGGTTATAGGGGTCAAACCCGCGTATGTACACAGTTATCGGGTAAAAATCCACGTATATCATTTTTCATATAGTTTAAGGGATGATCAAGGAAACATCAAAGGACAAAAAATGGTCCATGGGGTCTAAAGAGTCTGCAGCGGGACAGGGGAAGGCCATACAAGGTGTGATTCACCTAGAGTGGTGAAATCCGCTATAACACTCCTAGATGGAGATTTTGTATCAGATCTTGGAGAGTCTTGTTTTCACTTTCCTGAGAGTCTTATTTTTATACTATTTCTTCTTTTTATTCAAGAGCATCTTCCTCTATTGAACTTTCTTCTTTTTGTTTATCATCCATTTATTCAACAACAGTTTCTTCAACATTTCTTGGATTTGTATTCTTCTTGACTTAGTATCATGAACAATTACACTTGCACTTTCTATGATCTTATGTGATTCTATATTATAAGATATGTATGCCCTTTTTGTGGAATAATATCCAAGAAATATGCCTTCATCCATTCTAGAGTCAAACTTCCCTAGATTATCATCTTCTCTTTTTATGTAGCATTTACTTCCAAAAAATCTAAAATATTTAACTGAAGTTGGTTTTCCAAACCATAGATCACAAGGATTCTTGTCGTTATTTATTATAAGTTGTCCTTTGTTTTGTATATAAGCAATTATATATAATGATTCTCTTCAATAGCCATTGGGAAGTTTTGCTTCAATAAGCATAGTTCTAGAAAACTTTCATCAATAGAAAACTTTCATCAATTTGACTCATATCATTTTTTAGGATTATTAATCCTCCCTTGTCCAATTCAGTCATTATGTCTAAATCAGGAGTCATGTCTGAATTGGTATTCCTTTCAATCTATTTTTAGTCACTCACACAATTCGATCCACTTGGACTAATTGGGGCGCATGCACCAGCTACTAAAGTGCGGGGAACACTAATTGAGGCCAACTTCCACTGATTGCACTTGAATGAATTAGTTTAGGAGCCTCCTAGATCAATCCCTACAAATTAGGTTCTAGTGGGAGTGTCGATACCAACCTCTATCAGTTGAGTTCAGTCGGTGACTAGTCAAGTTCAGTTAGGATTCAATTACATTCATTCTAGTTCAGTACACTCAATTCTATTCAGTTAGCGCTAGGTTTGCATGGTTTCATGTGGGTGAGGTGCATTTACTCACCTACCTCAATCAGTTAGACTAGTCAACACTGAATTAGACACTTGATTTTGGATTTTGAACTCCGATGAACTCCGATAATGATCTAGACAAGGTCAGTTAACCATTCAATCAAGTAGAGTCCAACCAATTCGAATTTCATCACATGGATTCAAATTGCATGTTGCTATTTATCCATTGTAATTCATTGTAATTAATTATCTAATTACTTTTTTATTAATGAAATCTTTCAGAGTTGCAGCCATTTTTGCACTATTTCATTCTTCAATTTCTGAGTAAAATTGTGTGATATTTCTTGTGATTTGTGTGTTAGACCATAGATATTTGTGCTCAATTTTACATGATACCAGAGCCTCGAAAAGACAAGGCACTTCTCTTACTAGAGATTCATACTTGGATCCATTTCTTTGAGCAAAATTACTCCTTCCAGTACTGCACCAGAAGCGAAGAATTTACCACTTAATATCCCAAGTTAAGGAATTGTTGATCAAGCTTGCTTGATCAACTATGTTGGGTGTTAAGGAAATTCCAAAAGTGCACACTGTTAACCTTATTTTGTCTATTTGATTGTGTGATTTACAGGTTTATCATTCTTCTTCACAACATTCTCTACAAACAGTTGAGTCTCCTTCATTGCATTCGATAGAGTATCTCAGTCCTCTTCTTTACATTCTAAATGGCTCCTCCAATGGACCTTCCAATTCATTTCAACTACCACCAGTGTAAGGAGGACATGGAAATGTAGCTACGCTCCAAAATACTCTTCATACTCACAAGGGAGATAAAGAAAGAGCCAATTCATTATGTTTACAAAAAAAAGTACTAGAATAGGCTTCATGAAGGCAACATATGCTTGTGCCTCTCACTCTATCGAGACCTTCTCTTCCACATAAATGGATTGAAGACTCCCAAGGAGGTTTGGGATAAGCTTTCCTCCTTATTTGACAAGCATGTTGATTTGAGGATCTATCAGCTGGAGAATGAGCTGATATCTCTCCATCTAGCCAATTTCAAAACAATAAATGACTTCTTCACAAAATTCAAGCATCTAGTGTTCCAATTGAAGCTGTGCAAGGTTGAGAAGGAGGATGATCAACTCATCCTTTCCATTCTCTCCAAAATTGGTGTAGACTATTTAGTCTTTGTATCAACATTTCATTCTGTGAAGCTCTCTACTCTAAACAAGAATATGCCTACTCTTAACTCTTTCATTGAATCTCTCAATCAAGAGCATGACAAGTTGATGCAAATGGGGATCACTCGATCTTCTACAGATCAAGCACTAGTGGCAGGAGGAATTGAGGTGGTGAATGATAAAGTGAAGCAAAAGGATGAGTCTCATGTATAGAAACAGTAGTCAAATGAGCCTTCAGGTTTGAAGAGAAGCAAGAAGAATGGAAAAGGAAAGACACTATGTTCTGACTGTAGAAGGGGCTTTCATCCAGAAAGCTTCTATATGAGAATAACACTTGATGATGTGGCTCTTCTTCTAAAGAAGCAGAGAATTACTGTACCTGCTAGCACAAGGAACGATGACCATAGAGAAGAAACCAAATACCATGAAGAGACATACCATGCACTGAAGGATAGCTGCTCCACAACACATGCCTTCCTCATTAATTTTGGAGCCTCCAATCATATCGTTGCATTGAGAGAATCATTCTCTTCCTTGCATTATTTTGATAGTCCTAGTATTCAAATGGGAAATAACAGTAAATTTCAAGCCAAAGGGAAGGGCTCTATCAATCTTGTACATGGAAAGTTCAAAGATGTGCTTTATATTCCCTCCCTAGTTGCAAACATGTTATCTATATACCAGATGAATCATACGAGCTCTCTAAAGCAAGTCATATTTTGTCCTGTATGAGTGGAGATCATAGATATCTCTACTGGGAACATCATAGTGAAGAGTAATGCAAATCATGCCTCCAAGGCATATGAGTTCTTAGACTTCATGCCATTTTCAGAGCTAATGCACTCTCAGCAACCACTTGCAAGGGAAGGTAAATATATTTCATCTACTTCTTTTACAGTTTCCACTAGTATTTCAATTCCAGCTTTATCCATTTATGAGATTGAGATTCAGGGTGATTCAGATACAAATCCAGATCTAGTCCCTACTTCCAAACTAGAATCTAGGAAGATGACTGGAAATCCATCTAACATTCAGAAGACTAAGAACCTTCTGCAATGTCATGCAATCTTACCTCCTTCAGAGATGCAATAGACTTCCTGTAAGTTGCTACATGGAAAGGGCTCTGTCTCACTACATTCATAAGAATAGAGTGGATCATACACCTCTTCATGCATCAATAGGAAAAGGTTACATTCATCCTTAATTCCCTCATCATTTTGGGAGAAGATGGAGAAGTATACATGCCAGGCCCCAGGATACCTATGCACACAACATCATGCATGCTGCTCCTCTACATCATAGAGATTGCAGCAACACATTTTCAAGTTTTTCAAACTTGAATCCTAATTCTATCTTCATAGTTAGAGGGCAGGGGGGTTTCCCATGTGGTTTTTCCCCCAGCTCCTTATGTTGAGCAGTTGCTTTACCTTACTTATTGTAATGGGTGACCTATGTTGTTAGTTACCAGGGCCCACAAATTTTCCAAGATAGCATTCAGGGGGGGTTTTAGGATTATTAATCCTCCCTTGAAAAATTTGGTCATTATGTCTAAATTAGGAGTCATGTCTAAATCGGAATTCCTTTAAATCTATTTTTAGTCACCGGCACAATTGGGTCCATTTGGCCTAATTGGGGCACATGCACCAGTTACTAAAGTGTGGGGAACACTAATTGAGGCCAACTACCACTAATTGCACTTGCATGCATCAGTTTAGGAGCATCCTAGATAAATCCCTACAAATTAGGAGCCACTGGGAGTGTTGATACGAACCTCCATTAGTTGAGTTCAGTTGGTGACTACTCAAGCTTAGTTAGGAGTCAGTTACATTCAGTTCTAGTTCCTTACACTTAGTTCTATTTAGTTAGCACTAGAATTGCATGGCTACATGCAGGTGAGGCGCATTTACTCACCTACCTTAGTTAGTTAGACTAGTCAACACTGAATTAGACACTTGATTTTGGATTTTGAACTCCGATAATGATTTAGACAAGGTCAGTTAACCATTCATTCAAGTAGAATGCAACCAATTCGAGTTTCCTCACATGGATTCGAATTGCATGTGTTTATTTAGCAATTTTACTTCATTGTAATTAATTATCTAATTACTTTTTTATTAATGAAATCTTTCACAGTTGCACCCATTTTTGCACTGTTTCAGTCTTCAAATTCTGAGTAAAATTGTGATCTTTCTTGTGAGTTGTGTGTTGGTCCATAGATCTTTGTGCTCACTTTTACAACATTGTTCTTCATTTTTTAAAATATACACATTGCTTAGAGTTCTTACATCAGTCCCAACAAGTTTTCCTAAATATTTTCTTATGATTTCACACTTATTGGAATAAAATATACATATGTTTCCTCGATCACATGTTTATCTCACACTGAAAAGGTTAGGTTTTAATTTCTTTACAAGTAAAACATTTTCATATTTCATTTTATCTCGAAGAGCTACTGTACCCTTCCCAATTATTTTAGAAGATAGATTATTTCCAAAAGTGACTTTCCCTTTTTTATTTCTTTTTAGGCTTATAAACTTATTTGGGTCTCTTGTGATGTGTTTTGAGTATCCATTATCCACATTCCATAGATTTTGTTTTTCTATAGCACATAGAGCTAATGAACATTCCATATCTTGTTCTAAAATTTTCTCAGCCTTTTTGGGTACTAGAAATTGATTTTTTAAGTCAACAACAATTCTTTATGTATTATTGTTTTTCTCTTCAAATTCTTCCATATGAGTTTTTTATTTTTTGTACATCCCTTTATACTTTCCTAATTCTGCAAGAGCACTTACAATTTCTACTTCAATTTCTATCAGACCTTCTATTTTTTCTTTAGATATTTCTCTCTCTAATCTCATGAATAGGACTTAAGTATCTTCACTTATCTCTTCATCTTTATTGTCTTCCTTGGAATAGAATTTTTTCTGAAAATTATTTTTCTATATGGTCTTACTCTTTTCATATTTCTTATGAAAGAAAGGTTATTCATCATCACTATCCTCTTGTTTTGAGTATGAACACTTATTGGAAAAATATCCAATCCTTCCACAGTTAAAACATCTCAAAGGTAGCTTTCCTTTATACTTTTGAGTACCTTTCTCAAGTTTCTTGATGAAAATTTCGGCTTCTCCATTATCTAGGTTCTCATATTAGTTCTTGAATAAGGCTCATCCCTGTCTATAGGTAGGTATTTTGGTACTTTATATTCTCTTTCAACAGACCTCCAGACATTGTATCCAAGAGACATTAGATGACACTTCATTCTTACACTCCAATATGCATAATTGTCTCTCGTAATTAATGGAGGTTTGCTAGTGGCTAACCCTTCTTATTGATCCATAGTGGTTTTTAATAGGATATTCCTTCTAGTGATTAAAATGTAGTGAAGCATCCTTATCTAATACCAATTGCTAGAATATTGGACAATATTAAGAGGGGGGGGTGAATAAGTATTGATAGTTTTTAATAATTAAAACCACTTTTAATTAACTTATTAACACACATGATAAACAAAAGAACACATAACAAAAATTTATCATGGAATCCCAATTTGATAAACAACCAATACTTCATATTACTGCAAACATATATTTACAAATAGTTTTTGCTTACTACTACAAACAAGGATGGTACTACATCGTATTTACCAGCAACTACTAGAAGGAGGCTACAACCCCATGTTTTATCAATTGTTGTTAAAAAGATGCTGTGAAACCCTATTTACCAGCTACCACTGGAACGAGGCTAAGACCCCCTTGTAGGCATGTTTCCTACCCTAGCACCTCGCAACCTCCCTTATATGATAATTTGATCTTTAACTGTTCTACATCAAACTGAATGTACATATATACATATTTGAATGTTTAAAGCAATGTTTGTATCCCATGAAACATATATCTTCATCCAACAGTCACATATTCTCATTGTGAATACTCACATACAACCAAACTAATTTGACATTACTTTTATGTTTGTCATTTTTAACTATGTTTAATTTATTAGTCACGACCTTCCACAGTTTATTTTCAGCAACTTCCTTTCCACAAAAAACTCTTTGCAACAGACCTTTCCACATTCAGCTTTTTGAACTGATCTTTCTACAATTTGACCTTTCCGCGATTTGCAGGAACTTATTTCTTTCACAATTGTAGATTATGGATTGCAGATGTGCACTTTGACTTTTCTGTAAAAAAATTTCCCTAATTATATTTCCGCAACAACCTTTCTTCCATCTAAAACTTCTTTCTTCTGCAGTTGGGGATTGGGAATTGTGTGTATGCATATCGACTTTTCTTGAAAATTTCTTCCGCAAATTGTATTTTACAAATCTTGTGAACTGTCGATTGCTTTGTAGAATACTTCTTGTTTGTTAATTATTATCAAACAAGAAGCTTCAATTTGGAGCTTCAGAATGTTATTTTCCATGCATATTTACTTTGTGTATTTTTTTCCTACCGTCAATCTATTCTCTTGATACAATGTGATCCATCTAACCTTTGGTAAATAATTTGATTGCAACTCCATGACCCTGCATTGATTAATCATAGGATCGATTGATCAATTTAGTTTTATTGGACCCTGCATCGATTAATCATAGAATCGATAATCAATTTAGTTTGATCGGACTTGATCCCCTCATTGGATCCTCTCATGTGTCTTTCCATCGTTATCACATATGCCATCTCTTGCCTTACCATTGTGTCATCACTTATTCCTTTGTCATTACTTAACCCCTTTTGACATAAATGACAACTTCATTCGACAATGTAGGCCAATCCTTTTACAAAAATTCATCATGCTACATCACTTACTACAATTACCCACAAGGGTATGAACATGCAAACACCAATAAAAAAATGGGCCAAAATTGGCCTACATGGACTTCTAAAGTTTTGAAATTTTGATAATTGAACACATGAATTGGTCATTCTTAAAACAATGAATTGAATAATTAATCCTAATGAAACTTGGAGGTAACATATTTCATAGATCCTTTGTTCATAATATATTAAAGAATACCCCTAATATCACTAGATATTGATAATTAATTACAAAAATCCTTTTGTTGATCCCCCTCCCAATAGATATTTTCA
This sequence comes from Pseudotsuga menziesii, assembly GCA_001517045.1. Taxonomy (NCBI): domain Eukaryota; kingdom Viridiplantae; phylum Streptophyta; class Pinopsida; order Pinales; family Pinaceae; genus Pseudotsuga; species Pseudotsuga menziesii. The sequence goes on from LPNX010230012.1 coordinate 491,048, forward strand.
ATTAGAAAACCCCTATTTTACAATATATTCCTTATTTTTACTAGAAACCCATTTTTATACCCCTTCATACCTATAAATCCCCCATACCTTATTCATCACCTCCCAATACCATCACAATAAAAAAAACCCTTTATGGATAAACATCATAAGATATTTCTCAACAAGGTGAATCCCTCATGCATATGGATCCATCTAGGGACGTGTGCTCGATATGGTATTTAAGTAAGGAGAGCATGCAAGAAACCCATTAGCTCTAGTTTCTATAACATGTAAAAGGCATCTGAACTTAGTAGACCAAACCTTCAGTAGCACATGTTTTTATGAAAGCCAATCTGGTGTAAGTTGCATTACTTAAAAAAATCCAAAATTCAAAGATACTAAGGAAATAGATTATTATTCTTAAGTAAAAAAAAGAAATGCAAAAAGTAAATGGTCACTTCAAGGAGCTTATTTTCCTCATGGAGGATTCACCTTGTTGAGGAATATCTTGTCACGTTCATTCATAAGGGGGGTGTTTTTAATTATGAAAAATAAGGTCAATATATTGTAGGTATTGGTGGGAAGGGAATAAGATATGGGGAGTTTATAGGTATTTGGGGGTATAAAAAAGGGTTTCTAGTAAAAATAAGGAATATATGTAGTGAAATTAGGGGTATTATTTAATATCTGATGAACTAAGGTGCTATGACATGGTTTCACTAAGTGAATACCCATGATTTTCCTACACTAAAGCATGATAAAATAAACATTCTAAGAAAAATCCAAAATCCAAAATATCCACCTAACAATTTTATAACTTTTAGAGTTTGTTCCCTTCTATTTGGTTACCAACCAAAACTAGGATACATTTATTAAGAAATGTAAACCTACATGAAAACTATGGATTGGAGAGCTAGATGGGAGATCGTAGTCATGCAAAATATCACCAAACTGATTCCCAAATTGGAAATTCCTCATGTAGGCTTCTTCTATCCAAGATTGGATAGGACTAATATACTTATGTATATGATGAGGCAGATCTACTGCTCCATCATTCATGTCAAAATGGATTCTCAGATAAAAATATTTTGTAGTAACATAATCCTTAGGATGCTCCAAAGAATGAGAGAACTTTGTATGTGAAGATGAAGGTTGATACTACCCCTCCATCATCCATATAAAATATAACTCTTCAGTTTACTACCTCACTTGGTCTACATTATTAGTAATCGTGTATGGATCTGACTGGTCATATGAAAATTTTGAATGCTCCTCTTCCATACGAAGACTTTCAAAAGTATCTAAATGAACACTCCCTTATCTATACATATCATAGATGGGATTTTCAATAATACTCCCAAAATACTCTAAATAAACACTCCCTTATATGGAGATATCATATATGGTATTTACCATGTATGTCCAGCAGTTAGCATCTACATCTTTTTCAAACATGGGGGAGTCTTCATCAAAATCAATATACTCTCGGATATACTTTCCCTATATATGTTGACAATAATCATCCTCAGAAGGCTTGGTTTCAAAAATGTTACCAAGGAGTACACTTTCCAATCCTTCATTGTTATCTGGAGAACATGAAGAATCATAATCATACACATTAAACACTTCATCATGTATTTCTTTATATGCTTCTATAATGGTTTCTACTTGAGGAAAATATGGAATACAAATGTGAACATATTCATTGAAACAATCCTGAGAACACTCCAAATATTCAATAGCAACATGATATGGATATTCAACAACATATTCAATCAAAGGATCTTCATGTGTTTCTTCAATAGGGTCACTTTGAAAGTGTTTCTCAAGGGTGGAAGATATGGGTTCTATTAGGGTTTACCTTGACTCAGGAATGAGTGATAGGTGGTTGAGGTCTAGCACATAGTTTTTGGGGACATAGTTTTTTGTATCCCATGGTATTTTCCATGGTATTGGTGGCCAATGGTATTGTGCCATGTTATTTCATGTAAAGAATCCTTTATAAGGATTGACAAGTCTCTATTGTAATGTGCCCTAGATGTGAGTGGTGGCTATCTCACTTAGCTTGGATTTCCTAGTTTAAGTCAAGGGAGATAATATATCTATTATGGTGTTTTTTCCCACTTTTGAGTTTTCCACATAAATATTGTGTGTTTATCCTTAAATGGTTTCTTGTGCTTATACTTTTCTCACATATTATTATTATGTGATGCTCATTGAAATCATAAGAAATGGTATCAGATCCATGGTTGGCATATAGTTGTGCTCGTTGTGTTGTAGATGGTTTTTTAAAAGTAATTTTGGGGTACATGTTTAGTGGTACCCGACACCCTAGCATTATTTTTGGGTTCTTAGTTAGAATGTAATTTTCTCAAGTGCTAGAAGCATAAGGTATCCCTCTTATGCATAGAGAAGGGGTGTTGCATCAAGGATGGAATGAATCACTGACATAGGTATGAGGGTGGAAGGTGTACTCGTAACCTAGCTTGATGTGGAATTGGAGAAGTTGAGTCTTTGATTGCAGAAGGAATGTGAGATGGTTTAATCTCAGTTGTGGGAACAAGATTGATGAATCGTGTATGTGAAGAGAATATGTAGAAAATTAGAAGTTACAATGGTTGAGTACCCATTGAATATGGAAAATCGGTTCTTTTTATATGGACATCAATGAAAATGTTGCATGAAATTACAAAAGGGGCATGGTTTAAAATGAACAAAAGAAAGAAAAAGAAAGTGGACAAAGAAAAGTGAGAACATGAAGTAATGGATGACAATGGCGTAGTTACCATGAAGACACATCAAATAAATTAATCGAGCAGTTTGCATGAAAATTGACATATGGTTGTAAGACCTAGTAAGGCATGCATGCCCCCGATAACTCATTAGTAAGGTCGAGAGATAGACCTAGGTTATAGGGGGTGTAAGTGATATTCCTCAGTAAAACTTTGAGGCAGGATTTTGTTTACTCCAATTCAATTTTAAAGAGTGTATTTTGAGGGTTAACCTTGACTCAAGAATGAGTCATAGGTGGTTTACGTCTCAACACATGTTTTTTGGCCCATGCTATTTGGTGGCCAATGGAATTTTTCCCTAGTATTTGTGGCCAATGGTATTTTTTGTCACATGGTATTCAATGTAAAGTTCATCCTTTATTAGTATTGAGGAGGGTCCATTATAAATTGTTCTAGAGGTGAGTAGTGGCTAGCTCACTTGGCTCAACTTGTAATATTTAGGTCAAGGGATATAATAGATCTATTATGGTGGTTTTTCCTAGTGTTGGGTTTTCCTTGTAAACATTGTGTGTCTACATTTAATGGTTTCTTGTCTATTTTATTTATCTTGCAAGTAATTATACTTTAATGCTCATTAAATATTAACAAGTGGTATCAGATCCATGTTTTGCATATAGTTGTGTTTATTGTGTTGTACACGGTTTTTTTAATTAATTGTGGGGTGCATGTTTGGTGGTACCTGACATCCTAGCACTATTTTTGGGTTCATGATTAGAACGTAATTTCCTCGGCTCTAGAAGCACAAGGTATCTCTCATGTGTGCAAAGAATGAATGTTAAATTAAGTGTGGAATGAACCATTGGGTATGTACAATGGTGGCAAGTGTACTCATACCTTAGATTTATGTGGATCAGAGATATTAAGTCTTTGATTATGGGAGGAATGTTATATTCCTTAATCTCAGTTTTGGGACCAAGATTGATGAACCATGTATGCGGATATAATTCCTAGAGAACTGGCAGTTATAGTAGTTAAGCACCCATGTAATCCGATAGATGGATTCCTTTTATATGGACACAAATTATAAGGTCGGATGCAAGTACAAAAAGACCATGGAAGAAAACAAGCAAGAAGATGAGCATCGAAAAGCGAGAGGATAAAGAAACAGATGGTGATGGTCTAGTCACCATGAAGAGAAATAAAATAAAAATTTAATGGAGCAGTTTCAATGTAAAAGGGAATATGGATGTAATACCTGGTCATGCATGCATACCCACGGTAACCCGCTAGTAAAATTGAGAGATAGACCTTGGTTATAGGGGGTGTGTGTGAGATTCCTTGGTAAAACTTTGAAGGGGGTCGGTGATTACTCTAAATCAAGTTTAAAGGGAGGATTTTTAGGGTTAACCTTGACTCGAGAATGAGTCATAGGTGGTTTATTTCTAGCACATAATTTTTGGGCACATGATGTTTTGTATCCCATGGTATTTTTCCATGGTACTGGTGTCTACTGGTGTCTAATAGTATTTGGTGTCCCATGGTATTATCCGATGGAATTACATGTAAAGAATATATTATAAGTATTGAAGAGGCTCCATTGTAATGTGGACTAGTGGTGTTTTGTGGCTAGCTCACTTGGACCAACTTGGTCTATTTAAATCAAGGGAGATGATTTATCTATTATGGTGTTTTTTCCCAATTTTTTGTTTTCCACGTAAATATTATGTGTTTATATTTAAATGGTTTCTTTTGCTTATGTTTTTATCACATATTATTATTATGTGATCCTCGTTGAAATTCTAACAGGTTCATCAATATACACCAAGTTTTCAATATTTACAATGGCTCCCACATGATGCTCATTTCTAAGAAACATGGAAAGGGAATCTTCAATGAAACTTTCCATATCACCGTCATCATCATGTCATTTCTTAAGGAACGTCCTAAGTAAGCTTTAAATAGAGGTAATTCATTTATTATGAATATCTTGATGAAACAAATCATAAGCATTTCCATTAAGAGTATCAACAAATATCTACATCCAATCATCTTCATGCAATATATTGACCTTGGTTATAAGTTTAATGAAGGATGCAATGTGAAATACGGCTTAATCGCCCCTTCTATAAAAGACTAGAATATAATAATATACTTCATTTGGGTCAAAATAATAGGTATGAAAACTAGGCATGCTTGATAAATTGTTGGGAGGAAAAGTACTGACAATATCAACTACAGCCATTTTCTTTTTATCATCCATATAAAATTCAACAACATTCATTTCAAATAATCATGGAATATGTCTCCTATTGAATTTGTGGTGATTTCAAAACAATGAGCTTATATGATATTCAATGTGTCATATGTGTACATCTCTACACACATTAAAACTTCAAAAGGGTGATTCCATGAAGGTGGGTAACACTTTTTGGCCAAATTTGGTGATGAAAACCTGATTTTTTACTCATGTGCTAGATAGAATCTCTCGAAACGCATATATTCCATGTGAATTTTGACTTGCAGTAAAAAAACAAATTGTAGAATATTATGTTTCCTTCCCAAAGATATTTTTTTAGAAATATTCCAATGTCATTTAATGAACTGTGTGACCTTTAAAATTTGAATAAGTTAATAAGTGGCTCGTGTCCATCCGCGACAATTTAATCTTACATTAATAATTTAATATATATATATNACATTTGATTTCAGCATCATTTTATACACATGTGTGTCCATCCCATCTTTTTTTTCACCATTTTAAAAAATTGAAAAACCAAAAATACCCTTTTGAAGATGACGTGTCGATGTGTGGGCTGTGTATTTTTCCAAAATTTTTGGATGTGTATTTTTTAACCGGCAGATTTTTCTTTCAGCTGCTTCGAAGTTGTTGTCAGGTTTTTCAAGTGTAAGTTTTAGAACTAATTTTAAAAAAACCATATGAATGTCAAAACGCATGCATGATACCTCCATGGATAGAGTATTCCGTGATGAATCTATCGGTATGAATTCCACTCAGTTGTGTGCCATGAATGGCAATGTTTACACCCCTAGAAGACACAGAGAAACATTTATTTTCCTGTAAGAGGGCTGAATTTCTATTTTTCAGGCCCTTGATCGAGGTTTTTAACAAATCTTGATCAAGGTTTTATTAAACCCTCGATCGAGGGTTTTTGAAACCCTTGATCAAGAAAATTATAAATAGCTCAATTGAGCTAATACCTCGATCGAGGTCCTCTCTTTGTTAGAAAATATTACAAAAGCGGTTGGGAATGAATTTAAGCATTGATGGCATTAATGTCATTTCAACAACCTTCCTAACACTGTTCCTCACCCAAATTCCTAAATAAATTCTATATAAACATAATACATAAACATCTTACTAATTTTATCATTCACAATTGGCTTACCAATTTGAAGCAATGCTTGTGTTTTAATGCAAATTTAGCATTGTGTATTGTGTATTTTGTTTACATATTGTTGTAGGTGTGAATTTGGATTGTTGATTTTGATCACAATGGGAAGCAAAAAACATTGAAGTAAAATATCTAGTTGGAATCAAATCAACACCGAAGAAATAAGAGAGGAATATAGAGAAAGAAAGAGGAGAAAAAGAGCAATCTTGAGAGGAGAAGAAGTTGCAAATCAAGCTATGATGGGAGAATCAAATGCCAACGCTAACAATATTGGAATTTAATTTAAAAGTTATGCAATTTCATATTCATAACTATAATTTTTTTTCCTAGTGATATAGTTCATATAATTTCATTCATATTTTCCTATAATTTCATATTACATAATATATTTAATTTCATAGTGGTCTAGTTCATAATATATATATATATATATATATATATATATGTGCGTGTGTGTGTGTGTGTTAAATTGTTTAGAATGTAAATATAATTTTGTAAATAATTCATAAACTTATATAAATTGTATGTGCATGTTTGAGTTCATATATATCTATTCATAATTGTATGTAAATTGTATAATTTCATATTCATATAATTTTATAAATTGCATTTTCATATATTTAATTTCATAGTTAACTCTAGTTCATAATTTTTATATATATACATTTGCATGTGTTAAATCAAGTTTAGAATTTATTATAATTTTGTAATTGTAATTTTGTAATTAATTCATAAAGGTATATATACATTGTATGTGCATGTATGAATATATATATATATAGGTATGTATGTATGTATTTATAATTGTAATTAAATTTTATAATTTAGTAAATTTACATATTCATATAATTTCATATAATTTTATAATTTCATATTGCATAATATAGACTCACATATATATAATTTTTATGTAAAAAATTACAAAGATTGTTCTCAATGGGAGTTGATTGCGCTGGTCATCATCGATTTTAATATTCAATTTTAATTTCATATTCATGTATATGAACATTTTCATAGTGTTCAAATTACAATTTTACATTACACTATGGTAATGATGATAATTACATTACAATTACATTACAATTTTAATATTGATTTAATTTCATAGTCATGTATATGAACATTTTCGTAGTGTTCAAATTACAATTTTACATTGCACTATGATAATGATGATAATTACATTACAATTACAATTACAAGATCACATTACAATTGTAATTACAATTTTACAATTACATTAAATTACAATCATTACATTAGTACATTAGATTTACAATTGTACATTACATTACAATTTTAATATTGATTTAATTTCATATTCATGTATATGAACATTTTCATAGTGTTCAAATTACAATTTTACATTACACTATGATAATGATGATAATTACATTACAATTACAATTACAAGATCACATTACAATTACAATTACAATTTTACAATTACATTAAAATTTTAATATTGATTTAATTTCATAGTCATGTATATGAACATTTTCATAGTGTTTAAATTACAATTTTGCATGTTACATTAAACAATAATGATGATCTCTAATTACGTTAAACAATTAGAATATTAATTTGATATTCACATGTATATGAACATTTTCATAGTGTTCAAATTACAATTTTACAAATTACATTACATAACATATTCAAGCAAATAGGTAGATATAATATTAGACATCTATATAAGAGTATTTGTTGTACTCCAGTGCAGAAGGAGGTGAATCTAAGTAGCCTTCATCATAAGGAAGAGAATGAGATGACACAACTCTTCCGTATCAACATCCATATCATGAAGATCAAGGTTGACATCCTATTGGATTCTACTTCACAATACAATCTCATAGAAGCACATTAATATGCATGGATGATTTAACAATGTTCTCAAAGAAACGAATAGACCATGTCAATAATGATGATAAATACATTACAATTACCATGTTCTAGTATATGATAATGATGATAATTACATTACAATTACAATTACAATCACATTAAAATTACAATTACATTACAATTTTACAATTACAATGACATTACATTGCAATCTTGTATAAATGACTAGGAATCATACTTAATAACATTTGGATTGGGACATAAGTCTCATCCGTAACAATTGTGGGAAGTACTTGGGCTTTGCACTAAAACTCATTATGAGGAGTACCACAAGAACCCTGGAGTAGCTGGCCAATGAGAGGACCTACCAAGCGAAAAGGGAAACGACCCCTACTGTATTTACTAGATTCCTATTTGTGAGGAAAACCAAAGAGTTGTCATTTGTGGCCAAGCAGTTAGCAGTTTTACCTGTGCCGTGAAGTGAGGGGTACTGCCCCAATATTCAAGACTAAGACAACCTTGGTGCCCAAGTGACTACCTTTTAACCATTAGGAAGCTGATTTAAACTGGGGTCCATATTCATCTCCAGTTACTACTACAGCCACCATTGTTTGCATTTATTTGTTAATTTGTTAACAAACAATGGAAATATATGATAAACTTAAAATAAAATCTTATTCAAGCTTATATAATTTATTTTCTAATTTTTTAACTAACAATGGCAATATGATAAGAAAAATAAAATGTTATTATTGAGCTTGCATTTATTTGTATTTATTCTTAAGCCTGTAAATTTATTTTTGAGTTTGTATTTGTTTATTTCTAGATCCTGGCTAGCCATCACAAGATTGTGCACCCTCTGATTTCTCAAGAGTAATTGGGAGCTTCAATGACATTGGAATGGATGCTAATTGTTTAAGAGGTTTGGATTCAGGAACCCAACCCATGATCGTACAATAATGATTGAATGTTAGTAATATAATCAAGTTGTACTTTGAACAGCAATTAGTGATTACACAAGCTCAAATCCTACATGGATTGATAAAACACAAAAAAAATGAAACCTACCACAAAGCTGTTGGGTTTTAAGGATGTTAAAAATAAAAATGCATGTGATAGCGTAACAAAAAATGTAACAAATTAACTATCTACGTTTGAAAAGTCAAGAAAAACTGATATCAACACTGCTCGTAGGGAAATTACAACTGCTATTGTGGCACGAAGCACCTCAAGAAATAAAATGGTCACAACAATGTCAAAGTTGCTCCACGTTTCAAGAAACATTAGAGAAAATTTCAACTCAAAATGGGCCTCCTAAAAAAAATTAATAAAATAACAGTTAAAATAATAAAATAATATTTATTAATTTTGGAGGAAGAAAAGAAAAAACTACTTTTTTGTTTGTATTTTTGACATATCTCCCTGTGTTTTTACTCAAATTTCGATCAGGAGAGTTCGTTGGATGTGGAATTAAATTCTACATCCAACGAGTACCCACTCGACATACTTTTGATGGACCCCACTACCCCAAAAACAATCATCACATTTTTTCAGGTATTTCTTGTCTTTGGGGTAGCAGGGTCCATTAAAAGTATGCCGAGTGGGTACTCGTTTGATGTAAAATTTAATTCCGCATCCAACAAGCTCTCATGATCGAAATTTGAGTAAAAACACAGGGAGATATGTCGAAAATACAAACAAAAAAGTAGTTTTTTTATGATACCTATCCCCAAATTTATATTAAAAAAGTGTTTAAGACCTATACAGCATTTCAAATTTAAATCAATTTCATTGGATAACACATGATGACATGGAATTTGAGTTAAATTTAAAAGGCCCATTTTGAGTTGAAATTTCCTCTAATGAACACTGCACAAAAACACTAAATTCAAGGTAAATATAGATGAAAACGACGAAGCTGCTTATTGGGCTCTTATATGTAGAGAAGCATATAAAGATAGGATGGAAGAGGGCGTTAGAGAGAACGTGATAGAGTATTGGGAAAACCATTCTCTTGCTATACCACATTGAAAACATGTCCTGTGACAACGTTCTGGCAGAGGCATTTATAAGGAGCATTGCAAGCATGTTATGGAGATGACAAGAGTTGCTTTGTTTGAGAAATTCAAAGAATCAAATCCTGGTATCTAGATCTCATTTACCATGTTTAGTAAGTTGAAACCGTGGTATATTGGGCCGAATATGATTTAGGACACTTGTTGTTGTCGATACCACATTGAATTCTAGTTATACTACGACACATTTGTGGATTTTTGCAAAACACATTGGGATGGTGAACTAGATCCTCACATAGTGCAGGATTTTATATCTATGATACTATGCAATAGGAATCCTAAAAATGTGTTTTTCAATAAAAGGTGTGTAGGTGGGAGAAGATGCCATGAATGTGGTGATTTGGCATTGTTACATAAGAATTTTCCTATCGATCCAGCACACCTTGGATTTTCAAGTATCATAGTTAAGTGGAAGACATATGAGTATCTATCCATGAATCCATCATCTTCTTCACATGTTCCATCTAAGAGGATCGACTTTCTTGAGGATGATATTCCTATTTCATACTTTATGGACAAGTTTCAAAGTCAAATTTACAAATTCATTAAACACTCCCACAGGTCTAGGTGGCAAGATTTAGAATTTAAGCATTCTCGTGAGGTTTTTGAGCCAGGAACAATCTTGTCGATGGTAGACTTTGCCGAGAATTACGCATTTCCTCCTCAGAGAGAGAGTTGAGACACAAAGTGAGTATTATCACTCCGACCAGGTGTCCATATTCATACATGTACTGTATAGACATGCTCAGGCCAGCATTTATGGTAGGGATAACACTCCTCAGTCATGCGATGTGATCAAGGAATACCATTTTTATGTTAGTGATGATCATGAGTAGGACACATTGTTTGTTCAACACTGCTTTGGGTTGATTTATGATTCATTCAAAAATAATGGGGTGTCATTTATAGAACAATGTATTTTTTCAGATGGGTGTGCAAGGAAATTCAAATCGGCATGCTCATTTTATTGGTTGAGTCGTCTTCACAAAGAGATGAGAATTCGACACACCTGGAGATTTTTTGAAACATGGCATGGAAAGGGTGAACATGATGGCGTAGGTGCATGCATGAAACGAGCACTTCAGAGGTACCAAATGAGTCATAGTGCATCTCGACTCAAGTGCTCAACAGAAGTAGTTGATTGGTTCACACAAAATTTGGGTCACGAAGGTCATGAACAAGCAAGGTCGATGCGCAGGTAGGAAAAACCAACAACTTAATTGGAATTTAAAAAATGTGTTTTATTATATGTGTGTGTGTGTGTGATGTTTTTTATTGGATGCAGGTGTTTTTGGGATGTTTCCCTTGGCGATGTGAATAGATCCATGCCATGGTATTGCGAGACCATACCTGGTATGAGAGAACTACATTCAGTTCGTAGTAAATACATGGGTGACATATTTTCCATTGAAATGAGGAAGTATGCATGCTTATGTGAGTTCTGCATTGATGCCAATGGACTAGGGGTTGATCATTGTGTGAACGATGCATATGTCAAACAATGGAAATATGTCCCTCTTAATCCAAAGGGGCCACATCCGATTTCGATGTGGCAAGAGATGCACATTGACAAGGCAATGGTTTCACTAGATCATGATCAGGTTTCTGATTTTTTTAAGCAATGTACATAATACTTGGTTGAATGTTTAAGTCTCTATTCATGTACGCATGCA
>LPNX010230017.1:0-14766 GCA_001517045.1 Pseudotsuga menziesii
TTCCTGGTAGTTGGATGGTGGAAGTCCAACATCCTCATTGATGGTCCGATTAATATTTTCTTCTTCAACAGTAGGCTCCATGTACACTGCCTCTTCATGCGCTTCGTCTTGAGATGGTCCCTCTAGTGAATGCGGAATTTCTTCTTGTGTTGGATTAATAGGATGAACCGCCATATCTTCTATAATTGGATTTGGATTATTTTCCAAAGAAAGCCTCCGATTCATCATGTCTATTCGTTTCTTTTCTTTCTCTTCTTCGATGACTTCTTGAGGTCTCTTCTTCCTTGCTGATTTTCTTCCTCGGTTACGTACATTCCCCATCACCACAATGATCAATGTCAATATACTTTGTTTTTGTTGCTCCTCAATTACAAGCTTCCAAACTTTTAACTTGCTTTAATATAACTATTAACCCTTCAATATACTTCAATCTTCCTTCTCAATTGTTCATATTTCCCATCAAAACAACAATGAATGAGAAAATTTAATCTTCCTTCAATCTTCAATCCTGCAATATACTTCAATCTTTTTTCTCAATCTTCCTTTTCAATCTTCCTTCTCAATGTTGCACCTGCATAAATGGTGAAAATTGTGAATATTTTCAAAGAAATGGTCATGATGTGTAAAGATATTACGCGGTAATTCTCAATTCAGGAAAACACGCAGTGATATGCTCTTGGACAATGACAATTCAGTGTATTTCAACAGTCACATAACGCGCACGCGATTTGTTTAACCAAAACGCGTACGCGATCTATGAAACCACAACGCGCACGCGATATTGTCAATTACAATAAATGAGGTGGGTGCACGGCTAAACGAGATTTATTATATGTGGATAATTCCATTAACATTCTTATGCTTAATAAAATATATTCGGGGCTCATATGGCATTTGTGGGACTTAGAACCACCACATAGGCCATACATTATTGGCATGTGATCAAGGTGTGGTGACAATTTCAAGTTTACTACACTAGGGATAACTCTTAGAACATAATCCATTGTATAGTGTTAAATGATAGGGAATTATACCATTACATTAGTTTCCTTCTAGGATCATAGGCCATGCATGAAGCCTAAGGCCACAATAAAGGGCCCATTTTGACCTTGAATTGGGTTATGTGGTACTCCATAGTGGTTAGAATAATATAGGGCTTCCAATTGCAATAACCAGGCCAAGATAAACATTGAATGGAAAAGCCATGATGTTCATGATGTTGATGGTCATGAATGAGGATGATGATGATAATGAAGGTGATGTTCATGGTGAGGATGATGATGGTGTTCATGATGTTGATGGTGAAGATGATGATGATGATGATGTTCATGATGTTCATGAACATGATGATGTTCATGATGTTGATGACGATGATGATGAGGATGATGAAGGTGATGATGACGATGAGGATGATGATGATGGTGTTCATGATGTTGATGGTGATGATGATGATGAGGATGATGTTCATGATGTTGATGATGATGAGGATGATGAGGATGATGTTCATGATGTTGATGATGATGAGGATGATGATGATGTTCATGATGTTCATTATGATGATGATGTTCATGATGTTCATGATGTTGATGATGATGATGATGAGGATGATGAAGGTGATGATGATGATGAGGATGATGATGATGGTGTTCATGATGTTGATGGTGATGATGAGGATGAGGATGATGATGATGATGATGGTGATGATGATGATGATGATGATGATGATGATGATGATGATGATGATGATGATGATGATGATGATGATGATGATGATGATGATGATGATGATGATGATGATGATGATGATGATGATGATGATGATGATGATGATGATGATGATGATGATGATGATGATGATGATGATGATGATGATGATGATGATGATGATGATGATGATGATGATGATGATGATGATGATGATGATGATGATGATGATGATGATGATGATGATGATGATGATGATGATGATGATGATGATGATGATGATGATGATGATGATGATGATGATGATGATGATGATGATGATGATGATGATGATGATGATGATGATGATGATGATGATGATGATGATGATGATGATGATGATGATGATGATGATGATGATGATGATGATGATGATGATGATGATGATGATGATGATGATGATGATGATGATGATGATGATGATGATGATGATGATGATGATGATGATGATGATGATGATGATGATGATGATGATGATGATGATGATGATGATGATGATGATGATGATGATGATGATGATGATGATGATGATGATGATGATGATGATGATGATGATGATGATGATGATGATGATGATGATGATGATGATGATGATGATGATGATGATGATGATGATGATGATGATGATGATGATGATGATGATGATGATGATGATGATGATGATGATGATGATGATGATGATGATGATGATGATGATGATGATGATGATGATGATGATGATGATGATGATGATGATGATGATGATGATGATGATGATGATGATGATGATGATGATGATGATGATGATGATGATGATGATGATGATGATGATGATGATGATGATGATGATGATGATGATGATGATGATGATGATGATGATGATGATGATGATGATGATGATGATGATGATGATGATGATGATGATGATGATGATGATGATGATGATGATGATGATGATGATGATGATGATGATGATGATGATGATGATGATGATGATGATGATGATGATGATGATGATGATGATGATGATGATGATGATGATGATGATGATGATGATGATGATGATGATGATGATGATGATGATGATGATGATGATGATGATGATGATGATGATGATGATGATGATGATGATGATGATGATGATGATGATGATGATGATGATGATGATGATGATGATGATGATGATGATGATGATGATGATGATGATGATGATGATGATGATGATGATGATGATGATGATGATGATGATGATGATGATGATGATGATGATGATGATGATGATGATGATGATGATGATGATGATGATGATGATGATGATGATGATGATGATGATGATGATGATGATGATGATGATGATGATGATGATGATGATGATGATGATGATGATGATGATGATGATGATGATGATGATGATGATGATGATGATGATGATGATGATGATGATGATGATGATGATGATGATGATGATGATGATGATGATGATGATGATGATGATGATGATGATGATGATGATGATGATGATGATGATGATGATGATGATGATGATGATGATGTTCATGATGTTGATGATGATGAGGATGATGATGATGTTCATGATGTTCATGATGATGATGGTGTTCATGATGTTGATGGTGATGATGATGATGAGGATGATGTTCATGATATTGATGATGATGAGGGTGATGATGATGTTCATGATGTTCATGATGTTCATGATGAGGATGATGAAGGTGATGATGATGATGAGGATGATGATGATAATGATGATGATGTTGAAGGTGATGATGATGAGGATGATGATGATGAGGATGATGTTCATGATGATGATGAGCATGTTGATGATGATGATGATGATGAAGGTGATGATGAGGATGATGATGAGGATGACGATGAGGATGCTGATGATGATGTTCATGATGTTGATGGTGATGATGATGGTGATGAAGGTGATGATGATGAAGGTGATGATGATGATGATGATGATGATGATGAGTATGATGTTCATGATGTTGATGGTGATGAAGATGATGATTATGTTCATGATGTTCATGATGATGAGGATGATGAGGATGATGAGGATGATGATGAGGATGATGATGATGATTTTCATGGTGAGGATGATGATGATGTTCATGATGTTGATGGTGAGGATGGTGATGATGATGTTCATGACATTGATGGTGATGATGACGAGGAGGATGATGAGGATGATGTTCATGATGTTGATGTCGATGGTGATGGTGAGGATGATGATGATGATGATGATGATGATGATGACGATGATGAAGGTGATGATGATGATGATGATGACAATGATGAGGATGAGGATGAGGATGAGGATGATGATGATGATGATGATGTTCATGATGTTGACGGTGATGATGATGATGATGATGGTGATCATGAGGAGGATGATGAGGATGAGGATGAGGATGAGGATTTTCATGATGTTGACGGTGATGATGAGGAGGAGGAGGAGGAGGAGGAGGATGAGGATGATGATGATGGCGATGAGGATGATGAGGACGTTCATGATGTTCGTGATGGGGATGATGAGGATGTTCATGATGTTGATGATGTTAACGATGTTGATGGTGATGATGAATGATGATGGTGAGGATGATGATGAGGATGATGATGATGATGTTCATGGTGAGGATGATGATGATGTTCATGATGTTGATGATGTTAACGATGTTGATGGTGATGAATGATGATGATGATGGTGATGAGGATGATCATGATGAAGGTGATGTTCATGGCGATGATGATGACGATGGTGATGGTGAGGATGATGATGAGGATGAGGATGACGATGAGGAAGGTGATGATGATGTTCGTGATGTTGATGGTGATGAATGATGATGGTGATGGTGATGAGGATGATGATGATGAAGGTGATGTTCATGGTGATGATGATGACGATGGTGATGGTGAGGATGATGATGAGGATGATGATGATGATGATGATGATGATGACTATGATGAAGGTGATGATGATGATGATGATGACAATGATGAGTAGGAGGATGAGGATGAGGATGAGGATGATGATGATGATGTTCATGATGTTGACGGTAATGATGATGATGATGATGATGATGAGGATGATGTTGATGGCGATGAGGATGATGAGGATGTTCATGATGAAGGTGATGATGAAGGTGATGATGAAGGTGATGATGACGATGATGATGAATGATGATGATGATGAGGATGAGGATGAGGATGGTGATGTTCACGATGTTGACGGTGATGATGATGATGATGATGATGACGATGATGAAGGTGATGATGATGATGAGGATGATGATGATGATGTTCATGATGAGGATGGTGAGGATGATGATGATGATGAGGATGATGATGATGATGTTCATGATGAGGATGGTGGGGATGATGATGATTATGTTCATGATGTTCATGATGTTGATGATGAGGATGATGTTGTTGATGTTGATGGTGATGATGATGAGGATGCTGATGATGATGTTCACGATGTTGATGGTGAAGATGAATGATGATGATGATGATGAAGGTGATGATGATGATGATGATGATGAATTATGATGATGTTCATGATGTTGATGGTGACGATGATGAGGATGACGGTGATGATGATGATGACGATGTTCATGATGTTGGTGGTGATGATGATGATGATGCCGATGATGGAAATGATGGCAATGGTGATGATGATGATGATGACGATGGTGATGATGATGATGATGATGATGATGATGATGATGATGATGGTGATGATGATGAGGATGATGATGATGATGTTCATGATGTTGATGGTGATGATTATGATAAGGATGGTGAAGGTGATGATGATGGTGATGATGATGACAATGACGACAATGGTGATAATGTTGTTGTTGATGACGATGATGATGGAAATGATGGAAATGGTGATGATGATGATGATGACGATGGTGATGATGAAGGTGATGATGGTGAAGATGATGATGATGAAGATGATAATGATGATCATGGCGATGTTGATGATGATAATGATGGCGATGGTGATGTTGATGATGAGGAAGGTGATGATGATGACGAGGAGGAGGATGACGATGATGACAACGATGGTGATGAGGACGATGGTCATGATGATGATGACAACGATGGTGATGATGATGTTCATGATGTTGATGGTGATGATGATGATCATGTTGATGATGATGATGATGGTGATGATGAACCTGATGATGACGATGAGGATGAGGATGATGATAATGATGATGAGGATAATGATGATGGCGATGGTGATGATGATGATGAGGAAGGTGATGATGATGATGATGAATTATTTCACTACAAGAGGGATTTATTATTTGTGTATCATATAAAGCACCTGTGGGAGCATCATATGTCACCATTGAAGGAGCTAAGGTTGCCGCTATTGGCATGATACTGGAGACATGATGCATTGGAAAATTGTAGCAGGTCATTAGGGCTATTGGAAGAGGTTGCAATAGGTCACTAGTGGAAATCCCTAGGCATCGTTATGTATCAGATACCTCTCTCCATCACCAATCAGTGTACAATTAGTAACTAGTTTAATACTAATACTTCTAGTAGTAATAGTATACACACACATTCTATATCATTTGTGTGATACCATTTGATGTATTTTAGATTAATGAACCTACAAACCTTATGTTATATGTGGAGTGTACACCAACTTGAAGAATAGAAGCATTATGATCCCAAGCATTATGTCAAAAATATGTTGGCGCTATATTTTTGGTTTCACATATCGCGCACACGATTTATAAGGACATAACGCGCTCGCGTTTTATATGGACATAACGCGCATGTGATTTATATGAACATAACGCGCACTCGTTGTTTAGTGTTAAATCGCGCGCGCGTTTGGTAAATTCAAATTTTTATTCCCTCCAAATGATAAGGCCGATCCTCCACCCATGCTTTCGTGGAATTCCTATGCCTATGTGTCTGCTTTGCACTTTGCTTCAGATTCAACATGCCTGTGCCTTGGAGTATGATAAACCATGGCAAATTCAGCATTATATCCATATTTTCATATATGCTCATGTTTAACAGTTCCTCTGATTGTTCTGCACACCTCCATTTTTTATGAGATTTTAGAAACAGATATGGTTTTTTTTGCAGATTCTAAATATGTAAATTTTAATAAGAATACATAATTTTTTCTATTTTTTTCTTATTTATCTTCTGTCATCACTCCTCAACTCAAAAAACACACTGGTAGTGTTTCTTCTATAACTTTTTCAATTCTTGATCACTTCAAACAAAAATTGTATGGTGCAAAAGTAGACACTAACCTCTACGTTCTATCAAAACCCCATTTCATGATTTTTGCATTAAGACCTTCAAAGGCTGCACCCATAAAACACGTACCATTTTCGAGGTTTTCTCACTTAGACAATTATAAAAATATTATAAAATTACTAATTTAATTTTCGAAAAATAATTCCGCACTAGTGCTATGGGTTCTCTACATGGATGTCAATTTGTGTAGCTTGATTCGATCAGTTAGGCCCTCAAAGGCTGCACCCACAAAAACATATACCTTATAATTTCCCTGAAAAATAAAAAGTGCCTGTTAGGAAAAATGAGATTTGGCATAGCTATGCAAATTTTCGATACATAAAAGTTATATATTCAGAAAGCTGATTCAATTTCCTACATTTCATGTTTTTTACTCAATGCAAGATATTTTGCATAGGTTTCTCAAAAAATCCATGTAAGTTGAGGGATGCCTGATTTTTCAGGTTTCTATTGCATCTAACGTGCACAAAAAGGTCCCTCATCTTCTTGCACAGGCCCAGAATCATAGTTATTATGCTCACACTTTTAGGGTTAAACTTTTTTATATCAAATATTTAAGGCTAAAATT
The DNA here is from genome assembly GCA_001517045.1 of Pseudotsuga menziesii. Lineage (NCBI taxonomy): Eukaryota > Viridiplantae > Streptophyta > Pinopsida > Pinales > Pinaceae > Pseudotsuga > Pseudotsuga menziesii. The sequence continues at coordinate 7,613 of LPNX010230017.1, forward strand.
GTTGACAGTATAATTCTATAAACGAAGCTAAAAAAATTTATATCAAAGAATTAGGGCTAAAATTGTTCAAAGTGTAATTCTATGAACAAATCTTCGTTCGAATATAGTAAAACCATGACTAAAAAATTAGGACTAAATTTTTTAGTTATGCTCACATATTTAGTTGTGCTCACATATTTAGATTTAGGGATAAATTTTTTTATATAAAAAAATTAGGGCTAAAATTCTATGAGATATAATTGAAACCATGAATACAAATTTAGGGGAAAAAAATTGTTCTATTGAGAGATTTAGTTAGGCTCATACATTTAGGGATAATTTTTTTTTATATAAAAAATTAGGGCTAAAATTGTTCATAATATAATTCTATGAACAAAGTTCCATTGAATTATGGTAAAACCACGATTATAGAGAAATTTGATCTAATAAGCCTCAAATTTAACTCATAGTTGTTAGTTCAAAAGAGTTTGGATAGATTCAATTAGTTCAAATGAATTGGGATAAATTCAATTTTTTTACTCTTTTGTCAATTCAATTAGTTCCATACCATTTTAAATATAATTCAAAGGTGTCATTACCTAGTTGTGCAAGGTTGAATATATGGATGCGGCATTTATTATGTATATGTACCGGTTATTCTAGATATGTACTAAAATTATATATATATATACATTTCTTCTCGTGATACTTCCACTGTATTTTAAAGAATTAAATACACTTAACCCCGAAGTATCACTGTCTTTTAAAGAACTAAATACACTTAACCCCAAATGCTTCTTTGTTCATACTTTGATTGATGTTGTTAAAGACAATACAGAGGAAAGTCTTAAAAAGGATAACTTGAGAACCCTCGCCAATGGTGTATACGTTTTACATGTTTCAACAAGGAATTTGTGAGTTATTGATAAATGAGCTAAGGGTTATCTAATAAATATGTGAGTCATATAGTAAATAGGTGGGAAATTCTTCCTTTTAATAAATGTTTGGGTTAGATGTTCCTCCATAAAGTAATACTAGGTTAGTTGGAAAGTCAATTTACCCGGGTTGGATCCGTAGTTACTTTTCAGCTCATGTGCTCGGGTAAGAAAAATATTTTCCTTTAATTGTGAGCCATTTGGGCAATATTAAAATTTGGGTAAATTGAATGACAAGTAGCCCAGATGCATTGGATATTGGAAACAAAATTCAGCCCATATATATTGTTTATAGTTAAAAAATTGAATTTATGATAAAATTTAATAAGGAACTCATATATCCAAATTTTTCTCTCTCTTAATGGCTTAATTGTAATAAAAAATTGTATTTCTAGAGTTTAAAAAGCTATCCAGAAACTAGTATAGTAGCATGTAAATTAAAACTAGATGAGTTGTTTCTCTCACATGCACCATCTACCTACACCCCTTAGTTTTATGCATTTCCCCGCTAAACAAGCCAGACATCATGAGGCTTGATGAAGCCCAATTAATACCACGGGTGCTGATGTAATAGATGATGCCTTCATCCAAAAAATGATGCAGGTAATCTATACTCAAAACACACCAAAATCTAACTAGTTGGCATAATGGTGTTCTTTCCTATCATTGTATGGACAGATTTGATTAAAAAACTCACATCTTCATCAACTTGTACCCCTTCCCATAGGTCACTATTATTCATCCTTTTGGTACTGCCCAATCCTTTCAATTCATGCATTAAGCTTTAGGTAAACTTACATGCCCACCTATTCTATCAACAATGTGATCTACTCTAATCAAGTTAATATGTTACTATTCCAAAATTTTGAAATACTTGACCTAGATTTGAGGGAGAGTAGTCACAGGTTGGTATCTTTTACAAATTCTTTGTTTCAAAGTGGAAGAGGACATGACCTGCCTGCACTTGTAGATGGAATTTAAATGCCCAAATATTTCAAAAGGATAAATACTTTGTCTCTATCTGCATGCAATATTTTTTAGTTATTAATACTTTTTATTTATGTGCATGCAATATTTTTTATTATTATGTAATATGCCTGGTGGATAGTATGGTAGCACAGCCTCAAGCTGGAACAGGATACGACTTGCCTGTATTTGTAGATGAGATTTAAATGGCCAAATATTTCAAAAGGATAAATACTTCGTCTCTATGCGGATGTAATTCTGTTTATTTATTAATAGTTTTTATTTATGTGCATGGAATATTTTTTTAATATGTAATATGCCTTGTGAACAGTATGGTAGCACAGTCTCTAGTTCTGCGCATTATCTCTTAATGCAGGCTCTTGATGCATGGTTTAGAAAATGTTAACTTTTATTTGTTAGTATATATATATATATATGTATGTATGTATTTTTATCCATATGTAATGAATGAGAAAGCCGTATGTGTCTATTTCTATCGGTGTAAAATGTCATGCAACATCTTGTGGAGAATACACATTGGATATATTTAACTTCACCTCCTCTCATCTAGGTACTTCCACATGGTATTTTCAAAGCATTGAGAACATGTAAGAGCAATGAACGTTGGCATTATGGAAAGCAGTGACTGCGAAGTCCCTCTTCCTTTTACTACCTGCCCCCTACAATGTGTTCCATCAACACCCACATTAAATTTCATTTATACATCATTTAAGCTGCACTTAAATGCTTAATACTTCATGGCGTGGGCTAACCAGGTTTTGTTGTTATCCGTTTTAATAAAACGATAAATCCTTCCATCTTATCTATTACATCGCAGGTTTTCTTTATAAAACATGCACCACATTAGGTTTTTGATCATTAGGTTTTTTCATGACAATTTAATCAAAAATACATTTACTTAAATGAACATAAATATACATCCATGGATATCTGTTTGAAACCAAGTTGTTAGTGTATAGACAACTTTTCACAACTTTACGCAGAGTGTTGATGATGACAGAAAGATAGGTGATGCCCCAATTTTCTAAAGGAATGCCACTAATTCTTACATGTATCAACACTTTCATGAAGTACTTCATGTAAATATTAAACTCTAGATGCCATGGTTCCATAAAAATGTAAATGTTCTCCATAAACAAAGGTTTCCCTTATTGGAAACTTGTGTTTTTCTAATACTATGGATCGCTGCTTATAGTAATGATCATGTCTTGGTTTGCATTAATTTTATTTTCAATCAAATGATTCCTTCTTGAATTCCAAACTAACCAGCTCATGCCTCAAGCTAGAAGCCATGACATGAACACATTGAAAACATTGCCTATAATGAAACAATATGTTTTCATTAATTGAATGCTTGTGTCCAAGATTTGATCTCAACAAAACTTTGTCAAAAATAAATTTATTTAAATCAACATAAATGTGTATCCATAGATAATTTTGTGAAAACCAAGTTGTTAGTGTCTAAACAAATGATGAAAAATTTGTGCAAAATATTGTCGATTTCCTAAAGAAAAGGAATTCTTCATTGTTCTTAACAAAACTAGCAATTCTTACACATGCTAAAACCTTTGTCAAAATACTATGAATCACTTCTAGTAATGAAAATGTGCTCATTTGCATTAGTGTTTTTTTATGGTTTGCATTAGTGTTTTTTTATTGGAATGACCCTATTATCGAGACCCATATCATAGAATCACACTCCAAAACAGTGATCCCTATTACAACACCAATCATCATATTTATGCCAAACATAATCTTGACTTAACATTTTTTCTTAAATGTGTTATGTTAGAACACAATTTCCTATCTTATGCATTTTCTATTTTTTCAAATATCACCTAATCATTTTATTCTTCTATGCATGAAGGATCATGGGCCCCACTCAATTATAAGAAGTATCCTCGTTATTCATTATGATAAAAAGGAGAAGACCACATTTAATTGGAGGACATAACTTAGTTTTTCACCACTAAAAGAATGATAAGACCCAACTCAAATAGGAGATGATGGGAGTTATCATCCAAATTAAATATAATCACACGTTCTCTCTACATGTAGCATAATAGGTTACATCACATAACATTCTTCATATGTAATCTTATAGATTACATAGTGTTACATTTCCTTAACATCATTGCATAGACTAAGAACTATATTGAATAAAAAAACCCACACTTTAATAAATATATTATTCGAACTCAATCTCTAGAATGTTAGTAACAAAATTTTTTAGGCCCAATCTACTTCTTAACTTACTTTAAACATCAAAAATAAGAAATTTCTTAACTTATCTAATATTTATTATTACAACTATCATTCCTCTGCATTTTCCTTCCTATCATCTATTTATATATAACCTATTCGAAACTCATGTTTCTCTAAATGCCTTGCACATCTAGGCCTTTTATTCAATAAAAAAATTGTGTTTTTCTAAACTATCTTGGGTTTGTCGTTTTTTATCTCACTACTTCTTAAAAATCATATTATCATAACTAGGGGATGGAAAGGAAGAGCTTGCTCAAAAGTTCACTATATCCATCATCTGCCAACAAAATACAACAAAATGAAACAAAATGCTAGACTTAAAAAATGGTTTGTATGGGAGGCCCACACTGCCCATTTTAGTATTAGTTTCAATGTACCCCGTTCAATGTATTAGATATAGTATTATTTTGGTGATCATGTATATCTAAAGCTAAAGTTGAAGAAGAGTTCTTTGAGTTTGGGAAGATGTTCCAAACTTGAACCTAAGGTATTGTGGACCTTTTGAAGTGTTAGTTAATATAGGGCCAGTAGCCTATCAACTTGCACTTCCAGCTAATATAAAACTACATGATGTATTTCATGTTTCATTGCTAAAAAGATAAATGTATGATACTACTCATATAATTGACTGGAATGTGATTCACGTAGAACTCAAGGGCGAATTCTAGACCGATCCTTTCTGCATCCTAGACAGGAGGGAATGTATGCTTCGGAATCGAGCCATCATTTAAATACAAGTGCAATGGAATCACTTCAGCCCTAGAGAGGCAACTTGGGAAATGGAGGATAAAATGCAAGAAGCATATCCCTCTATGTTCTGGAATGAGCAAGGGAGCACAAAATAAAAATAACACCAAGGATGGTGTTAAGAATAAGGGGGGAAGAAATGTAATACCCCCATGCCATTGCTTCTATTTTCATGTTTTGAAAATTATTGTTATTATGTAATGAGTAATGAAACTCAAAAACTCAAATGAAATTTGCACAACAAACTTTTTTATTTATTTATTTAATAAAGAAAATGACACTTGGAGAACTCAACTGCATGAGGGTACACCAACCATGGCACATAGGAACATGTGTAAGCAATCTAGAGTGATTTATACCAATCAAATCCAATCCAAAGTTCAATAACCAGATAAGATCCGAAATTATGGGGATTTAAGGATTTGATTAGAGATTTGATTAGGATGGCATAAGACCTGGGCAAAAGATATATATATGAGTGCACTAGAATAGCACGGGACTTCATATTGTGCATTGGGAAAACGATGTTACCTGCATGTGTTGATCGTTTTTCTATTTTATAAGTCCATTGTATAAAATTGTTACAGACTCGAGGATTGAGTGCCGTGGGGAAGTTAATTGTTATTCTGGTGCATTTTTGGTGATCCAGGTGAGGGGTGGAGCGAAGAAAACCGTTGAGTTGCTGCCAGGAGTTGATTCTCTAAGTGTTTTTTTCCCTGGATTCAAGTAAGTAGATATGATTTGTTTTCTCATATACTTCAACTTCAGTTATGGTTTTTTCTTACCAATGAATGAAACATAAAGGGCTATTGTAACATTTCCGCATTTTATAGATAAAACTCTGCAATTCATTCATCCTATGCATTTGTGTTTTTATCTGCTGCAAGAAATTTTTTATTATTATAAAAAAATTACCGATCTCTATGGTTCAATCCAAAATTTATCAATCTCTTCGATTCTAGTTTTGGAAAATCCCTCTGTTGTATTTAATTTTCCTTCTTGCGTTTTGGATCTAGAGAATATCTATGTTAATCCCTTGACAATCCAATGTTTGTTTTCGTTTGATGAATCTTTTCTATTCGGATTTGGGCGGGTATGATTCCTTATGGTCTCCGTGTGGATCATTTTCCCTGCTTTTGATTGTTGGTGTGCGACTAATTTTTCTTTGTATATAATTTTCCCTTTCTCTTGATCTGAAAAAAAATGGTTGATGTTCAAAAGCAATATGATCTAATTACTGGTATACGGTTTAACCTGGAGTCTGCATTTAATTGATTGATACAAATTTGTTGACAAGGTATGCATTAAACCTCTTGAATGCCTTTTCGATCTCTTCAATTTTATTTGGATATATAGAATTATGTTCTAAAGCAACAAGAATTCATATCCCAAATCTCCGTTGATGTTAAATTTTATATGTGTTTTAAAGATGCAGGATGTTGATCTTATCTTATCTCCCATGTTTTTTTTACTACAATTTACATCTCATGTGACTGTGTTTTACTTCTGAATTAATCTTTGTATACTTGTCAAACCTCTTTCTGCATCTAGGTCTTATCTTCATGTTAGACTCTGAGTTTGGCCAGATCGATGGCCATGAGGTTTACACTGTTAGTAAAACTCATGTGTTTTCCTTTAATCTTACTTCGGCGTTTAGTCACCTATGATCTATGTTTTGAACCATGGACGGTGTGGTAGTTAGTACCAGCCACTGGGATTTGGAACTCAGTCGCCTCTGATCTACGTTTTGATCCATGGACAGTGTGATATTTAGAACTCGCGACTGGGCTTTGGAATTTAGTTTCCGAGTAGGCAAGTTAATGTAACTACTGCATTTACACAATTATAGAAAGTATAAGTTTTTTTTATTTTACCAAGCTAAATCTGTGTTAAATTCAGTGAAGTAGTAGTAAATATGCATCCGTGTGTGTGATTTGAGCACCTTACATAATTACATATAACATTTAAAATTTTATTGGTATCTGTACACAAACATTTCACAAAAATATGGGTCAACATTAAGTGCACATTAGAGAGGTACATTAAATTGAAAGATATATATAATAAAGAGCGCTAGTATGGTGGATATAAACTATTTCATGAAATTAAATATTATATTATTTATGAAGTATTTTAAAAAGCATTGTTTTATAATTTAGGTACGCATATTCATTAAAATGAAATAGTAAAAGTGTGTTGACATATTATGGATCATGATATATATATATATATATATATATA
>LPNX010230017.1:16695-31678 GCA_001517045.1 Pseudotsuga menziesii
TATAATGACTTATAATATTTATATATAATTTTAAAACAAAATATAAAAATTTAAACAAACACAATCACTTATATTTTATGATTAATATTTAAAATACATATTATTCAAATTTATATAAATAATTTATAAAATATATTATAATAATAAAAAAAATCAATAAATTTCCCTTACATATTTACATCAAAATATAAAAGTTACTACATGACTATTTATAAGACTAACCATATTAAAAAAAACCTATTTTATAGGACTCTAGGACTATTTTATAGGACTAAACATATCAGTACGATGCATCCGCAGTTCTCATAAGTACAAGCACAGATCTCTACAATGTGATTTAAAGCACTAATCTCCCAATATGCTAAACTTAGAAAAAATAAAAATAAAAAATGCTAAATCTCCTAAACATGATACTGTTGATACTGTCTCACTTACATCGTATTGTCCCAAAACGATAGCAGAGAACCAACAAGATTATGAACATTTCTGGCCAGTACATGATCCCAACTATCAAAGTAATTTTACGATGAACATTCCTCGCCGCTACATGAATAAACCCACAATCAAATTTAAGAACATTTCTGGCGAGTACATCCCACCTATCAAACTAATTTTACGATGAACATTCGTCGCCATTACATGAATAAACCCACAATAAAATTTAAGAGACGAATAATTATTCAAACTCGCAATAAAATTTAAGCGCTAACCAAAATGTCATCGCTGGAATTCGGTTGAGTAATTTTTACAGTGGTTAAATCTTAATTTTAAAGATCTGGATAGTTTTAAAATCCGTCATTTAACCAAAATTCACCAGAAAAGCCTCTTTTATCCTACTCGCAGTGACCAATAATTATTCAAATTGTATACACTAACTGGTTTGGTATTGTATATATCTAAATTTTGCGAGGAAATGAATATATATCTAAATTTGGCATGCAAACTATCATATATCTAAATATTTAATAAATAGAGGGTAAACAAATGAAAGGACTCAGACTTAGATGCCCAAGCAGTCACACAGTCGGAGGGCGTAGGCCGAATCACTCACACAGACAGAGATATAGTGAGAAGAAATGGGAAGGAGGAAAGCTGACCTCCAGTCCAGTCCAATCCTGCCTCTGGAATAGAAAATTATGTTTTCCACATCATCTTTGATGTTGTTGCTCCAACAGATGATTAATTAATTGGCTCCGGTCCAGTCCTGTCCTGCTTCCTCCGCTATTACACAAGACTCAGATGTTCAAGCACTCACACAATCATAGGGCTTAGGCCTAATCACTCACGCAAACTCAGATGCTCAAGCACTCACACAGTCAGAGGGCCTAGGCCTAATCTTGAACTCCAGTCCAATATTGCCTTCGCCAGTATCACCCATAGACTTAGATGCCCGACCACTCACACATACAAAGATAGAGAGAATTGAATAACCATGTTTGCTTCCTTTATAGAATTTCGGACTTCCTCTCAACGGATACTCTGAGATAGTCTGCGTGGTTGCTTTTCCATTCACTCGAACCGAACCGTTAAAGAGATGAAGGATAACATTTCTTTAAGCTTTTTTGCGATAGCGATAATTTTATCTTTTCCTTAAATAGCAAGGTTTGATATATATAACCATGTTTTCTGTATTTCAAAGATTTTGGATTTTCTTTCAAAGGGATGGGATGGGCTTCCTCATAGGAGATTATATTTTCCTCTTTAGCGTTCACCCCACACCAAACGTAAGCTTACAGAATGAGATTCCAAGTTAAGAATACTCATCCACGATAATGGAGGTTTTCAAATCTTCATTTTGCTTTTCAAAGAAAAAGCAAAAAAATCATATTGCTATTTTGGTTTGATAGGGTTTCTAAATCCAAAGTAGTGTCAGATTTTTTAATCTTCATTTTTCTTTTCAAATCAAAAAAACAAAAAAATGTTATTTTGGTTGGATAGGATTTCCAAATGGAAAGTAGTGTTAGTTTTTTTAATCTTCATTTTGCTTTTCAAAGTAAAGAGCATTGGTTTTACATTTTTACATGGTTGGCTTACTAGCACATGCCTTTGAAATATAAGATGTTTTCCTTTAAAATCCGATCATTCACTCGTAAGGCCTTGACCTTGAGCTCCACACTAGGAATCATATATCACATACTTACAATTTGTACATATCACGCCATACATTCCATGGAAAAATGGGGTATTACACATATCACATTGGTAAATAAATTGTTGTAGTATTTGAGGTTTCATTTTTGTGATTGAGAGTGTCATGTTTGGAGGAAAGCCCAAAACTTTGTGAAATTGGATAGCTAACAACATCCTGAGTCATCCTGAGTCTTAATGATCTAATAAACATGATTTGTTTGTTCATTATATAGCTCTAGTGCATGATTTGGATCCTTGAAATACCAGATTTGGTTTCTTCAATACATCAGATGTATATATAACAATTTTGGAGAGTGCACTCGTATAGGTATGTTGATAGTATATTGTGTTACTCACTATATTAAACTTTTAATTATTGAGCTATGCACAAATCAATTTTGTGAAATTGAAAACAACTTGATGTATCAGTTGTTTCTATTATTACTATTGTTTTCTTATTATAAACACTTTGAAATACTTATTCTGGTGTCTTTTTGAGGAAACCTCTTAGGTATATTATTTTGATTTTATAGTAGCAAGACTTGAATGTGGAAATTAAAAGGTGTACCATACTTTGTTTGCATTGCTCATGCATGATGCAGATGAAGAATCTAATGTTTTAAGAATCTTATTAAGATAGGGAAAACACACTATTGAATCCTCTATCGAATTGAAGACTCTCACTATTCGTAGGTTTTGACTATCTATAACCATTAAAACTAAGTATTGTGATTAATAATATTGGTAGGTTTTGAGAATCTCACATCATTATGCTATGAATAAAACAAACCATTCCTAGAAATACATATCCTACATTGCATTCCAAAAACTTCCAAACGAGGTGTGGAATGAAAAGAAACTCTAATTCTAGAACTGGAATGCTCGTTATAGATTAGAGATGGAAACAAAATATGTTTAAAGTTGTGCCACCTGTAAGGCTTGAAGTCTAACATGGAGATCCCAACATAGATCCACTTAAACTTTTGTGAAAACTTGAGGAGATGTGTGCACCTCCAAGGATTTGATCCCTCTTGGTGCATGGTAGATCCAAAGATTATATGGATCTGTGTTGGTTTTATATTCTTGAGGTATGACATGAAAATAATTGTGATTGTTCTCCTCTTATTCATGTGGACTAATATGTTGCAACTTTTTTCATTCTTGTTTAGTTTGTCTTGCAAAGTTCATTCTCCCTAGTAAACACTTAATAATGTTTCAGTTTGCATCCATGATAATCCAAATTGATTTCTATGTGAATAATATTGTCTCCATATTTTTATTTCATTAATTTACTTCATTTATTTTCATATCAAAATCCACCAAAACGTGAAGTTTGATTTTTTTAATATACATTATATAAGTGAAATATTATAAAAAAACTTTGAGATCATCTACCTAAAACATGTTGTGGACAAGAAGATTTTAAGTCACAATTTCAAATTTAATGCACTTCCTTGGAGTTATTAATACCGTGTAGATGACTATTAAGCTTCCCTCAATGTAAATGTTTTAGAGGAAGAGAGGGAATCTCACTAATTTTTACTTAAAACAATAAAATACCTAAAAAATATTAAAACATAAAAAATTAAGATACCTAAAACATAATAAAACATAAAAATAATAAAACCAAAAATCAAAGCACAAGTTCAATTCCTTTATAGTTCTTTAGTGTTACTAACCTCTTCTTGCAAATGATAGTCCCTTCATTGGGTCATTTCTACTTATAAGCACCATGCCCACCCAAGGGTAGAGAAAATGCAAAATAAAAATTTATTAAAAAATAAAATGAATAAATAGAAAAAGAAAAACCAAAATATATATATAAAATAAAAAAATGTAAGCAATGGTACTCAATCATGAATCATTGTAAGTTTTTTAAACATAGCACAGTTTTTTTAAACAAATTGTAATTTTGTCAAAGTTGAATGGTCATTTTAAAGGATTACTATGGATGAATTTGGATCAAAGGTTAAAATCCTCTTGGTTGATATTTTCTATGAGAATCTTAACAAATCACAATTTAATATTGCTAAATTTGATGTTATTTCTGTATAGAAGAATAAATATCTTGAGGCTCAAACCTCCAAAGGTAAGCAGAAAACTTAGCGCAAACAAAATATTGATCCTACTTAAGCTGGTAAGTCTACCTCCAACCCTAAACATTATTCAAAGTTCTCAATTATATAAGTTTTATGGTTTTGAGACTTTTTCAGGTTCCTCATTCATAGCACACTCTCATTCTTTGAGTAGGCTATGACATGAAAGATTTGGACATATGAACTATAGGAATTTGCAACACTTGAGCAAACTGAATTTTGTGCTTGCTCCTCCTAAAGTATATTTCACTTATGGAGTTTGTCTAGGTTGTGTTCTTGGCAAACAACATTAGAATCATTTTCTAAAGGTAAGGCCTTGCATGCTACCAAACCTATTGAGTTGGTACATAGTGATCTAATGTCATTTTCAACTCATTCATTTTCTACGGCCAAGTTTGCACTTACCTTTATTTATAACTTATCACGTCACTCTTGGTTGTACTTTCATAAGTACAAGAGTGAGGCCTTTGCTACTTTTAAGGTCTTCAATTTGTTTTTGAGAAGTAATCCTCTCTTTCTATAAATAAAATATGCATAGCTAATGTGTTGCAGTGTGTCAAGGAAGCATTCAAATATATTTGTAGAGAACTTGACATTCAACATTAGCAGTTTGTTCTCTATTACCCTTAACAAAAGGGTGTTGTGGAAAGAAAGAAAAAAACATTGAAAGAGATGGCCAAGTGCATGTTTTAGTCCAAGAACATGGCACCTTGGGTTGACATGATGAATTGTGCAAACTACATTTAGAATTGCATGCCTCATAGGGCAGTGTTATGAATATAGACGAGGCTTGAGCCTATGTCAAGCCCGGTGTTTCTTATTTTACAGTATTTTGTAGGCAAGCTTGAGCCCTAATTCTATATGAGAATTAGCGCAAAGCTATGGAGAATAAGGGTCAACCATTGATTTTTGTTGGTTAATATGAGGATACAAAGGAATACATGTTATTTGATCTTATTTCTATAGTTGTCTTATTTAAATGGGTAGTCCACTTCGATGAGCACTATAACCTAATCATTTACTTGATTTGGGTTGATTTTTAATAAATCACTTACATTTTCTTGTATTTGATTAGGGTCTATTTTTAATAAATAATGTACTTTTACATCTTGTTTAAAAATGCTTGACCATGGGTGATATTTATGCTAATACTTGCACAAATCCAATAGATGTAAATAATTTTAGATGTTAAAGAATAAAATTAACCATCTTAAATATAAATAAAGCTTAATTTGTAAAAAAATTTATTTTAAATACAACTCATATATGTAAATAACTTTAAATGTTAAAGAATAAAAATAAACATCTAAATAAAATATAAATAAAACATAATTTATAAAAATTATAAAATTAAATACATCCAATAAATATAAAATAACTTTAAATATCAAAAAATAAAAATAACCATCTTAAATATAAATGAACTTTGATTTATAAAATTAGAAAACTATTTATGAACACATACTATTTTGGAAGAAAATAAATAAATAAAAAGCAAAAATGAAAGTGTTATCACATAATCTCGAGAGTATTATAAGTTGCCGAGAATATTGGGCAGCAAGCAACAATTTGCCATCCATGCTTTTCCAAATAAAAAAAGTATTTATAAGTTCCTTCCTTGTGCTGCTTGAATTACTATCTACGATGCAGAGCTTTTATCATCCACTTCTTTATCAGAGAGGTTTTATCATCTGCTTCTTTATCATAGAGTAGTGAGCAAAGGAGAGTGGGCAGAAGTAATGAGATGGAGCTGAAGTGGGATAAATAGAATTGATTATTGATGTTAAATTTGTTTCCTATTTGATTCATCTATTTCTAATTGTGTATAGGTCCCAAGATTCACCCAGGGGAATGCATGCTTCATTTATGTGATGGCTTGAAGTCATCGAGTGCAAATTGCTTGGATGTCTATGACGCAACGACAATCCTCGAAGGCATTGGGAGTATTTATAAGCTTCTCCCGTATTGATCAATGTCTTTAATGCAATGTTTTTATCTTTAGCTTCTTTGTTTTGTCTTGTAGAAGTTCTTTTGTGCCTGCTTGCTTTGATGTATAAGTTTTTTTTATCTGATGTGTAAGCTTTTTCTTTATTTGATATGTGTTTGTTTGGATATCCATCATGTAGTGCTGGGATGTCATCAAATCAGGTATGCAACAGCAATCGTCCAAGGAATTGAAAGTTTGAAAGTATTTATAAGTTTTCTTTGGTATTGATTGAACTTGTGCATGCTTGTATGGTTGTGATGCAAAGTTCTCTCATGAATTGAAAGGCTTATATGTCTAAGGCATTTAGAGTCTTTATAAGTTCTCTCTAGTATTAATTGAACTTGTGCATTCTTGTATGTCTGTGATGCAGATGAATTGAAGTCATCAAGTGTAGTCTTTGTGCCTGTTTGGATGTCTGTGATGCCGTGTTTTTGTCATTTGCTTATGTTCTTCACCCCACGACTTTCAAGTCATCAAGTGAATTCCCTCTCTCTATATTAATTTTTTTAAATTATAATTTTGTATTCTTTTAATCATAGTTTTGTATTATTTTTATTTTTCATAATTTGTATTGATTGTGTATTTTTTCATTATACAGAACCATTAGAAGTCAAATGCTGACATGGTTATTAAGAATCCATGATTTGTATTAATTTCTTTATATCATAATTTTGTATTATTTTTATTTTCCATGATTTGTATCGAGTATTTTTTTCATTATGCAGAACCATTGGAAGTCAAATGCTGGCATGGTTATTAAGAATCCATGATTTGTATTGATTATCTTTTCACTATGCAGAATTATTTGAAGTCAAATGGGACATGATGATTAAGAATGCATTTGAATTATATTTACTTATTTGTGAATCATGTGGTGAATTTTCTTCTTCATTTAATTTGTGTTATCATTTTAATTTGTGTTATCTTTCTCTGTATTCTTCATTTTTAAATTTTTTTCTTCATTTTGATCTATGTAAGTTTTATCCATATTCCTGTTTTTGAATTTTTTTTCTTCAATTTAATCTATATTATCTTTTTCTGTATTCCTTGCTTTTGAATTTTTTTTCTTTGTTTATATTCTTTGTAATCTTTTAGTTTTTCTTTACAACCTATTTTGTCATTACTTATTATGTGTTTTCTTCTTGTTATGTATCTTTGTTAATATCTATGTTAATGTTTATGAATATAACATTTATACAAAATTGATACCACTGATTATAGGATCTCTGTTATTCTGTCCAAGCAAAATCCAATGATAAGGACAAGTCTGATATGAGTCTATTGATGATTCCGGCTCACCATATTTTCTGTCACCATTGTTTATCTGAGAGCAGGTTTCCCAAGCTTTATATTAAACATATCTGGACTTTTGAAAATGTTCTTCCTTGTTTCTTTCAAGACATCACATCCCAAATGTTTATTTTGTAATTGCATTTGCATTATGCATGTTGTGAATTTGGATTTATTTCGTTTGGTTTAAACATTCTAGTCATCCAATGTGTGATCATCTATTTTCAGTTTTAGATGTCTTGCATGTTTTCACCCTCATTAAATAAGTTATAAACATGTCTTATATAGAATATTCGGCTAATAGTTCTCATTCATTAATTTTTTTCTTTTCTAATTTTACAATGTGTCAAAAGGAGTGCAGGATTTGCCAGGAAATTTTCAGTCAGCTGCCAGCACCCTGCCTTCAAGAAAATCAATAATGTACTTTGGCTTACAATTGGCCATTGGCAGCTTCTCCATTTTTATTTCTTTCACCATGTTTCTTCCAATAATGGTGACAATGCCTCAGAAGTTCGCAATATGCTTTACTCTTGGTTGCATATTTATTATAGCGGATTTTTTCGCTTTAAAAGGTGTGAGGAATCAGTTTGTCCACATGGGTTCCAAAGAGGAAATTTCTTTTTGTCTCTAATGATTGACATTTTACATGGAACACTGTTACATTCATGGTTATATAATGAATTTATTTTTGATATTTATATGTTTGATGACATGTGGAAATTAATCATTTCGGCATTTTTTTTTGCTTGCAAAATATTGCTTAAAGGATGCAGACTTAAATTGATGTAGACTTGAGTGCTCCGTCATATGATAATGTTATTCAGCTTATGAGTCCTTATCATTTTTATTTGTGTTCATATAGAAACTTTCGTTTACCGTGGGATTCATTGGGAGGATGGAAGCTACAATTTATGTGTCAATGGTGCTTCATAGCTATATAGTATTCAGTTATTTTCTCTAGTGTACAGGTTTGTTTATCTGTGGTCCTTGATAGCTATTTGAACTGTTTCTGGGAATTGTGCGTACATGTTATCACTGGCCAATATCTTGATTCATAACTTCTTTCTCTCTTCTATTTCTCTAGGTGTTTCCCTTGTCATACTATGTTATCTCATACACCCCTGGAGGGTCTACTGGCATGAGGTTTCTCTCATCCACACTCACATCAATAGTGTTGAATTGTGTTGGGAGGTGATATGAATGGTATCTTGATTTTCAACTTCAGACCGTAACTTCATTTCCTCCAATTATTAACTCATACTTGTGAGGAATGTGAGACTTCAAACCAAATTCTTCACAAGGTGCTTACGAGTGATATCTAAATATGTATTTTACTTATCTGATTGGCATTGTGTTTAATGGTATTTGTTTGTTTATAATGGAGAAAAATCCCCAAAGAATTCCTTGAGGTACATCTGTAACAGAAGGTTATAAGATTTGTAAGAGCTGTCTGCATGATGCTGTCTTTTCCCCAAAGTAGGAACAATAGTTCAAACTGCCATATGCAATGCAAAACTTGCTCAAAGATCTTTCATGAATTCATCATCTTCAATTTTATGGTATTTGCAAGTCATTTTTGGTATTTATTTGTGATGCTTTTTGAACTCTACATTTGCAGTTGTGCATGCTTCTTACAGATTCCCAACAAATGTTGAATTATAAGATGACATCCATTATTGCACCGAATTCATCATCTTCAATTTTATGGTATTTGCAAGTCATTTTTGGTATTTATTTGTGATGCTTTTTGAACTCTACATTTGCAGTTGTGCATGCTTCTTACAGATTCCCAACAAATGTTGAATTATAAGATGACATCCATTATTGCACCGAGACACTAGGTGATTTGACAACAACATTTGATGTGTAACATGTGCCGACCAATTGAATCAGTGCATTTTAAAGGAATAGAAGACAAGTGATAGCATGGAGGAGCAGTTCATGTTGTGATCGACATCGAGGGTTTGCAAAATAAAATCTCCCTCAAGGATGCCTTCATCTCGTAGAGGAATTACTGGAGATGCATTGTCTAGGGGGTATATCATCATAGTGCCATATATTTGAGGTTCGAACATGCCCTCCTCCGATGTAGAGGAAGCCATATAAAATCCAATTGGAGACTGTTGATAGAGAATGCAATGCCAGTGTGCCCAAAACCTCGATCAAGCATGGAGTGTGCTAAGGAATTCGTGGTGTATACTATGGGGAAATTCGTGAATCAAGCATGCAATGCCGATGTGCCCACACCCTGGATCGAGCATGTAGTGTGCTAAGGAATTCGTAGTGTAGACTATGGTGGCTATATCATCACAGTTCCCTATATTTAAGGTTCAAACATGCCTTCCTCCCATGTAGAGAAAGCCGTCTAAAATCCAATGGAAGACTGTCGATAGATAATGCAATGCTAGTGGGCCCACACCCTAGATCGAGCATGCAGTGTGCTAAGGAACAATCACACATTTTTTTTTGCAGAGAGTGCTTTCACTGAATATCACACCCTTCTGATGGTTTTAGTATTAGTGTTGGTGGATACACACTTCTCCTAGCCCCAAGGGCACACAAATCTCCACTACCAAGAGAGGAGGTTCAAAGATCTAAAATCTTACAGATCTGTCCCTCTAGTTCAATTTCACATGGTCAACCAGATGTACAACAACGACGTCCATGGCATCCCTCACCTGTGTGCATCTTACACCATCTACACATTGTCTGGATCTTCATCGAGTTGGGACAAAGCTCTACACATTGTCTGGATCTTCATCGAGTTGGGACAAAGCTTAGTACCTCTTCTACCTTTGGCTTTTCCCCTTTGTAAGCATGGCTTCCAACTTAAACCGGAGCCAGGAAAGTAGCGACGCTTTCCACTTAAACCGGGAGGAATGGTGTGCATGGGAGGCCCACACTCCCCATTTTCCCCATCTTGGTATTAGTTTCAATGTACTCTGTTTGATACATATTTTTTCTTCGACCGCGGGGCTGCGATCTCGCTCTAATGGTCATTTTTCATTTCTGAAGAGTCTCATGTAACAGTGCCATTCATTGTAGTCCTAACTCCACACTTGTGGTACCCTACCCACGCTTCTTCATCCATCATCGCTACCAATCTCTCTTTTGCCTACCCTCCTCCATTCACGCAGCACCCAAAAGCCCTAACTACACCATCATCATTGCTGATCTCTGCTGCCCCTACCCTCCTCCATTCACGCAGCACCCAAAATACCATATCCTCCATCATTCGTTGTGTTTTAACCAATCATATTCCTCTAGTTTGCTGCATGTGCCCATTCATGAGCCCGTTCCACCATTTTCCCTTTGTTAACTACGCCCTCCACCATTTGTTGTATGTATTAACTTGATTTAAAAATTCAGAGACATGGATTGATAGTGTAACATCCCCCTCCCACCTTGAGGACCTAAGAGCGACTACGACTCGTAAAAATAGAAATGAATCATAAATGCGTCCATGAGGAATAGAAAACTGTAATGTCCCCTTCGCACCTGGAAGACCTAAGTACGATTACGACTCGTAAGAATAGAAAATGGATCATAAACGCGTCCATGAGGAATAGAAAACCCTCACCACAATGAGGCTACTCCTGCTACAAATTAATCAAGGAAACTTGAGACATTCTAACATTATCATAACAGTGAAGAACATTATATGTATGACGAAGGTATACATTTGAGGTATGTATTATTGTGGAACATGTAATGTTACCTAAAATCATCACATGGTAAAATAAATTCCATACATATATATATAAATTATATGTAGAACATTACATGTAAAATAATGAAGAATACTATATATATATATATATATATATATATTGGAGATGTATAGATGAATGGAACATATATAGTTACATATGATCCTGGAGAGTTATATGGTGAAATAAACCTTTTTATAAATAGTGGAATCCATATACATGATAATGAAGAACTATATATATATATATTTGCTGGAGGCAAACATACATTGGATATTGTATGTTGAACTTTTAATGAGGTGATGCAAACCTCCTCCCTACCTACATTATATGTAAGAAAACAGATATAATAATGTAACTTTTTATAATTATATATATTGATGGAGAGTAGTATATATGTATGGGAGACATATATATCTCACGTATGTAGCCTTATGTATATTGGGAAATAATATATATATATATATATATATATATATATATATATGTTAAAGACACATATTAGTGGAAGTTATATATATTTATATATTGTGGATTATGAACAACGATAGCAAGGAACTATGGTATAAGATTTTGGAAAAAATCAAACACCAATTTATTTCACAGCAGGCTATAACAAATTAAGTATGGGGGTGTTATGGAAAAAATCCTGGACTTGGGTCGAAGATTGAGGAGGCTTTATTGCTGATTTTCTTCAGCTAATTTTACGTTACTGTGAAGGCCCTATTTTACAGTCGCCAATTTTGGAGGCTTTAATTTTTTTCCTTGACTGAACACTCATTGAGGGGGCATTACGAGGAATGTGAAAGAACCAATCCTGGAAAACGCTAGGGCAAGGAGGAGGATAAATCCTCGCTGTGGGGTAGGCCAAGGAGGGAGTTTTCTTTTCCTGTGGATATTATTCACTGAACAGGGTGGCTTGTTGGAGGAGGTAGCGTAGCTGAGATCATAGGGTACAGGGAGAATCATATTTTTATACATTGGATTAATCTGCAGAAGAAATGGCCAAGAAGTGTGATTTTCCAAAGAGTACTATTTGTTGGGATTCGCCAAAGGTACTTATGCTCTGTGTGCTTCGTTTTGGACATGGTTACCTCTAGGTCTTCCATTACCTTAATAATCGATTCTTTTATCTTTATTTTGTGTACGATTTGATTCTGTAGCTTATCCTTGCTGCGACATTCCCCTTAGGATTTGATCCCTGAACCTTTTGGTGCGTTTCGGATCACATGTCTGTTGGCTGCTCATTTTGATGAGCTCTAATGCCGCGTTCAAATATTCCTTTCCGATATTGTGCTTTTGAATTTAAGTCCAATGTACATAGGTACATTTTTTACCATTTTTAAGGAGCATTTATGATAATGGCACCAAAAACATTGTCACCGGCCACTGGATCTTGACTGGTTGGTCAAGAGGGAACAGTAATATTCCCCACGAGGGTTCAATTCTTTCCCAAGCTGTAGTATGATTAACCCTTTGAAGGAGTGAGGTTGTCATGGCAGCATAAGTGGCAACGGGCATCATTCGTTACTTTAGGACCACCAACAATTCTACCTGAATGTTTAATTGGTGGTGCTAATATTAAAAAGTTCAAAAGATTGTAGCATCCTTGAGAGTTCCCTAAAACACCATCCTCAGATCCAGTTCTTTCCGTGGTTACTAATACCTCACGAGATCTCAAGGTCTTAATCAAAAGAGCCTAGGGTTTTAAATGATATGTAGAAATAGATTTTGTGGGATTCCTAACAGATCACATTGCAATGGGTCTAAGCTCAAGTAGATTCAAGTTGTTCCATGGAAAGTGCATTTATAGATATGATGCAATATTGCACTAGGTTATGATACAAAAGTTTGCAGGTTCTATTATTATTATACCTATTCATGGTCCCTAGTAACCTGGTTGTGCCCATGTTTTTGGTGAAGGGTGGATTAGGTCTAGAAAGAATTGTATGCATTCTATTGTATTGGATAAAATCATCAGCGCTCTTTTTATGAGCCTATGTGCTATGGGGTAGGCTTCCAAAGCAAGTAGATGTTTGGTTAATGCCCTTTAGTGTCGTTAGGATTGCGTAGAGATGTGTCAAGTTGACAGCATGTTTAGAAGCAATTTGGACTCTTGGAGAATCCCTCAGGTTGTTGATACTGGCAGCCTTTGGCTGATATTGAAGAATCACAAATACTTTAACCCTTTGCCTCTCTCTGAAATAGAAGCTTGCGTTGTAAGGTAATTTTAGATGTAGACCTATTTTATTTTGAGGACTGTTGATTTTGACCGCTCCACTCCATGAGAGGTGCAGCCTCTCATCGCTCTCCAATGCGGTGAACTCCACTCAGAAGTTTCCAACGAAATTATAAAGATGGGTGACTCTTAACGTGGATTGTAGTTTTTATTCCTTTTAATGTTGATTTGAGCCACATCCCCAGTAATCATTGTTTTTCCTTTCTATGCCTTGAGAAGGTATATCGTAAGCCTCTCCTATCTTATACTATGAATAATTAGAGTGGTCAGTCATATTCTGTCGCTGCATAGACAGGAAACCCAGCTTTATTTTTTCCCTTGCATACACTGGAAAATTTTGGGCTTGTGGTCCTTATGTCTTCTTTTATGAATTATAAGGCCGAATGTTTGGTGTGGGGCATTAGAGTTGAAGACTTCCCTTATTGATATATATATATATGACCTACGTGAAACCAGAGCTTGCTTCTTGATGTTTGAAAATAACAAAGATGTAATTGTGCCTATTGGCTTTTAACTCTGCAAGTTAAGTAATCGATTTATGAATATATGTACATAGTGCCTGCTGGTTTCTTATTTGTTGTAGATCAGGGAGTTAACCCCTTATCTCTGTGTTCGAAAGTGCAAAAAGCATTCTTGATTTTTAATTCTACAAAGTTAAAATGGTTTAGGAAGAATGTGTATGTAATGGCCTAATACTTGCCTTGTGGATGTTAGAATTTTCTCATGTGAAGCATACACATGCCTCGGACTAGTTTTGGGTACAACAAGAATGTACCAGCCATCATCTCAGGAATACATGTGTGCTTGTATAAAAATTTTGGTATATTTAAGAATATGCCAGGAGGAACCTGCAATGAAGAAAAGAGAAATTGGAAGGTATTCTCAGTGGAGAATGTAGGCAAAGAATGTGCCATGTATTTGTAAAACTACACTGAATAAATTAATATAACACAAGCTTTGGTGGACGTAGCCTCGGGATGAGGTGAACCACGTACTCCAATGTCTCTTTCATGTTTGCGCCTCACATTGTTTATGTTCGCTACAATATTGGTGTCTCTGTGTGCTATGTCTAAATGTTTACTTTCTAAATGTTATTTTTGGTACATATGATCATGTTCTACAAATGGATTGTGGTACTGTAAAATGATAGGCAGAGAATCGCTGTTGTTATCATAATGTACTATGGTACGCATAATAAGTTATATTCAGGATGCTATGATGATGCAATGCGGGTAAATAATGCTGGAGGTTACTTTCAAGAAAACTGTCGAATAATTGTTTCATAATGCACGTGGTTTATTGACATTATGGATATGAAATTCTTGAAAAGTTGCCGCTAACGGGTTGAACCCCTTTTGTAGTAATAAAGAAATAAAAACTCCACCACTTTTTTCGCACATATTGGCATCAAGGGCTAAGAGGGACATTACAAAAACCATCACCACAATGAGGTTACTCCCACCGCAAGTTAATCAAGGGCACTCGAGAGATTCTAACATTATTATAACAATGAAGAACATTATATGTATGA
>LPNX010230017.1:31980-44118 GCA_001517045.1 Pseudotsuga menziesii
GGTAATGCAAACCTCCTACGTACATAGATTATATGTAGAGCATACGTATAATAATGCAGCACTATATGTGAGACTAATCCCTCTTACTTATAGATATTAGTAGAGATTATAGAAAAAAAGGAATTCTATATATATATCATAGATTATGAAGGACATAAAGATATATATATATATCATAGGTTATGAAGAACATAAAGAAAAAACGATAGCAAAAGAATTCCGGTATATGATTATATATTGGTGGAGAAGATCAACACCAATTGATTTCACCTCAGGTTATAACAAATTAAATGTGGAGGCGTTATTGAAAGGCCTGGACTTGCATCGAATATTGAGGAGGTGTTATTGCTGATTTTAAGCTAATATACATTGATCGTGAATGCCCTATTTTATGGTCACCACTTTTGGAGGCGTTAATTACTCACATTGACTGAACGCTCATTGTGAGGGGCGTTACGGGAATTTGTAAGCACTAATCATGGAAGCGCTAGGGTTTTGATGAAAATAAATTTCTCGGTGTAGGGAGAGCTATGGGGGCACATTTAGATTAGAGGAAAACATCAATATTATTGTGTTGGATGCCGCCATGGAAGTGCACAAGGTATGCACATGCAGTGAGGGGATGCACCAAAACGCACGTGTGGAACTTAACCTGGGATTCCCATTTCCCTACTCTGAACCCGTTTTTTCTTATTGTTTTATTTTTTCGTCCCAGTAACATAGACGTTCGATGGTAAATAAGAATATGCCGTGACAAAAATTACTTTCTAGTTCATAGTGCGACCCATATTATTTTGGGGTTTTGGGTTTTGTAGATGGTACCAATAGGTAGAGGGCTATTAGCGTTTTCATTTCTTAGTTGAAATGAGAATCTTGCCATGATAAAAATACTCCGTACTTCATGGTGAAATTGTTTCCCCACATTAAGTTTGATTTTATTTCAGATCTCTCAATACATGTCGAAATGGGCCATACGTTTTCATGGGAATTCACCATTTCGTGGTTGATTGCAGTTAGTTTTTGGACATAGGTTTCTGCTCCGTTCATTCTCATGAATCCAGACCCAGGAAAACCCTTTCTTACCAAAAGAAATATTGGTTTTTGACCTATTTTTCTTTCTGACGTAACTATGGGAGGGTTTATGTGGTCTGAAGATATTTCATAGGGAGTTTGGAATTTTTGGTTACGCGGTCTGAAGCAATTCCTGGGTAAAATATGTTAATATGTTCATCAAGCTAATTTCTATGTTGATATGCGAATCAGTAAAATGTGTTATTACGCTAACATCAGGCGAAATAGTAAAATATGATAATCAAGAGAATTCCTATGTTGATGTGCGAATTAGTAAAATATGTTAATATGCTAATATCAAATGAATTAGCAAAATATGGTAATATGTTGATACTGGTCTGAAGCAAATTTTTGAAGCGATTCGTGAGTAAAATATGTTAATATGTTAATCAAGCTATTTCCTATGTTGATGTGTGAATTAGTAAAATATGTTAATATGCTAATATCCAGCGAATTAGCAGAATATGGTAATATGTTGATATTGGCCTGAAGCGATTCCTGGTCACATATATGTTCTCTTCAACCCAATTCCAATCATAAGTTACATGAAAACTAGGCTCTTACCAGTTCTATTTTTATATTTGATGCGTCAATATCTTACTAGGCTGTGTCTGACTTATAGTGTGAATCTTCATTTTCTTTGAATTGATGTACTTGTTTTTATTGTGCTTCTGAATTTGTGGACACTGCCATCTTTAGCCTTGAAGTTAGGGCAGCTACTTGTTTTTAACTGGCCTAGAATTGTGTGGTACTATCGATCACGACATGCCCATTTTTGTGCCTATTTATGAATCTTGATTCTTTTTGGGTGGCTACTGAACACAAAACATCTTATTATGATTGTAGTTTTGCCACTTGGCTACCCCTTCTTCAACGTGTTCTCTAGTGCATGTTCACTACTGTAGTAAAGTAGATGAATTCATGTGCTTGTAATTTTGTCATAACTTGTCCTCATTTCATCGATATAATACTGTCGAATACATTGGTCACAATAAGACTCAGGTCGCAGGTAGATCTGTAGAACACAATATTTTTATATGATGCCATTCTAATATTTGTGACTGTTGGGGATCTACATAACGTATAATATGTTGGTTTTGGACCTTGGTCTTGCGAGCGATTTTACTTTAACTACTCTTGGTTATGTTGGGGCATATGATTCTCTCAGAATTGTTCAGATAGTGTGCCAGGGTTTCCGAGAGCACACTGCCCTCATTTTTATTACTTTACAGGTTATGTATTAACAAGCAAGGATAAAGATTAACATTGAAGAATAATTAAGTAAAAGAGTTTTAGACATGACTCTATTATCAGAATGATTATTACTTGTCGACCCTCAAGTACCTCTATTTTGTTAGTAGAGAACTTAGGATTTACTCCCAGAGACGGAGTCCATGAAAAAGGAAAAGAAAGCAGGGTAACCATGTTGTGCATAAATGCTGTAAATGCTTATGAAATAAATGTCGCATGACACGACCATTTGGTGGATGTAACCCCAAGATTGGGGTGAACCATGTACTTCGGTGTCTCTTTCATGTTGCGCCTCATGTTTTTTATATTTGGTCGAGTATTGATGTCTCTATGTGTTGTGGTTTAAATGTTTTATTTCCTTCATGGTATTTTTTGTACATGTGATCTTGTTGTGCAAATGGAAGGTAATACTATAAAGAGGTAATAAAAATGTTACTGTTAACTTACTATTTTATGGTATGCATAGTAAGTCACTTTCAGGGCACTATGATGAGGACATTTTGTGTATTACATTAAAGGGAATTCGCAAATGATTGTTTTACAATGTACATGGTTTTTGACATATTGGATATGAAATTTCTTGTAAAGTTGTCGCTAAAAAGTTGGACCCCTTTGTAGTAATAAAGAAACAAAAACTTTACCCTTATTCTACACATATTGGCATTAAGGGCTAAGAGGGACACTACAGATAGTGTGAGCTTTCTACCAATTTAGTTAACAGAGTTTATCTGTAGCTTCTGTAATTCGGTTAAATAAGACTCTCTTTTCTTATTGTCCCTCCAGTAATAATTTCAAATCAGCTCATTCAAGGCAGTTCTTATTTGTGTATGAAGGAAATTTTCTCTTCTCTGGTGGTGGCTTATATTCAAGAGGAGGGCGTGGCTTAAAAAGCTTCAATAGATTACTAGTAATACCTCTTGGGTGACTTTTCCCTCTCATTTTTAACTACCGCATCTTTTTTGTGCATGAAGGAATCACCGTAGTCCCCCATTGTGGCACAACAAAACTAAAAATAAACACAAAAAGAAAAATGAAGCCTCGTCAACCTTTTTTTAATCCAAAATATAGGTCTATTTTTGTCCAGAGTCACAATAATATGATTTGGCAGCTGAAAGCCACTAAGAGAAACTTATATCATCAAATAGCTACGAAATGATTCCGATATTAGCCCTTCAAATGCACCCATGCCCACGAAGCAAAAATATCTTTTTGAAAAAAATCTCAAGTAGTCATTTCATTTCCAACAAGGATCACAATGTTATTCAACAGTTTATTTTTGGGTTTCAGTTTCAGTGATACCAATTTGTTTTCTTTTGTAGTAGTTTCTTATTCACAAGAACTTCATGAGCCTCTGTTCTGTATACACTTCTCTTTTCAATTTTCCAATCTAGTGCATAGTGCTCCACAGTAACATGTTTTTTATCAGTTTTTCAGCACTAGCAATTTTGCTTCCCTAAGTACTCATTTTTTCCCAATCCTCGAGCAGTACTCTACAACACTTCACACATTTTTGTTTGGAGACAGTTCTTTCATGGGTTTTCCGGGTCGCTTCGATCGTTTTGTATCACTGAATATCAAACCCTTGTGAGGGTTGAGGTATTAGTGTCAGCGAATACAAAGGTCTCCTAGCCCCAAGGGCACGCATATCTCCACCACCAAGAGAGGATGTTCACAGATCTAAAAGCCTAAAGATGTCCCTCTAGTTCATTTACACATGGTCAACAAGTTGTACAAAAACAACGTTGAGGGTATCCCCCACCTGCTCGCATCTTAAGCCATCTACACATTGTCCGGATCTTCATCGAGTTGCAACAAAGGTCGGTACCCCTTCTACCTTTGAATTTTCTTGTTTGCAAGCATGGATTCCAAATTAAACTGGGAGCCAGGAAAGAAAGGACGCTTTCCACTTAAACGAGGAGGAATGGTCTGTATGGGAGGCCCACACTCCCCATTGTGGTATTAGTTTCAATGTACTCTGTTTAATACATCTGTTTAATGTACTAGATATCATAAATGTATTTAGATATATTATTAACAATGAGAAACATTTAGTATGTTTGTTTTGGCCTCATCAATGGGGTCCCTCTATAATGGTTTTAAAAAGTCATCTCGCCTCTTAATGAAGCCTTCAATAGTTTTTGTGCCATTCGTGTGCCTTACATGTTTTGGGATTTCTGAATATTGTCTTAGCTTTGAGTGTTCTATTTTGGTTTCTCCCTTGAGAGGTGAGGCTCTCCTTGGCTCACCTATGATATTTGCTATGAGATATCACCCTGAACGGCACATCAAAAAACCACTACACCAAAAAGTTGTGTTTCATAAATTGAAAAACTATGTGCATTTGCAATCTTCAGTGTTCAATGTTACCCTCTTTTCAGATCGAGATTTATATAATTGATAGTGTGAGTCACAATCGATTATTTTTCCATACTTATTTTTTCGTGTATCATTTGAGGAAATAAAAATGTTTAACATACTCTCAAACTTTTAGCTCCCATAAATGTATAGGAATATTGAGCCTAGATTACATGAGTGTGGTAAGATTGTGAAGAGATAATATACGTATATATTTGTTAATTTACAACATTGTGGTTGAGATATTGAAGAGATATTAATAATATATACATATTTATATAAAGATGTTTTTCACTTTATATTATGATGGATAAATATAAAATAGTCTTTTATATAAAAATATTCGTTTTTAGCAAAGAACATTATCTTTTTTTAAGAATGCGCGGTTTCAAATGTGGTGTCTCACGGCCTCTTTATCTTTTTATATTCTAGAGGATTGGGACTGGTAATGCTATATGCTTTTGATACATCTTGGATGACTATCTTATTTGAGTCCTTCCTTGTGGCACTTCTAGTATTATCTAGAGGTTGTTCTAGCACCTATTATCATAGTTTTCAGATTGGCTAGTTTGGGGCTGATGTTTTGCAAGAACTTTGCATCTACTTTTGGTGGATCTCTATGATATCGAAGGTTGCAGAGAAGAAATGACACTTTTATTATGAGCATATACATTGTATACTTTGATTCTATTATGAATATCAAGTATAGTTTTTTCCTTGATGAAATTAAAATGAGTGAATATTATAACATGTGGCTAATTCTTTTATTAATTTTTTAATAGTAATTATTATAGATTATACTTAGGTTATGTTAAATTATCCATTTCTAAAATGATTCAACTTCAAAGGGTTGTTTTGTGAAGGTGAGTAACAATTTCATGAGAATGAAGTGGAAAAAAATGGAAATCATGACTTTTTTGGCATAACAAAATCATTTTCTTGGTTGAACACTCAATTTAAATTTCCGCGAGATAAATGTTTTGGGTCGAAAGTTAAAATTAATGAAATTCCTTCAAAATTCTGCATCGGTTTCGTCACTGTCAAAATGGCTGAAAATGTTCTCATCCCACAGCCTCTTTTTTTAATAAGTGCCAGAATACTTTTCAAAGATCTTTTTCGAGAGTATAATTTTATCCTACATCTGCTACCCTACCCTATCCTGTTAATAGATCCACCACACCACTAATTACGTACATACCCCTCAACTAGTTATGCATGGATTGAACTAGAAAATATCTCCCTCTAGTGAAGGATTAATGAGAGGATTCATGTGGCATAGTATGTTGAAGTTTTTGTAACTTCAAAACATATTCTTAGTGTACTTTTATTGTCTTATTGTTAAACCTGCTTTGGGGGATGTTATTCACTTACTTGATCATGTAAAGTTCTTGAAAGAATAAATGCAAACCATAGGTTCTAATTTGGGTCAATAGTACCCAAGAATTTTTTTATATAAATGTTGCTTTGAGACTTAGAAAAGTCAACCTTGTAAAAGTATGAAGTCGTCCCAGTTAGGGAAAAACGTCACTCACTTGATGAGTAAAAATAAAGAGCATGCACCTCTCATTTGGGCAGAGACTCAATCAAGCAGGTGTGCAAGAGAGAGATGAATAAGTTCATCGGAGAGAAGAACAAGTTGATGCTTTCTTTGATCTTATCTTGATTTGGAATTCCACTTGATGACATAGTTTATACTAAAGTTGTTAGGTTTTCTCCCTTGTTGTTTCCTACAGGAAAGTATTTGTGTACTTTTTGTACTGTTGTGCTTGTGTTTCGTTTTGTCATCCTATTGCTTATTGTTATGACGAAATAGTGCTAATTGTTTGAATATCTACCACTGAAATTGTAACAAAGTATTAGAGCCATCTTGAGAGAAGTCTTTGTGGAGCTGAAACTCACAAAAGTTTGAAACTAGGGTTTCTTATTCGAAGCACTTCCCTCCACATATTAGATGAAAAGGGATGCCTAGTCAAATCTCCTTAGGAGAGAACATATTTCTGTGGAGGTAGTTTCTAGTTCTGTAGATTTTGATTTTTTGACCTAACACTATTGTGCGAAAACTAGCGCATCTAATTGCCTTAGGAAAAATATTCCTTTCCATCTCACATAGGGTGTTTATATGCTTGCTATGCTTCGAATAGGTATGAAAGAAATTGGCAATCTCATATCCTTGTATGAAGAAAATATCATTAGTTTTCAACCTCCACTTTGGTTCCTCCCATTCAATTAATGCCCTTTTTGTCACCTCCAAATTATTTATCATGGATTCACGAAAATTATATAAGTATTGTTTCGATCAAATATTTTAAAAGTTATTTAAGCCTCCACTTTCAAAAGGTTTTGTTGAGGGTTTTTTAGCTTTTCCTTTTCCAGTTAGATTAGTATCATATCAACTCTTTTAAAAATTCTCTAAAAGCTAATGGGTCATATGTTTTAAAGACATACAAGATAGGTGGAAATGAGATCTAGAAACCATAGCATTGTGGGAGAAATTGCTTCAAGAATTAAATAGTTCCAAGCCCTTTATAGAATGGAAATTAACCACCCAAATCATTTGGGTGGTTGGTATAGTAGTAAGAAGGGGGGCTATTTAGTATTGTGTGTAGCTTTATTTACCTCTTTCTTTGATTTTGGAAATACCTTTATACATGGGAGAATATCAACATCATAGATATTTTAGGTAGTTATAACCCACATATTTTAATTTGCGTTTCACTCTTCATGTGGAGGATCGATATTGCATGGCATGAAAATCTCTACGAAAATGAGGAAAATATTTTCTTTGCATGTCTCAACATTTCCCATAGTTATAATTTGCATAGCACACAACTTTACAAATATTATATATTTCACCTAATTTCACGAAGTAAACATGGCTTACAACATTAAAAGCCCCAAGAAATAAGGAAAACAATAATAGATGAGGCTTTGAGGTTTTTTATGCAATCTAGTCCTTCAAACTACAAATAAAATACCACACAAAAATGAAACTATTAGAAAACAATAGCTTCCACCTTTTCTAATGTTTATAATTTGAATAACATATGTTACCCAGTTTGGGGCACTATAGTTTACAACATTCAAATACTTGAAAAAATAATGAAAATACTTTATCCACCACCAATACATATATCCTCCCACTTTCTAATATTCAAAAGTTGAAGAAAATACAATTACATAGGCAATATATTTTTCCTACTTTGAGGCTCTCCTAGCCTCACCTCCAATCTTCTTTGCTAGATCTCGCCCATAAAGACAAATAAATTGGTATCATAGTAGTTAGCTCCAAGACCTAGGTTTGAATTTTTTTTTTCCGCTGTCCAATGGTCGTTTTCCCTAAAACCTAACTCTCCATTTTAATCTGAGTGCCTATTAGTCGCACATTTCTTTGTTGCATTTTTTTAGCTTTTTTGGTTTTTTATTCGACCACAGGGCTGCAATCTCGCTCTAATGGTCATTTTTCATTTCTGAAGAGTCTCATGTAACAGTTCCATTCATTGTATTCCTAACTCCACACTTGTGGTACCCTACCCACGCTTCTTCATCCATCATCGCTGCCAATTGCTCTTGTGCCTACCCTCCTCCATTCACGCAACACCCAAAAGCCCTAACTCCACCATCATCATTGTTGATCTTTGCTGCTCCTACCCTCCTCCATTCGTGCAGGACCCAAAATCCCATATCCTCCATCATTCATTGTGTTTTAACCAATAATATGCCTCCATTTTCCTGCATGTGCCCATTCATGAGCCTGTTCCACCATTTTCCCTTTGTTGACTACGCCCTCCACCATCTGTTGTATGTATTAACTTGATTTCAAAATTCACAGATTTGGATCGATAGTGTAACATCCCCCTCCCACCTTGAATACCTAAGAGTGACTACAACTCGTAAAAATAGAAAATGAATCATAAATGCGTCCATGAGGAATAGAAAACCCTCACCACAATGAGGTTACTCCCACCGCAAGTTAATCAAGGGCACTCGAGAGATTCTAACATTATTATAACAATGAAGAACATTATATGTATGACAGAGATATACAATTGAGATATGTATTATTTATAGAACATGTAATGTTACATATAATTATGGGACATCACATAGCGAAACAAATCGCATACATATATAAATATATTATATGTAGAACACTACATATATAATAATGAAGAATATTATATATATATATATATATATGAGTGGAACCTATAAAGTTACAAATAATCATGCAAAGGTACATTGTGAAACAAACCCCATACTTATAATAGTGGATCCATATATATATAATAATGGAGAATAATGTATATATATATATATTGGAGGCATATATATATTCATGATATATATATATATATATATATCTATATATATATATTGTAAGTTGAACACCTAATGTCACAGCACTACAGGGTGATGCAAACCTCCTACATACATACATTATATGTAGAGCATACATATAATAGTGGATCCATGTATATATAATAATGGAGAATAATGTATATATAGATTAGAGGCATATATATATATATATATATATATATATTGTATGTTGAACACCTAATTTCACTGACATTACATGGTAATGCAAACCTCCTACGTACATGCATTATATATAGAGCATATATATAATAGTCGATCCATATATATGTAATAATGGAGAATAATGTATATATATATATATATATATATATATATTGGAGGCATATATATATTTGTGATATATATTGTAAGTTGAACACCTAATGTTACAAGGTTACATGGTAATGAAAACCTCCTATGTACATAGATTATATGTAGAGCATACGTATAATAATGCAGCACTATATGTGAGACTAATCCCTCTTACTTATAGATATTCGTAGAGATTATAGAAAAAAAGGAATTATATATATATATATATATATATATATATATATCATAGGTTATTAAGAACATAAAGAAAAAACGATAGGAAAAGAATTCTGGTATATGATTATATATTGGTGGAGAAGATCAACACCAATTGATTTCACCTCGGGTTATAACAAATTAATTATGGAGGCGTTATTGAAAGGCCTCGACTTGCGTCAAATATTGAGGAGGTGTTATTGGTGATTTTAAGCTAATATACGTTGATCGTGAATGCCCTATTTTATGGTCGCCAATTTTGGAGGCGTTAATGACTCACCTTATTGAATGCCCATTGTGGGGGGCGTTACGGGAATTTGTAAGCACTAATCATGGAAGTGCTATGGTTTTGATGAGAATAAATTTATGGCTATGGGGAGAGCTGTGGGGGCACATTTAGATTGGAGGAAAACATCGGGACAATTGTGTTGGATGCCGCCATGGATGTGCACAAGGTATGCACATGCAGTGAGCGGAATGGCTAGCCTGCACCAAAACGCAGCTCTGGAGCTTAACCTCGAATTCATATTTCCCTGCTCTGAACCCGTTTCTTCTTACTGTTTTATTTTTCCGTCCTAGTAACATAGACGTTCGATGGTAAATAAGAACATGCCGTGACAAAAATTACTGTCTACTTCATAGTGCGACTCATATTATTTTGGGGTTCTGGGCTTTGTAGATGGTGCCAAAAGGTGAAGGGCTATTAACATTTTCATTTCTTAGTTGAAATGAGAATCTTGTTGTGATAAAAATACTCCCTACTTCATGGTGAAGTTGTTTCCCCACGTTATGTTTGATTGTATTTTAGATATTTCAATGCATGCCGAAATGGGCCATACGTTTTCATGGGAATTCACCATTTCGTGGTTGATTGCAGTTAGTTTTTGGAGATAGGTTTCTACTCTGTTCATCCTCATGAATCCAGACCTGGGAAAACCCTTTCTTACTGAAATAAATATTGGTTGTTGACCTGTTTTTCTTTCTGACGTAACTATGGGAGGGTTTATGAGGTCTGAAGATATTTCATAGGGACTTTGAAATTTTTGGTTACGCGGTCTGAAGCGATTCCTGAGTAAAATATGTTAATATGTTAATCAAGCTAATTTCTATGTTGATATGTGAATCAGTAAA
Source organism: Pseudotsuga menziesii (assembly GCA_001517045.1). Taxonomy (NCBI): domain Eukaryota; kingdom Viridiplantae; phylum Streptophyta; class Pinopsida; order Pinales; family Pinaceae; genus Pseudotsuga; species Pseudotsuga menziesii. The sequence continues at coordinate 42,676 of LPNX010230017.1, forward strand.
ATGTGTTATTACGCTAACATTAGGTGAAATAGTAAAATATGATAATCAAGAGAATTGCTTTGTTGATGTGCGAATTAGTAAAATATGTTAATATGCTAATATCAAACGAATTAGCAAAATATGGTAATATGTTGATATTGGTCTGAAGCGAATTCCTGAAGTGATTCCTGAGTAAAATATGTTAATATGTTAATTGTAACATCCCTCTCACATGCCTAGTTATTTTGTAAATTTTGAATGTTATTGTAATTGTCTAAGGGTAAGGAGCTTAAGGCCAATACCCCACTGGAAACAAACTCTGCAAAACTATACAAGTTAAGCACTAAGGAGGCACAAAGACAATGATTTAACTTAACCACAAGGGATAGGAACAAACATTTTAAAAGGATCCATAGGGGATAATGTGGTCCTATGTATCGACAGTATTAGGGATAATGTATGCATACCTCTGTCACTAAAACTTATTTTGACTAAGCCACCATACCTATTACTTGACCCTAGTACGATTAATTCCAAGTGGAGGAAGTTACAACCCCTCTTCTTAATGCTGACATCGAAGACTTAAGGAGATTAAAGTAGAAAGAGCTAATTGTCGAGGGACTATGGATCGAAGTCTCCTTAAGAGAGATAGCACTACAGCATATCTCGTTTGATAAATACCATAGTTTAGACTAAATACTATATAGAGAAAAGAAGGACTTATACTCGACTCACACAAGATAATGCAAGACAACATGATAACTCCCTTCAACGACTGAGGTGTCATCCTAATAGAAAAATAAGTCAAGGAAAAGATGATTCGTCGATGGAAAAAAAATTGGTACATTAAGTATTTACTATAGTTATAAGGAATGTAATGATAGACATGGATTGTTATGAAAATAAAACCATATATTAAGTATTTATTAAATCAATTGGATTTAAAGTCCTTCTATAGGAAGGGGCACAAATAATCATCATGAGAAAAGAAAAGAAAAATGATGGATTGTGAACATATGAAATCGATCATAGTATGGTAGGTTGAGTCCTTACAAAAGACAAAAACTATTTTGTCCAAAAAAATGAAAGGTTTAAGTCTTTATAAAAAAAGACATGCACCAATGATAAATTTAAAATATTTATGGAAAAAAATAAAAAAAATGATGAACTATTATTAGAAGTCTATCAAAAAGGAAAAAATAGACACAAAGCATTATTATGAAGGTTTGAGTCTTAAAACCTTTATATTTTTCCCCTCCTCAACTAAAAGCACGAATTAGATCCTCTATGAATATGAATATGGAATTAGATCCTCTATGGAATTAGTATATGAATATGTTGTCACATGGAATATTAATAGAGAATATAAAGTATTAGACTAATGAACTTATTTGGTGGATGCATATGAATATGAGAAAGTGTGGTTATGAAAGTAGACATTAATTTCTTGAATGAATGGTTAAG
>LPNX010230017.1:45193-64537 GCA_001517045.1 Pseudotsuga menziesii
TTCATTCACCTTCTCCCCTCCTAATCCTCCTCCTCCTCTCTATCACCCTCCCCTTCTACCTCCTCCTCATGCTCCTCCTCCTTCCACGCCTTTTCCCACTTCCTTTCCCCCTCCCGCTCCTCCTCCTCCTTCAATGCCTCTTTCCCCTCCCCCTCAATGTACCCCCATGTCTGTCCCCACTTCCTCCTCCATCTCCCCCTCTCCTACTTCACTTCCTACACTACCACCTCCTTCCCCCTCCTCCATATGAGTGGATACTAATCATCATCATCATCATTATCATTATTCAAACATTAAATATATGTATTATTCATATTGAAATAAACTTAAACATAAAAAAAAAAATTCATAATAAAAATAACATATTTAACACAATAATACAAATATACATATTTTTATATTAAATCAAAATATAATGACCTATAATATTTATATATAATTTTAAAACAAAATATAAAAATTTAAACAAGCACAATCACTTATGTTTAATGATTAATATTTAAAATACATATTATTCAAATTTATATAAATAATTTATACAATATATTATAATAATAAAAAAATCAATAAATTTCCCTTACATGTTATATAATTCCATCATAAAAAAATATATATTTACATCAAAATATAAAAGTTACTAAAAAATTATTTATATAAATATATTTACATCAAAATATAAAATTACTACATCACTACTTATAAGACTAACCATATAAAAAAAACCTATTTTATAGGACTCTACGACTATTTTATAGGACTAAATGCATCCGCAGTTCTTAGTACAAGCGCAGATCTCTACAATGTGACTTAAAGCACTAATCTCCCAATATGCTAAACTTAGAAAAAATAAAATAAAAAAATGAGAAATCTCCTAAACATGATACTGTTGATACTGTCTCACTTACATCGTATTGTCCCAAAACGATAGCAGAGAACCAACAATATTACGAACATTTCTGGCTAGTACATGATCCCAACTATCAAAGTAATTTTATGATGAACATTCCTAGTCACTACATGAATAAACCCACTATCAAATTTAAGAACATTTCTGGCGAGTGCATCCCACCTATCAAACTAATTTTACGATGAACATTCCTCGCCATTACATGAATAAACCCACAATAAAATTTAAGAGACGAATAACTATTCAAACTCGCAAAATAAAATTTAAGCGCTAACCAAAATGTCATCGGCAGAATTCGGTTGAGTGATTTTTACAGTGGTTAAATCTTAATTTTAAAGATCTGGATAGTTTTAAAATCTGTCATTTAACCAAAATTCACCAGAAAAGCGTCTTTTATCCTACTCGCAGTGACAAATAATTATTCAAATTGTATACACTAACTGGTTTGGCATTGTATATATCTAAATTTTACGAGGAAATGAATATATATCTAAATTTGGCATGCAGACTATCATATATCTAAATATTTAATAAATAGAGGGTAAACAAATGAAAGGACTCAGACTTAGATGCCCAAGCACTCACACAGTCGGAGGGCGTAGGCATAATCACTCACACAGACAGAGATATAGCGAGAAGAAATGGGAAGGAGGAAAGCTGACCTCCAGTCCAGTCCAATCCTGCCTCTGGAATAGAAAATTATGTTTTCCACTTCGTCTTTGACGTTGTTGCTCCAACAGATGATTAATTAATTGGCTCCAGTCCAGTCCTGTCCTGTCCTGCCTCCTCCGCTATTACACAAGACTCAGATGTTCAAGCACTCACACAGTCATAGGGCTTAGGCATAATCACTCACACAAACTCATATACTCAAGCACTCACACAATCAAAGGGCCTACGCCTAATCTTGAACTCCAGTCCAGTCTTGCCTTCGCCAGTATCACCCATAGACTCAGATGCCCGACCACTCACACATACAAAGATAGAAAGAATTGAATAACCATGTTTGCTTCCTTTATAGAATTTCAGACTTCCTCTCAACGAACACTCTGAGATAGTCTGCGTGGTTGCTTTTCCATTCACTCGAACCCAACCATTAAAGAGATGAAGGATAACATTTCTTTAAGATTTTTTTGCGATTGCTATAATTTTAGCTTTTCCTTGAATAGCAAGGTTTGATATAACCATGTTTTCTTTATTTCAAATATTTCGGATTTTTTTCAAGGGATGGGATGGGCTTCCTGATAGGAGATTAGATTTTCCTCTTTAGCGTCCACCCCACACCAAACGTAAGCTTACAGAATGAGATTCCAAGTTAAGAATACTCATCCACCATAATGGAGGTTTTCGAATCTTCATTTTGCTTTTCAAAGCAAAAAGCAAAAAAATCATATTGCTATTTTGGCTTAATAGGGTTTCTAAATCCAAAGTAGTGTCAGAATTTTTAATCTTCATTTTGCTTTTCAAATCCAAAAACAAAAAAAATGTTATTTTGGTTTGATAGGATTTCCAAATGGAAAGTAGTGTTAGTTTTTTTAATCTTCATTTTTCTTTTCAAAGTAAAGAGCATTTGTTTTACATTTTTACATGGCTGGCTTACTAGCACATGCCTTTGAAATATAAGATATTTTCCTTTAAAATCCGATCATTCACTGGTGAGGCCTCGACCTTGAGCTCCACACTAGTAATCATATATCACATACTTACAATAGTTCCATGTGAGGCCATACATTCTTTGGAAAAAATGGGTTATTACACATATCACATTGGTAAATAAATTGTTGTAGTATTTGAGGTTTCATTTTTGTGATTGAGAGTGTCATGTTTGGAGGAAAGCCGAAAATTTTGTGAAATTGGATAGCTAATGCACAAATCAATTGTGTGAAATTGAAAACAAATTGATGTATGAGTTGTTTCTATTATTACTATTGTTTTCTGATTATAAACACTTTGAAATACTTATTCTGGTGGCTTTTTGAGGAAACCTGTCATGTATATTATTTTAATTTTATAGTAGCAAGACTTGAATGTGGAAATTAAAAGGTGTACCATACTTTGTTTGCATTGATCATGCATGATGCATATGAAGAATCTAAATTTTTAAGAATCTTATTAAGATAGGGAAAACACACTATTCAATCCTTTATTGAATTGAAGACACTCACTATTCGTAGGTTTTGACTATCAGTAACCATTAAAACTAAGTAATGTGATTAATAATATTGGTAGGTTTTGACGATCTGACATCATTATGCTATGAATGAAACAAACCATTCCTAGAAATACATATCCTACATTGCATTCCCAAAACTTCCAAACGAGGTGTGGAATGAAAAGAAACTCTAATTCTAGAAATGGAATGCTCATTATAGATTAGAGATGGAAACAAAATATGTTTAAAGTTGTGCCACCTGTAACGCTTGAAGTCTAACATGGATATCCCAACATAGATCCACTTAAACTTTTGTACAAAACTTGAAGAGATTTGTGCACCTCGAAGGATTTGATCCCTCTTGGTGCATGGTAGATACAAATATTATATGGATCTATGTTGGTTTTACATTCTTGAGGTATGACATGAAAATATTTGTGATTGTTCTCCTCTTATTCATGTGGACTAATATGTTGCAACTTTTTTCATTCTTGTTTAGTTTAACTTGCAAAGTTCATTCTCCCTAGTAAACACTTAATAATGTTTTAGTTTACATACATGATAATCCAAATTGATTTCTATGTGAATAATATCGTTTCAATATTTTTATATCATTAATTTACTTCATTTATTTTCATATCAAAATCCACCAAAACTTGAACTTTAATTTTTTTAATATACATTATATAAGTGAAATATTATAAAAAAACTTTGAGATCATCTACCTAAAACATGTTGTGGACAAGAAGATTTTAAGTCACAATTTCAAATCTAATGCACTTCCTTGGAGTTATTAATACCGTGTAGATGACTATTAAGCTTCCCTCAATGTAAATGTTTTAGAGGAAGAGAGGGAAATCTCACTAATTTTTACTTAAAAAAGTAAGATACCTAAAAAATATTAAAACATAAAAAATTATGATACCTAAAAAATAATAAAACCAAGAATCAAAGAACAAGTTCAATTCCTTTATACTAACCTCTTCTTGCAAATGATAGTCCCTTCATTGGGTCATTTCTACCTATAAGCACCATGCCCACCCAAGGGTAGAGAAAATGCAAAATAAAAATTTATTAAAAAATAAAATGAATAAATAGAAAAAGAAAAACCAAAATATATATAAAAAAATAAAAAATGTAAGCAATGGTACTCAATCATGAGTCATTGTAAGTTTTTTAAACACAACACAGTTTTTTTAATCAAATTGTAATTTTGTCAAAGTTGAATGGTCCTTTTAAAGGATTACTATGGATGCATTTGGATCAGAGGTTAAAATGCTCTTGTTTGATATTTTCTGTGAGAATCTTAACAAATTACAATTTAATATTGTTAAATTAGATGTTCTTTCTGTATATAAGAATCAATCTCTTGAGGCTCAAACCTCCAAAGGTAAGCAAAAAACTTAGCGCAAACAAAATATTGATCCTACTTAAGCTTGTAAGTCTACCTCCAACCCTAAACATTATTCAAAGTTCTCAATTATATAAGTTTTATGGTTTTGAGACTTTTTCATGTTCCTCATTAATAGCACACGATCATTCTTTGAGTAGGCTATGACATGAAAGATTTGGACATCTGAACTATAGAAATTTGCAACACTTGAGCAAACTAAATTTTGTGCTTGGTCCTCCTAAACTATCTTTCACTTATGGAGTTTGTCTAGGTTGTGTTCTTGGCAAACAACATTAGTATCCTTTTCTAAAGGTAAGGCCTTGCATGCTACCAAACCTATTGAGTTGGTACATAGTGATCTAATGTCATTTTCAACTCATACATTTTTTAGGGCCAAGTTTGCACTTACCTTTATTTATAACTTATCACGTCACTCTTGGTTGTACTTTCATAAGTACAAGAGTGAGGCCTTTGCTACTTTTAAGGTCTTCAAATATTTTTTTGAGAAGTAATCCTCTCTTTCTATAAATAAAATATGCATAGCTAATGTGTTGGAGTGTGTCAATGAAGCATTCAAATATTTTTGTAGAGAACTTGACATTCAACATTAGCACTTTGTTCTCTATTCCCCTTAACAAAAGGGTGTTGTGGAAAGAAAAAAACAAACATTGAAAGAGATGGCCAACTACATGTTTTAGTCCAAGAACATGGCACCTTGGGTTGACACGATGAATTGTGCAAACTACATTTAGAATTGCATGCCTCATAGGGCAGTGTTATGAATATAGAGGAGACTTGAGCCTATGTCAAGCCCGATGTTTCTTATTTTAGGGTATTTTGTAGGCAAGCTTGAGCCCTAATTCTATATGAGAATTAGTGCAAAGCTATGGAGAATAAGGGTCAACCATTGATTTTTGTTGGTTAATATGAGGATACAAAGGAATACATGTTATTTGATCTTATTTCTATAGTTGTCTTATTTAAATGGGTAGTCCACTTTGATGAGCACTTTAACCTAATCATTTACTTGATTGGGGTTGATTTTTAATAAATCACTTACATTTTCTTGTATTTGATTAGGTTCTATTTTTAAGAAATAATGTACTTTTACATCTTGTTTAAAAAAGATTGACCACGGGTGATATTTATGCTAATACTTGCACAAATCCAATAGATGTAAATAACTTTAGATGTTAAAGAATAAAATAAACCATCGTAAATATAAATAAAGCTTAATTTGTAAAAATTGTAAATTTAAATACAACCCATAGATGTAAATAACTTTAAATGTTAAAGAATAAAAATAAACATCTAAATAAAATATAAATAAAACTTAATTTGTAAAAATTATAAATTTAAATACATCCAATAAATATAAAATAACTTTAAATATCAAAGAATAAAAATAACCATCTTAAATATAAATAAACTTTGATTTATAAAGGTTCGAAAACTATTTACGAACACATAGTATTTTGGAAGGAAAATAAAAACAAAAATCCAAAATGAAAGTGTTATCAAATATCGGATCTCGAGAGTATTATAAGTTGCCGAGAATATTGCGCAGCAAGAAACAATTTTCCATCCATGCTTTTCCAAATAAAGAAAGCAAAAATAAAGCAACACTTTTCCATAAGAAAAAAACAAAAGGTATGTAAGGGTAACAGTGGAATTATTTTGAGAGTATTTATAATTTCCTTTCTTCTGCTGCTTGAATTACTGTCTATGATGCAGAGCTTTTATCATGCACTTCTTTATCAGAGAGGTTTTTTCATCCGCTTCTTTATCACAGAGTAGTGATAAGTTCTGTTAGGAACCCATGTCAATCCTTCTCTTTACTATGTTAGTATATTTTTGTTGGACGCATATGCTTTGTAAGTCGTCCCATAGTAATTGTTGATCCATAGTTTGTGTGATTGTTGTGAGGCGCATATGCTTTGTAAGCCGCCTGTAGTATTTGTTGATCCATAGTTTACATTGGCCCATAGTATTGGCGCCCATAGTTTATATTGGACCATGGTTTTGACCCATGGTATTCGTGCCTATTTTTAGTATATAAGTGTGTGTTGAGGCCAAGGAAGGCACCGTGAAGTTATTTTGTATTGAGCTTGCTCAAAGGAGGTTTCCCCCTCGAAGTGGCTTGCGATTAATATAAAAGTGATTTTGAGTTATGCTTCTCTATCGTGTGTTTTGATTACTTGTTTGCTGCAGGCTCCTCACATCTGGTATCAGAACACTTTCCTTGGCACACGTGGGAAATTTTTTTTTTTTGGGCGGCGACTTTTAGATCAATTTCTAAAACTTTTTTCACAAAATTAGAAGAAATAGATTGCATATCTGAATTCCTCTTTCAAAAATATGCAGTTTAAAAAAAAATCGTCTCATTTGGATTTCTAAAAGTGGAGATATCGCGGATTTAAAATCCGCAATTTTTCAGAATTTCGGTGACGGCCGTGGAAATTGCGGCGAGAAAATATTCTGACCGAGTGCCCAGATTTCTATTCCGTTTTCATGAGTAGAAGCAGAGTGGTTGTTCCAGTTCCGGAAACATGCTATAATAGCGATTCTGAGCAATATAGATCTGGTTTTTTAACATTGGGTGGAATTTCTGCCTAAATTTTTTTTCTGTTGCAGGTTCAGATCTGGGAATAATCCCTCTCCGCTTAACTATGGGAATTACTTAGGCATAAGCCCTAAAACTCATTGTGAGGAGTACCACAGGAACCCCGAAGTAGCTGACCCATTGAGAGGACCTGCCAGCGAAAAGGGCAACGACCCCTACCTGATTGACTAGTTCCCACCCATGAGGTAAACCAAGAGCTGTCGTTTGTGGCCAAGCGATTATCAGTTTTACCTGAGCCATGGAGTGAGGGGTACTGCCCCAATACGCAAGCCGTCAGACAGCATTGGTGGCCGAGTGAATCCCTTGAACCGATAGGAAGCTGCACATACCTGGGGTCCATAACTATTTTCAGTTGCACAATTGCAGATTTCCTCTGTCCAGAACTGTTGCCGGTCAGTTCCGCGCCCTTGCAGATCCACCTGTTGCCGATCACTTCCACGCCGTTGCATATCCCTTCCTGAAAAATCTCCTGCTTATGGTTGTCACCCGCACAGGAGCAAAAATCATGGAGGAAGCACTTGCAGCCATCCAAGTGAAACTCCAGGAACTGGATGAAAAATTTCTCGGTCTCCATCTTGAGCATTCAGCTATGAACACCATACAATAGTCCGATTCTTCATCAACCAATGGGTTCTCTTCTTCCAGCAATTTTCACGGACCGAAGCTATATTTTTCGCGCTTCAATGGTACTAATCCGACTGGATGGATCTATCATGCAGAACAGTATTTCAGCCTTCATAATACTTTTGATGTCCACCAAGTTCCACTTGCCTCCTTTCATTTGGAACAGGAAGCCCTTCAATGGTATCGTTGGTACATTAAGGCTCATGAAGAGCCAAAATGGCCTGCTTTTTGCTAGCTCCTTTTTGCACCGATTTGGTCCGAGTGCTTTTGATGACTTCACAGGATCTCTCACTAAACTTCGCCAAACTGGCACTGTGAAAGAGTATCAAACTGAATTTGAGAAACTAGCTAATCGCACTGAAGGATTACCTGATGACTTCTACCGGAGTTGTTTTATCAGTGGTCTAAAGGATGCAATTCGCTTTGAGGTCAAAATGTTCAGTCCCAACACAATGATGGAAGCCCTGGGGTTGGCTAAGTTGGCGGAAGACAAGATGGCAGCCCAACAGCGCCCCAAATCCTCTTTTGTTCCCTTCCGCAATATGGGTTCTCAACGACCTCCCATTCCGCCAGCTCCTCACTCACCTCCAATCAAGCATTTATCTGAAACAGAGATGCAGGCACGCAGAGAAAAAGGGCTTTGTTATAATTGTGATGAGAAATTCAGTCGGGGACATCGATGTGTTCAACAACAGATCTATCTCTTGGATGTGGATTCTCCACCTGCCTCTGAAATTGGTGAAGAAGTTGCCGATGTAATGGATGCTTCGGTTAACACTCAGGAGCCGCCTACTGACCCTCCATCTCAGGACGACCATCCTGAGATATCCCTCCATGCTTTAGCTGGAGTCACTGCCCTGGCAAACCATGCGGGTACGTGGTTACTTCAAGAAGCTTCCTCTTACGATACTCATTGATTCTGTCAGCACTCATAATCTCATTGACCCTCAGATCGCCAAACAAGCTGATTGTTTTATCCATCCTTGCTCCAACTTTGAAGTCATGGTTGCCAATGGGGGCACCTTACCTTGCAAATGGAAGTGCCGTAATGTGCATATCTCTATGGGAGATTATAACCTCCACTTTGACATGTTTTCCTTGACCTTAGGTGGATGTGATGTGGTTTTTGGTGCTCAATGGCTGCGCACACTTGGCCCCATATTATGGGATTTTGCTGAACTTTGGTTGCAGTTCTCCCCCGATGGACACAAGCACACATTGAAAGGCTTACAACTAGGGTCTCTCAGCATCCTCAGTTCACATCGCATAGAAAAACTCCTTAAGAAGAGTTCCCATGGTGTCATCACTCAGCTCCATTCCATTCAAATGCAACCATCAGCATCCCCCACTACTTCTTTGGATCTCCAACAAATTCTGGATCGATATACAGGTGTTTTTGTTGAACCAGTGGGACTTCCACCTTCACGACCAGAGGACCATCGTATTCAGCTCCCTTCTGGCAGCATTCCTCCCAACATTAGGCCCTATCGCTAGCCATTTCACCAAAAAATAGAGATTGAACTCCTCGTTAGGGACTTACTGAAGCAAGGTATTATTCGCCCAAGCACAAGTTCCTTTTCTTCATCAGTTCTTCTTGTCCGCAAAAAATATGGGTCATGGCGCCTCTCCATTGACTTCCGAGCACTTAATCACCTCACCATCAAGGATAAGTTTCCAATTCCTGTTGTTGATGAGCTCCTTGATGAGCTTCATGGTGCTCAATTTTTCTCCAAGTTGGATCTTCGCTCTGGGTATCATCAAATTCGGGTTCATGAGGATGATATCCCTTTTCCGCACACATGATGGCCACTATTAGTTTTTGGTCATGCCCTTTGGTCTCACTAATGCTCCTTCCACATTCGAGGCCTTGATGAATCAAATATTCCAACCCTATTTGCAGAAATTCATTCTGGTATTTTTTGATGATATCCTCATCTACAATAAAACATGGGTTGAACATCTCCAGCATATGGCTCTTGTAATGCAACTTTTCTCTGACCATCATCTCCATGCCAAAAATTCTAAATGTGTTTTTGGCCAAAAGGAAGTTGAGTATCTCAGGCACATTATCTTAGCACAACGGGTTCATGTGGATCCTGCCAAAATCACTGCCATGAACAAATGGCCGCCTCCTAAGACACTCAAGAGCCTTCGTGGTTTTTTTGGGTTGACTGGCTAATACCACAAGTTTTTCAAGGATTATGGGAAGCTTCCAGCTCCATTAGCTACTCTGTTGAAAAAGGATGCTTTTACATGGACACATGTTACTGAATGTGCATTTGACAAGCTTAAACAAGCTATGTGTACTACACCTGTTCTAGCTATGCCCGATTTTTCCAAGCCCTTCACTATTGAGAGTGATGCTTGTGGTAATGGACTTGGTGCTGTTCTCCTTCAAGATGAACACCCCATTGCGTTCACCAGCAAAGCCCTTTCTGGTAAGAATTTAGCTGCCTCTACATATGAGAAGGAATCATTTCTGCATCAAGACTGATCACCAGAGTCTGAAATATTTCCTAGAACAGCGTGTATCCTCCCTAGCACAACAAAAATGGGTTAGAAAACTCATGGGTTATGACTATGAGGTAACTTATAAGAAGGGTAAGGACAATATTGTGGGAGATGCCCTTTCTCGCACATTTGATGACCAAGGTTCTCTTTCCACTATTTCTATGCCTCTTCCAAATTGGTTGCAATCGGTTCAACAGGATTATGTCAATGACTCTTCATTATCTCACATCATCCAACTCTTGGACAACAACCCTTCTGCTGTCCCACATTACTCTTGGGATAGTGCTTCACTGAAATACAAGGGTCGTCTGGTGCTTCCCCAGAACCCCGCTCTTCAACAAGCTATCTTCTATGAACTCCATGCTTCTCTGTCAGTGGGGCACTCTGGTTTTCTCAAAACGTATGAACGGGCATGGTGCAACTTCTTTTGGCGGGGCATGAAAAGGAAAATTCAATAGATGGTGGATGAATGTGATACCTGCCAGTGCAATAAGGGTGAAACAACACCCCTTCCAGGATTGCTTGAGCCCTTGCCCATACCTACCCGTATATGGACCGATATTTCTATGGATTTCATTGAAGGGCTCCCTAAATCTGGAGGGAAGACTGTGATTTGGTTGTGGTTGATCGCCTCTCCAAATATAGTCATTTTTGTGCTCTCAGCCATCCCTATATAGCCTCTTTCGTTGCTCAAATTTTTCTAGACCAGATATTTCGTCTTCATGGAATGCCTTCTTCCATTGTCTCAGATCGTGATGCGACTTTCACCAGTCATTTTTGGATAGAACTCTTTCACTACACTGGCACCAAACTAAAGATGAGTTCAGGTTATCACCCCAAAATGGATGGTCAGACTGAAATTATCAATAAATGCTTGAAAATTATCTTCGTTGCTTCTCCTCTGAGCAACAACATCAGTGGGAAAAGTGGTTCCCTCTCGCTGAATGGTGGTACAATACCTCTTACCACACTACCTCTAAAATGACTCCATATGAAGCAGTTTATGGTCAGGCACCGCCAGTTCTTCTTCCTTACACCCCTAGCAGTTCTCCAGTTTAGGAAATTGACACAGTCCTTCAAATCCACGATGAGGTTCTTCGCATTTTGCGCGAAAACCTTCACATGGCACAAAATCGCATGAAGCAACAAGCTGATCAGCACCGTTCTGAGCGCACTTTTGAAGCTAGTGATATGGTTTTTCTTCGTCTCCAGCCTTACAAGAAATCCTCACTAAAACTCAAAGGGTGTCATAAGCTCATTCCAAATTTCTATGGGCCATATAGGATTCTTCAGAAGATTGGGTCTGTTGCTTATAAATTGGAACTTCCTCCTTCTTCCCGCATTCATCCAGTATTTCATGTCTCTTGTCTGAAGAAATTTCTTGGCACCAACATCCAAGGCCAAACTATTTTACCAGAACTGGATAATGAAGGATCCATCTTTTTGGAGCCGGAGGCTGTCCTCAATCAGCGCACTCGTCAGCTTCTCTCTCACTCTATCATAGAGGTCTTAATTCAATGGCACGGAATGCAGCCCGAGGATGCTACGTGGGAACCACTCCTTCAGATTCAGCGACAATTTCCACATCTAAATCTTTGAGGACAAAGCTTTTTCTAAGGGGGAGGGGATGTTAGGAACCCATGTCAATCCTTCTCTTTACTATGTTAGTATATTGTTGTTGGATGCATATGCTTTGTAAGTCGTCCCATAGTAATTGTTGATCCATAGTTTGTGTTATTGTTGTGAGGCGCATATGCTTTGTATGCCGCCTGTAGTATTTGTTGATCCATAGTTTACATTGTCCCATGGTTTTGACCCATAGTATTGGTGCCCATGGTTTATATTGGCCCATGGTTTTTACCCATGGTATTGGTGCCTATTTTTAGTATATAATTGTGTGTTGAGGGCAAGGAAGGCACCGTGAAGTTATTTTGTATTGAGCTTGCTCAAAGGAGGTTGCCCCCTCGAAGTGGCTTGCGATTAATATAAAAGTGATTCTGAGTTCTGTTGCTATATCGTGTGTTTTGATTACTTGTTTGCTGCAGGTTCCTCACAAGTTCCCTCCTTGTACTGCTTGAATGACTGTATGTGATGCAAAGGTTTTATCATCCGCTTCTTTATCAAAGCTTGTGCCTACAAAGCTTTTATAAGTTCTCTCCGTATTGTCTATGATGTAGAGCATTAATAAGTTCGTATTGTATGTGATGTAGAGCTTTTATCATTGCCTTCTTTCTTGTGGATGTCTGGGATGCAGTGCATGGGACATAAATAGAGATAAATGTGTGGGAGAAAAGAGGGTGTTGTGAGCAAAGGAGAGTGGGAAGAAGTAATGAGATGGAGCTGAAGCAGGATAAATAGGATTGATTATTAATGTTAAATTTGTTTTCTATTTGATTCATGCTATTTCTAATTGTGTATAGGTCCCAAGATTCACCGAGGGGAATGCATGCTTCATTCATCTCATGGATTGAAGTCATCGAGTGCATATTGCTTAGATTTCTGTGATGCAACGACAATCCTCGAAGTCATTGGGAGTATTTATAAGTTCTCTCCCATATTGATCAATGTCTTTAATGCAACATTTTTATCTTTAGCTTCTTTGTTTTATCTTGTAGAAGTTCTTTTGTGCCTGCTTGCTTGGGTGTATAAGTTTTTTTTTATCTGATGTGTAACATTTTTCTTTATTTGATGTGTGTTTGTTTGGATTCCATCATGCAGTGCTGGGATGTCATCAAATAAAGTATGCAACAACAATCGTCCAAGGCATTAAAAGTTTGAAAGTATTTATAAGTCTTCTCTGGTATTGATTGAACTTGTGCATGCTTGTATGTCTGTGATGCAGAGTTCTCCGAGGCATTGAAAGGATTATATGTCTAAGGCATTTAGAGTCTTTATAAGTTCTCTCTGGTATTGATTGAAGTTGTGCATGCTTGTATGTCTGTGATACAGATGAATCGAAGTCATCAAGTGTAGTCTTTGTGCCTGCTTGGATGTTTGTGATGCGCTGCCTTTTTTTTTCATTCGATGACTTGAAGTTATAATTATAACTTCTCTCTGGTGGTATTAATTTATGTCTCTCTTTTTTGCTTGGATGTCTGTGATGCAGTGTTTTTTTCATTTGCTTGTGTTCTTCACCCCATGACTTTCAAGTCATCAAGTGAAGTACCTGTCCCTATATTAATTTTTTTAAATTATAATTTTGTATTCGTTTAATCATAATTTTGTATTATTTTCATTTTTCATAATTTGTATTGATTGTGTATTTTTTCATTATGCAGAACCATTAGAAGTCAAATGCTGACATGGTTATTAAGAATCCATGATTTGTATTTATTTCTTTATATCATAATTTTGTATCATTTGAATCATAATTTTGTATTATTTTTATTTTCCACGATTTGTATCGAGTATTTTTTCATTATGCAAACCATTGGAAGTCAAATGCTCTCATGGTTATTAAGAATCCATGATTTGTATTGATTATTTTTTCACTATGTAGAATTATTGGAAGTCAAATGGGACATGATGATTAAGAATGCATTTGAATTATATTTACTTATTTGTGAATCATGTGGTGAATTTTCTTCTTCGTTTTCATTTGTGTTATCATTTTAATTTGTGTTATCTTTCTCTGTATTGTTCATTTTTAAATTTTTTTCTTCAGTTTGATCTGTGTCAGTTTTATCTATATTCCCGTTTTTTTTTTCTTCAATTTAATCTATATTATCTTTTTCTATATTCCTTGTTTCTGAATTTTCTTTCTTTGTTTATATTCTTTGTAATCTTTTAGTTTTTCTTTACAACCTATTTTGTCATTACTTATTATGTGTTTTCTTCTTGTTATGTATCTATGTTAATATCTATGTTAATGTTTATGAATAACATTTATACAAAATTGATACCACTGATTATAGGATCTCTGTTATTCTGTCCAAGAAAAATCCATTGATAAGGACAAGTCTGATATGAGTTTGTTGATGATTCTGGCTCACCATATTTTCTGTCACCATTGTTTATCTAAGAGCGGATTTCCCAAGATTTATATTAAACATATCTGGACTTTGGAAAATGTTCTTCCTTGTTTCTTTCAAGACATCACATCCCAAATGTTTATTTTGTATTTGCATTTGCTTTATGCATGTTGTGAATTTGGATTTATTTCGTTTGGTTTAAACTTTCTAGTCATCCAATGTGTGATCATCTATTTTTAGTTTTAGATGTCTTGCATGTTTTCACCCTCATTAAATAAGTTATAAACATGTCTTATATGGAATATTCGGCTAGTAGTTCTCACTCATTAATTTTTTTTCTTTTCTAATTTTACAATGTGTCAAAACGAGTGCATGATTTGCCAGGAAATTTTCAATCAGCTGCCAGCACCCTGCCTTCAGGAAAATCCATAATGTACTTTGGCATACTTTTGGCCATCGGTAGCTTCTCCATTTTTATTTCTTTCACTGTGTTTCTTCCAGTAATGGTGACAATGCCTCAGAAGTTCGCAATATGCTTTACTCTTGGCTGCATATTTATTATAGCGGCTTTTTTCGCTTTAAAAGGTGTGAGGAATCAGTTTGTCCACATGGGTTCCAAAGAGGAAATTTCTTTCTGTCTCTAATGATTGACATCTTACATGGAACACTATTACCTTCATGGTTATCTAATGAATTTCTTTTCGATATTTATATGTTTGATGACATGTGGAAATTAATCATTTCGCCATTTTTTTTTGCTTGCAAAATATTGCTTAAAGGATGCAGACTTAAATTGATGTAGACTTGAGTGCTCCATCATATTATAATGGTATTCAGCTTCTGAGCCCTTATCATTATTTTTTGTGTTCATATAGAAACTTCTGTTTACCGTGGGATTTATTGGGAGGATGGCAGCTACAATTTATGTGTCAATGGTGCTTCATAGCTATGTACTATTCAGTTATTTTCTCTAGTGTACAGGTTTGTTTATCTGTGGTCCTTGATAGCTCTTTGAACTGTTTCTGGAAATTGTGCGTACATGTTATCACTGGCCAATATCTTGATTCATAACTTCGTTCTCTGTTCTATTTCTCTAGGTGTTGGCCTTGTCATACTATGTTATCTCATACATCCCTGGAGAGTCCACTCGCATGATGTTTCTCTCGTCCACACTCACATCAATAGTGTTGAATTGCGTTGGGAGGTGATATGAATGGTATCTTGATTTTCAACTTCATACCATAACTTCATTTCCTCCAATTATTAACTGATACATGTGAGGAATGTGCGACTTCAAACCATATTCTTCACAATGTGCTTACGAGTGATATCTAAATATGTATTTTACTTATGTGATTGGCCTTGTGTTTAATGGTGTTTGTTTGTTTATAATCAATAAAAATCCCCAAAGAATGCCTTGAGGTACATATGTAACAAAAGGTTATAGGATTTGTAAGAGCTTTCTGCATGATGATTTCTTTTCCCAAAGTAGGAACAATAGTACAAACTGCCAGATGCAGTGCAAAACTTGCTCAAAGATCTTTCATGAATTCATCATCTTAAATATTATGGTATTTGCAAGTCATTTTTGGTATTTATTTGTGATGCTTTTTGAACTCTACATTTGCAGTTGTGCATGCTTCTTACAGATTCCCAACAAATGTTGAATTATAAGATGACATCCATTATTGCACCGAGACACTAGGTGCTTTGACAACCTCATTTTATGTGTAACATGTGCCCACCAATTGAATCAGTGCATTTTAAAAGAATAGAATACAAGTGATAGCAAGGAGGAGTAGTTCATGTTGTGATTGACATTGAGGGTTTGCAAAATAATATCTCCCTCAAGGACGCCTTCATCTCGTAGAGGAATTAGTGGAGATGCATTGTCTGGGTGGTATATCATCATAGTGCCATATATTTGAGGTTCAAACATGCCCTCCTCTGATGTAGAGGAATCCATCGAAAATCCAATTGGAGACTGTTAATAGAGAATGCAATGCGAGTGTTCCCAAACCCTCGATTGAGCATGGAGTGTGCTAAGGAATTCATGGTGTAGATTATGGGGAAATTCATGGATCGAGCATGCAATGCCAGTGTGCCCACACCCTAGATCGAGCATATAGTGTGCTAAGGAATTCGTAGTGCAGACTATGGTGTCTATATCATCATAGTGCCCTATATTTAAGGTTCAAACATGCCCTCCTCCCATGTAGAGGAATCCATCTAAAATCCAGTGGGAGACTGTCGATATATAATGCAATGCAAGTGGGCCCACACCCTGGATCGAGCATGCAGTGTGCTAAGGAACACTCACACATTTTTGTTTGCAGAGAGTGCTTTCAAGGGTTTTCTGGGTCACTTCTATCTCTTTGTATCACTGATTATCACACCCTTCTGATGGTTTTAGTATTAGTGTTTGTGGATACATAGGTCTCCTAGCCCCAAGGGCACACATATCTCCACCACTAAGAGAGGAGGTTCATAGATCTATTTTCATGTTTTGAAAATTATTGTTATTATGTAATGAGTTATGAATCTCAAAAACTCAAATGAAATTTGCACAACAAACATTTTTATTTATTTATTTAATAAAGAAAATGACAATTGGAGAAATCAACTACATGAGGGTACACCAACCATGGCACCAAGGAACATGTGTAAGCAATCTAGAGTGATTTATACCAATCAAATCCAATCCAAAGTTCAATAACCAGATAAGATCCTAAATCATAGGGATTTAAGGATTTGATTAGAGATTTGATTAGGGTGGCATAAGACTTGGGAAAAAGATATATATATGAGTGCACTAGAATAGCACGGGACGCAGTATTGTGCATGGGGAAAACGATGTTACCTGTAGGTGTTGATCGTTTTTCTATGTTATAAGTCCATTGTGAAAACTTGTTACGGACTCAAGGATTGAGTGCCACGAGGAAGTTACTTGCTGTTCCGGGGCATTTTTGGTGATCCAGCTCGGGGGTGGAGTAGATAAAACCATTGAGTTGCTGCCGAGAGTTTATTCTCCAAGTGTTTTTTTCCTTGGATTCAAGTAAGTATATATTATTTGTTTTCTCATATACTTCAGCTTAAGTTATGGTTTTTGCTTACCAATGAATGAAACATAAATGGGCTATTGCAACGTTTCTGTGTTTTATAGATACGACTCTGAAATTCATTCATCCTATGCGTTTGTGTTTTTATCTACTGCAAGGAAATTTTTTATTATCATAAAAAAATTACCGATCTCAAGAGTTTTATCCAGAATTTATCAATGTATTCGATTCTAGTTTTGGAAAATCCCTCTGTTGTATTTAATTTTCCTTCCTGCATTTTGGATCTACAGAATATCTATGTTAATCCCTTAACAATCCAATGGTTTTTTCTTTTGATGAATCTTTTCGATTCGGCTTTGGGCAGGTATGATTCCTTATGGTGTGCGTATGGATCATTTTCCCTGCTTTTGATTGTTGGTGTGTGACCGATTTTTCTCTGTATATAATTTTCCCTTTCTTTTGATCTGAAAAAAATGGTTGATGTTCAAAATCAATATGATCTAATCACTGGTTTATGGTTTAACCTGGAGTTTGCATTTAATTGATTGATACAAATTTGTTGACAAGGTATGCATTAAACCTCTTGTATGCCTTTTCAATCTCTTCAATTTTATTAGGATATATAGAATTATGATGGAAAGCAAAAAAAATTCAGATCCCAAATCTCTATTGATGTTAAATTTTATATGTGTTTTGGAGATGGAGAATGTTGATCTGATCTAATCTCCCATGTTTTTTTTACTACGATCTACATCTCATGTGACTATGTTTTACTTCTCAATTAATCTTTGTATACTTGTGAAACCTCTGTCTGTATCTAGATCTATCTGCATGTTAAACTCCCAGTTTGGCCAGATCGATGGCCATGAGGTTTACACTATTAGTAAAACTCATGTGTTTTCCTTCAATCTTGTTGTGGCATCTAGTCACCCGTGATCTATGTTTTGAACCATGGACGGTGTGGTACTTAGAACTAGCCATTGGGATTTGGAATTTAGTCACCTGTGATCTACGTTTTGATCCATGGACATTGTGGTATTTAGAACTCGCGACTGGGCTTTGGAATTTAGTTGCCGAGTGGGCAAGTTAATGTAACTACTGCATTTACACGATTAAAGAAAGTATAAATTTTTTTGTTTTACCAAGCTAAATCTGTGTTAAATTCAGTGAAGTAGCAGTAAATATGCATCCGCGTGTGTGATTTGAGCACCTTATATAATTACGTATCACATTTAAAAGTTCATTGGTATATGTACACAAACATTTCACAAAAATATGGGTCAACATTAAGTGCACATTAGAGAGGTGCATTAAATTGAAAGATATATATAATAAAGAGTGCTAGTATGGTGGATATAAACTATTTCATGAAAATGAATATTATATTATTTATGAAGTATTTTATAAAGCATTGTTTTATAATTTAGGTACCTATATTCATTAAAATGAAATAGTAAAAGTGTTTTGACATATTATGGACCATGATATATATATATGTGGAATTAGTATATGAATATGTTGTCACATGAAATCTTAATAGAGAACATAAAGTATTAGACTCATGAACTTATTTGGTGGATGCATATGAATATGAGAAAGAGTGGTTATGAAAGTAGACATTAATTTCTTGAATGAATGGTTAAGATGAGAAGAATTGTAAATAAAAGGTTATAAGTTTGGAACCCATATATATATATATATATAAGCTTTACTATGTTAAGAGTATTTTTGGATTCATTATGTTGGTGTACTTTTGGATATTTTACTTAATCGTGGATTTCATACTTTGTAATGAAATACTAAGTTTCTTTGAAAGAGTTTATAAGCTATTTGAAAATATAGTTGGAATATAATTCAATTTTGTTTAAACTATTTTTAAAAAGAAGGACCTTTCACATGTCTTCAAACCATCTATTAGTTACTCAATATTGCATAGCCTCTTAAAATTTTCATTTATCATATTTCATGCATTAGTATTACGGGGTTGTTACACCTCTCCTCCTCCTCCCCCTCCCCCTACTCCTCCTCCCTCCCCCTCCTTTTCCTCTTCATCCCCCTCTATAACCTCCTCCTCCTCCTCCTCCTCGTCCCACCCCTCACCCTT
>LPNX010230017.1:65680-81987 GCA_001517045.1 Pseudotsuga menziesii
TATCTATTATTCATATTGAAATAAACTTAAACATAAAAAAAATTCATGATAAAAATAACATATTTAACACAATAATCCAAATATACATATTTTTATATTAAAGCAAAATATAATGACCTATAATATTTATATATAATTTTAAAACAAAATATAAATATATAAACAAACACAATCACTTATATTTTATGATTAATATTTAAAATACATATTATTCAAATTTATATAAATAATTTATACAATATATTATAATAATAAAAAAAACAATAAATTTCCCTTATATGTTATATAATTCCATCATAAATAGATATATATTTACATCAAAATGTAAAAGTTTCTACATCACTATTTATAAAACTAACCATATAAAAAAAACAACTATTTTATAGGACTGGACTTTTTTTATAGGACTAAACATATCATACTTTGCATCAGCAGTTCTCATTACTATAAGCGTAGATCTCTAGAATGTGATTTAAAGCACTAATCTTCCAATATGCTAAACTTAGAAAAAATAAAAATAAAAAATGCTAAATCTCCTAAAATTGATACTGTCTCACTTACATCGTATTGTCCCAAAACGATAGAACCAACAAGATGATGAACATTTGTGGCCAGTACATGATCCCAACTATCAAAGTAATTTTACGATGAACATTCCTCGCAATTACATGAATAAACCCACAATCAAATTTAAGAACATTTCTGGCGAGTACATCCCACCTATCAAACTAATTTTACGATGAACATTCCTGGCCATTACATGAATAAACCCACAATAAAATTTAAGAGACGAATAATTATTCAAACTCGCAATAAAATTTAAGCGCTAACCAAAATGCCATCGCCGGAATTCGGTTGAGCGATTTTTACAGTGGTTAAATCTTAATTTTAAAGATCTGGGTAGTTTTAAAATCCATCATTTAACTAAAATTCACCAGAAAAGTGTCTTTTATCCTACTCGCAGTGACCAATAATTATTCAAATTGTATACACTAACTGGTTTGGTATTGTATATATCTTAATTTGCCAGGCAATGAATATATATCTAAATTTGGCATGCAGACTATCATATATCTAAATAATTAATAAAAAGAGGGTAAACAAATGAAAGGACTCAGACTTAGATGCCCAAGCACTCACACAGTCGGAGGGCGTAGGCGTAATTGCTCACACAGACAGATATAGCCAGAAGAAATGGAAAGGAGGAAAGCTGACCTCTAGTCCAGTCCAATCCTGCCTCTGGAATAGAAAATTATGTTTTCCACGTCGTCTTTGACGTTGTTGCTCCAACAGATGATTAATTAATTGGCTCCGGTCCAGTCCTGTCCTGCCTCCTCCGCTATTACACAAGACTCAGATGTTCAAGAAATCACACAGTCAGAGGGCCTAGGCCTAATCACTCACATAGACAGAGATATATAGAGAAATGAAAAAGAGGAAAGTTGAACTCCAGTCCAGTCTTGCCTTCTCCAGTATCACCCATAGACTCAGATGCCCGACCACTCACACATACAAAGATAGAGAGAATTGAATAACCATGTTTGCTTCCTTTATAGAATTTCGGACTTCCTCCCAACGGATACTCTGAGATAGTCTGCGTGGTTGCTTTTCCATTCACTCGAACCGAACCGTTAAAGAGATGAAGGATAACATTTCTTTAAGCCTTTTTTGTGATAGCGATAATTTTAGCTTTTCCTTGAATAGCAATGTTTGATATATATAACCATGTTTTCTTTATTTCAAAGATTTCCGATTTCATTTCAAGAGATGGGATGGTCTTCCTGATAGTTGATTAGATTTTCCTCTTCAGCGTCCACCTCACACCACACGTAAGCTTAGAGAATGAGATTCCAAGTTAAGAATACTCATCACGATAATGGAGGTTTTTGAATCTTCATTTTGCTTTTCAAATCAAAAAACAAAAAAATGTTATTTTGGTTTGATAGGATTTCCAAATGGAAAGTAGTGTCAATTTTTTTAATTTTAATTTTGGTTTTCAAAGTAAAGAGAAAAAATTTGTTCTTTTGGTTTGGCAGGATTTTGATATTAAAAATAGTGTTAGCAAGTCCAAAAAAAAATGGTATAAGAATGTATGATCATTGGGAAAAGATTTATTTATATTTTGTTCTACCAATAATCTATATGTGTTCGAATTTGTAGGTAAGTGTGTCTTTAAGGTTTTGAATTCTTCAATATTGCATGGATGTAAATCTTGTTTCTAACCATTTTTGCACCCAGAGGAGGGAGGCTCTCTACAGCCTAGTATGGGGGAGAATCCTAGTATGGGGAAATGTTGTATAGTTGTGATCGATGCTTGGGGAAAAGGAAGTTGTCATTGGGGTGTCATATTGAGTCCTCCTTCCTTCATACATTTTTAAGTTGTTTAATCTTTTTTAGGAAGGATTTTTTTGAACAAGAGAACATGGGTTGGATAGTATTTTGTTCGTAGTATTTCACACAATGGTATAAATTTTTATTAGCTCAAGCCATGTGCTATCAATCATTTGTTGGTTTCTAAACGCTTTTATTGATTAACGTAGATTGTGTACAGAAGATAAGTATGTTGGATTGCTAGACGTCTTAGGTTGAGCTTGGTCCAATTATAAATTGGTAAAAGTTTTCTTATACTTGATTGGGGTTGATTTTTAATAAATCACTTACATTTTCTTGTATTTGATTAGGGATTATTTTTAATAAATAATGTACTTTTACATCTTGTTTAAAAATGCTTGACCATGGGTGATATTTATGCTAATACTTGCACAAATCCAATAGATGTAAATAACTTTAGATGTTAAAGAATAAAATTAACCATCTTAAATATAAATAAAGCTTAATTTGTAAAAATTGTAAATTTAAATGCAACCCATAGATGTAAATAACATTAAATGTTAAAGAATAAAAATAACCATCTAAATAAAATATAAATAAAACTTAATTTGTAAAAATTATAAATTTAAATACATCCAATAAATATAAAATAACTTTAAATATGAAAGAATGAAAATAACCATCTTAAATATAAATCAACTTTGATTTCTAAAGATACATCCCATCTAGATGCATCAGAAACTATTTATGAACGCATACTATTTTGGAAGGAAAATAAAAACAAAAAGCCAAAATGAAAGTCTTATCAAATATCGAATCTCTAGAGTATTATAAGTTGCTGAGAAGATTGGGTAGCAAGCAACAATTTTCTGTCCATGCTTTTCCAAATAAAAAAAGCAAAAATAAAGCAACGCTTTTCCGTAAGAAAAAAACAAAAAGTATGTAAGGGAAATCATGGAATGCTTTCAAGAGTATTTATGAGTTCCTTCCTTGTGCCCTTTGAATTACTGTCTGTGATGCAGAGCTTTTATCATCCGCTTCTTTATCAGAGAGATTTGATCATCCACTTCTTTATCATAGAGTATTGATAAGTTCCCTCCTTGTGCTCCTTGAATGATTGTATGTGATGTAGAGCTTTTATCATCCGCTTCTTTATCAAAGCTTGTGCCTGTAGAGATTTTATAAGTTCTATGTGTATTGTCTATGATGCAGAGCATTTATAAGTTTGTATTGTCTGTGATGCAGAGCTTTTATCCTTGGCTTCTTTCTTTTGGATGTCTGGGACACAGTGCGTGGGAAAGAAATGGAGATAAGTGTGTGGGAGAAAGGAGGGTGTTGTGAGCAAAGGAGAGTGGGTAGAAGTAATGAGATGGAGCTGAAGTGGGCTAAATAGGATTGATTATTGATGTTAAGTTTGTTTTCTATTTGATTCATGCTATTTCTAATTGTGTATAGGTCCCAAGATTCACCCAGGGGAATGCAAGCTTCATTCATCTGATGGCTTGAAGTCATCGAGTGCGGCTTGCTTGGATGTCTGTGATGCAACAACAAACCTCAAAGGCATTGAGAATATTTATAAGTTCTCTCCCGTGTTGATCGATGTCTTTGATGGAGCGTTTTTATCTTTAGCTTCTTTGTTTTATCTTATAAAAGTTCTATTGTGCCTACTTGCTTGGATGTATAAGTTTTTTTTTATCTGATGTGTAATATTTTTCTTTATTTGATATTTGTTTGTTTGGATGTCTGTGATGCAGTGCTGGGATATCATCAAATCAAGTATGCAACAGCAATCGTCCAAAGCATTGAAAGTTTGAAAGTATTTATAATTTTTCTCTGGTATTGATTGAACTTGTGCATGCTTGTATGTCTGTGATGCAGATGAATCCAAGTCATCAAGAAGAGTCTTTGTACCTGCTTGGATGTATGTGATGCGTTGCCTTTTTTTTTCATTCGATGACTTGAAGTTATAATTATAAGTTCTCTTTAGAGGTATTAATTTATGTCTCTCTCTTTTGCTTGGATGTATGTGATGTAGTGTTTTTGTCATTTTCTTATGTTCTTCACCCCATGACTTTCAAGTCATCAAGTGAAGTCCCCGTCTCTATATTAATTTTTTTAAATTATAATTTTGTATTCTTTTAATCATAATTTTGTATTATTTTTATTTTTCATAATTTGTATTGATTGAGTATTTTTTCATTATGCAGAACCATTAGAAGTCAAATGCCTACATTGTTATTAAGAATCCATGATTTATATTAATTTCTTTATATCATAATTTTGTATCATTCGAATCATAATTTTGTATTATTTTTATTTTCCATGATTTGTATCGAGAGTATTTTTTCATTATGCAGCACCATTGGAAGTCAAATGTTGGCATGCTTATTAAGAATCCATGATTTGTATTGATTATTTTTTCACTATCCAGAATTATTGGAAGTCAAATGGGACATGATGATTAAGAATGCATTTGAATTATATTTACTTATTTGTGAATCATGTGGTGAAATTTCTTATTCATTTTAATTTGTGTTATCTTTCTCTTTATTCTTCGTTTTTAAATTTTTTCCTTCATTTTAATCTGTGTCATTTTTATCTATATTCTTGTTTTTGAATTTTTTTCTTCAATTTAATCTATATTATCTTTTTTCTGTATTCCTTGTTTTTCAATTTTATTTCTTTGTTATCTTTGTTTATATTCTTTGTAATCTTTTAGTTTTTCTTTACAACCTATTTTGTCATTACTTATTATGTGTTTTCTTCTTGTTACCTATCTATCTTAATATCTATGTTAATGTTTATCAATAACATTTATACAAAATTGATACCATTGATTATAGGATCTCTTTTATTCTGTCCAAGCAAAATCCATTGATAAGGACAAGTATGATATGAGTCTGTTGATAATTCTGGCTCACCATATTTTTTGGCACCATTGTTTATCTTAGAGCAGGTTTCCCAAGATTTATATTAAACATGTATAGACTTTGGAAAATGTTCTTCCTTGTTTCTTTCAAGACATCACATCCCAAATGTTTATTTTGTAATCTGCATTTGCATTATGCATGTTGTGAATTTGGATTTATTTCGTTTGGTTTAAAGTATCTAGTCATCCAATGTGTGATCATCTATTTTCAGTTTTAGATGTCTTGCATGTTTTCACCCTCATTAAATAAGTTATAAACATGTATTATATGGAATATTTAGCTAATAGTTCTCATTCATTAATTTTTATCTTTTCTAATTTTAAAATGTGTCAAAAGGAGTGTGGGATTTGCCAAGAAATTTTCAGTGAGCTGCCAATACCATGCCTTCTATAAATTGTTTGTACATGTTATCACTGGAAAATATCTTGATTCATAACTTCATTCTCTATTCTATTTATCTAGGTGTTGGCCTTGTCATACTATGTTATCTCATACTTCCCTGGAAGGTCTGTTGGAATGAGGTTTCTCTCATCCACCCTCACATCTAACAGTGTTGAATTGATTTGGGAGGTGATACAAATGGTATCTTGATTTTCAACCTCAGACCGTAACTTCATTTCCTCCAATTATTAACTGATACTTGTGAGGAATGTGTGACTTCAAACAAGATTCTTCACAAGGTGCTTACCAATGATATCTAAATATGTATTTTACTTATCAGACTGGCCTTGTGTTTAATGGTGTTTTTTTGTTTATGATGGATAAAAATCACCTAAGAATGCATTGAATTACATCTGTAACAGAAGGTTATAGGATTTGTAAGAGCTGTCTGCATAATGCTATATTTTCCCCAAAGTAGGAACAAAATTTCAAACTGCCAGATGCAGTGCAAAACATGATCAAAGATCTTTCATGAATTCATCATTTTGAATTTTATGGTATTTGCAAGTCATTTTTGGTATTTATTTGTGAGGCTTTTTGAACTCTACATTTGCAGTCGTGTATGCTTCTTAAAGATTCCCAACACATGTTGAATTATAAGATGGCATCATCATAGTGCCCTATATTTAAGGTTCAAACATGCCCTCCTCGCATGTAGAGGAAGCCGTCTAAAATCAAATGGGAGACTGTCGATAGATAATGCAATGCCAGTGGGCCCACAACCTGGATCGAGCATGCAATGTGCTAAGGAACACTCACACAATTTTGTTTGCAAAGAGTGCTTTAAAGGGTTATTCGGGTCGCTTCCAGCTTTTGGATCACTGAATATCTCACCCTTCTGAGGGTTTCAATATTGGTGTTGGTGGATACACAGGTCTCCTAGCCCCAAGGGCACACAGATCTCCACCACCAAGAGAGGATCTTCATAGATCTAAAATCCTACAAATCTATCCCTCTAGTTCATTTACAGATGGTCAACAAGATGTACAACAACGGTGTCCATGGCATCCCCCACCTGCTCACATCTTACACCATCTACACAACATCCAGATCTTCATCGAGTTGCGACAAAGCTCTGTACCTCTTCTACCTCTGCCTTTTCCCCTTTGCAAGCATGGCTTCCAACTTAAACTGGGAGCTAGGAAAGTAGGGACGCTTTCCACTTAAACCAAGAGGAATGGTGTGTATGGGAGGCCCACACTCCCCATTTTCCCCATTTTGGTATTAGTTTCAATGTACTCTATTTGATACATATTTTTAATGTAGTAGATATAATATTATATTTAATGTATTTAGATATATTATTAACAATGAGAAACATTTATTCTATTGGTTTTGTCGTCATCAATGAGGTCCCTTGGTAATGGTTATGAAAAGGCATCTGGCCTCGTAATGAAGCATTCAATCTTTCTTGTGCCATTCTTGTTTCTTACATGTTTTAGGGTTTCTGAATATTGTTTTAGCTTTGGGTGTCCTATATTGGTTTCTCCCTTGAGAGGTGAGGCTCTTTGGTATTAGATCTCGCCCTAAATGGTAGATCAAAAAACCACTACACCAAAACGTTGTGTTCTATAAATTGAAAACCTATGTACATTTTCAATCTTCAATGTTCAAGATTACCCCCTTTTCAAATTGAGATTTATATGGTTGATAGCGTGAGTCACAATGGAGTCTTTTTCCGTACTTGTTTTTTCGTGTATCATTTGAGGAAATAATTTTTTTTTACATACTCCAAAAATTTTAGCTCGCATTAATATATACGAATATTGAGCCTAGCTTACATTACTGTGGTAGGATACTGAAGCGATGGTAATATACGTATATATTTTTTAATTTACAACATTGTAGCTGAGATAGTGAAGAGATATTAATCATATATACATATTTATATAAAAATATTTTTTACTTTATATTATGGTGGATACTATATAAAATATAGTCCTTTATATAAAAAAATATTTGTTTTCAGCAAAGGGCATTATCTTCTTTGAAGAATGGGAGGTTTCAAATGTGGTGTCTCGCGGTCTCTTTCTCTTTTTTTATTCTAGACGATTGGGACTAGTAATGCTATATGCTTTTGGTACTTCTTGGATGACTATCTTATTTGAGTCCTTCTTTGAGGCATTTCTAGTATTATTTAAAGGTTGTTCTAGCACCTATTATCATAGTTTTTAGATTGGCCAGTTTGGGGATGATGTTTTGCAAGAACTTTGCATCTACTTTTGGTGGAGCTCTATGATGTCCAAGGTGATAGAGAAGAAATGAAACTTTTGTTATGAACATATTCATTGTATACTTTGATTCTATTATGAATATCAAGTATATTTTTTTTCTTAATGAAAGAAAAATGAGTGAATATAATAACATGTGGATAATGCTTTTATTAATTTTTTAATAGTAATTATTGTTGGAATATAATCCATCAGGATTATACGTTATTGTACATAGTAGGAATATGAAGAGACTCTCGGATGTGTGATCCCAAGAGTCACTATAGATGTATAAATCAAGGCATTCTATGTATAAATATATGAATTCGGGAGTTATTCTACCTAACAATGGTATCAGAGCTCCATAACTCCTTCCTGCATGCCTGCCATTCTTCCTGCAAGACCTCCATTCTGCCCTTTGTCAATTCATTTCAGACTGCTTTCCCATTGTCAGCGTGCATCTGAGCGTTTCTCGTACCAGCCTGCATACATTCATCGTATGCGTTACAATTCCAGAACTATGTTGACGAATTTTTTGCAATAATCACCCAATGCTGGAGCTGCGCGTGCTGAGGACCGTTTCCTGAGCCATCGATATTTATTATGGAGAGTGTTCACGCCACTCCTCCTTCACATCTGTGAGTCACATGAGTTTTGAAATTTCTCCAATTAATTCTTTCTCATTCAAAGATTGTATTAAAATTGCGTAAGTTCTATGGATTATGAGGAGTCTATGCATTCTTTTGTGGGAATGAATGATTGAAGTTTTTGCACTCGTAATATTATATGTTGATAGTTGGGACTTCCTTGTGTTTGAACTCGTGGTTCTGTATCTTTGAGAATTGAGACTGTATTAATCTACTTTGAAGAGTTTTGACTTGCAAACTCGGTATTCAAAACTGAGAATGTGTTGAAGACTAGAGCCGTGATGAGTTTAGAGACATTATTTTCCTACAAACTCGTTGAATATCGATAAGAATATTGTTGGGAAAGAGGTATTGTATAGTTGTGAAGGCTCATGTTATTCCCAAACTGCGTGAAAATATTGTGCTCCCACTTTGCTGCTGCTTTTATTTCCCATATTCCATCGTGTTCCCACTCCTTTCAAAGATATTCTTCAAGCCTACATTGAGATGGTCATGCGATACTCCTATCCCATCAACACTTTTTCCCTTGCCTCTATGTGAAGTCATGAAATGTGATTTCATGTTTTGACATCCGCTATGGAAGGATGAGTGTTGCGACAAGCCAAGAGGATATCTCAGACTGAAGCTGTGAGGAATCATGTTATTATGTTGTTGCAAGTTTGTTGAAGAATGATGATAGAAGGCTGAAGGATCACGCCTTTTCATTTGCTTGAAGAATGGAACAGTATTGCTCTTGCGATTTCCTTGAAGTCCAGTGACTGAATCCTGCTAGTGAAGATTCACGCCTTCAGAATACAGCGTGGAGGTAAAACTTTGGTGTTGTATTACTTGTGACCATTGGACACTACATAAAACCTAATTTATGCCCTAATTCCTGTGCGTGGATTTTTCTGGGAAAGTCTGCAAATATTTTTCATATGTAGGATGGGTGCTACGTATTGAAGAGGATCTTGACTTTTGTATTGAAGAATATAAGTCTGTAGTTGCTCATATAAAAATATTTGAAGCTGCATTTTGAACCTAAGGCTCTAACCATACTCGTTGTATAAAACTACTGTTGTGACTTCCTTTTCCACATTACTATGTATTTGATGAGTTCATCGCGGCTAGTTCATGTGTTGGAGAATAAGGCTATGCCATGCTTCTCTTTTTTAAAGTGAATTTCTCTATAGATTTGCTGCGAGTTTCATAAACTACTCAGTTGAAGATTAAAGATTTATTTTGAATATTTTTTCCATCACAAAGATTGCTGTTGAAACACGTGAAGACTGAGCGTGAGCTATGTTTTGAGTTGTTTGGACCATTGCTATGACTGAAGTTGAAGACTGCCAAAAGAGTGTAAAAGTGTTGAGAACCCACTCTGCTACAATACATTGTATTAATATATCATTGCGTCTTTTCGTAAAATGTTTTGAGTTTTTCATGTAGTGGCACTCTAAAACAAATGATATAGAGCTATTGAATTATTTTGATAAGCTGCAAAATTATTTGTATAGGCTGCAGAATCATTTTCTAACTTGTAAAAGACCAAGAACTCAAGCCTGTATCCTATAAATTTTCAAATCTTTCTATAAGTTGCAAGATTCATCATAGAAGATGCAATCTATAGCATCTATAGTTGGTGCCACTCTCTCTGGAAAAGACACTTATCCAGAATGGTGGAGGAAGAAGAGAGGCAGAGGAAGAAGAAACTTAAGAGGTAGAGGAGGCAGAAACAACTCCAGTAAAAGATCAGATTTGAAGTGCAAGTGCTGTGGAAATATTGGACACACAGCAGATCAGTGTTGGGCTTCATGGGACTCCATCAAAGATAGACATAACCAGAAGAAATATGACAATAAGAACCAAGATGCTAGTAAATATTCAGATTCTGCTCATTGTATTATTGCACATTGTAATATTGGTATTAATGAAATGAATTCACTTTCATCTTACACAGAATGTCGGCTACTTGATACTGGTGCAACATCACACATGACTTTTAGAAAATACTGTTTTGAAGAACTTAATGAAACAATAAATTGCATTGTTTACTTTGCAGATAAGTCAAGTCTTAAACCAAAGGGAATGGGCACCATTCGGCTGAAGATGCCTGGATTCCCTAATTTCTTGTTGAAGAATGTTCTTTATCTTCCATAGTTGCAAAGAAGCCTACTGTCCTTGGTGGAGATTGGAAAGCAATTCCATTCCATCCACATGTTTGATGGAATCATAGAAATAAGAAAGTCCTCTGACAACCAAGTCATCATGACTGGATACAAAGATGGGAAGCTGCTGAAGCTCAACGGTTCAGAACTATGCCTACCTCTCTCAGCATGGACAAGGTAATTTGTCATCAAGTTTATTGTGGCATGCAAGATTTGGTCATCTGAATTATAATAGTCTTCGTTTGTTGAGAAAGAATGGTGTATTTGGTTTTCCCACCATTCCCAAAGCGAAGAGAAAATGTGATGCATGTATATTAGGGAAACGCAGTAAGCTGCCATTCCATGAATCTAATTTCAGAGCAAGTAGGAAATTAGAATTAGTGCATTCTGATTTATGTGGCCCAATGCCAACTCCTTCTGCCAATGGGAATAAGTATTTTATGACCTGTTGATGAATACTCGAGAATGTGTTGGATTTACACATTAAAGATAAAATCAGAAGCATTTCAAACATTGAAGGACTTTCATGCATTGATAGAAAAACAAGCACAATCTAAAATTGGTACACTATGTACTGACAATGGGAAAGAATACACTTGAAATAATTTTGAAGATTATCTTCGCCAACATGGAATTGCACATTAGACTACTGTTCCCTACAATCCTCAACAAAACAGTGTAGCGGAAAGAATGAATATGGTACACTCAATGATGTTTTTTAAGAATGTAAAACTAATGTTTTGGGGTGATGCAGTGAAATGTGCAGCCTATTTGAGAAATAGAAGTCCCTCAAATGCTCTTGACAACAAGACTCCACATGAAATGTGGTTTGGCCATATCCCTTTATTCAAGCATCTCAGAGTTTTTGGTTCCACCTGTTATGCCTTGATTCCAAAGGAGCAAAGAAACAACCTTGGTGCTCGAAGCAGAAAATGAATTTTCCTGGGGTACGAAGAAAACTCCAAGGCATAGGGTGTGTGCAAGAAGTTGAGGGACCTTTTAGATGCAATCTTAATTTTTAGGAACAGGCTCACGTTCATAGAAAAAGAATGCGCTCCTCTTCCATAGCACTTGGAATAGTAAATCCGAGCCTGACATGTCAGCCGACATGTAGGCTAGGTAACAATAACGCGCACACGTTATAGAACTCCAAAATGCGTGCACGTTTTGTAAATCTATAATGCGTGTGCGTTTTGTAAATCTAAAAACAAACAAAAAAACACACAGTCCCAACCGAGAGTCATTTTCACCAAACAGGATCGCGAAGACGACGGCGTGCCCGTGCCCTAAGAGCTTGGAAGAGTGCCCATTCCTAAATTTGAAGACAAATCCTCCGGTGAATCGTCATATTAATAGGTAATTCATTCACCCATAGATTTTTTTTTCAATTAGATACTTAAATTACCATTTTTTATTTGTAAATGCAATAAAAACCATAAAAAAATAAACAACCATCTCATAGCCAAAACACCAACCAACCAGAGATGATGATATGCCAATGCCTTCCCCAAGACTAAACAAATAAATTGATGACATACAATTGACACAAATGTTTCTAGGAAATGCCATTGGAAAAAACCCTATTGACATGCATTATGTAGGAAGACTAAACTTTTTATCTTCTTTTTCCCTCATAAAAAACAATTTAGATGCTATTCTATATCTAATCAAATGAAACTCTCTAGTACATAAAAAAAATTAGAATAGTCAATAACCCAAACAATTACATGACCAAAAGAGCCTATCCTTCAAAATAAATTCACCAACAAACCAAATATTGCCTAAAAATATACATCATATGCCATACATATGAATTAAGGCCTTTAAAATTACAAGAAAGCCAAAATTCCTAGAGATTGTGAAAACCATAACCATTAGAAAAAAAACCACTCTCACTAGAATCTAGGAAGCATAAACAAACATCTTTTCAATATGACTGGAAGCATAAACAAGCATCTTTTCAAAAAGTGATGAAAGAACTTGTACTCGCTATAGAACCATGGACAATTTCATAATGTCATTCCCTATTAATCTTCCCATATAGAATAAATATGGAATTTTAAAACATTTATT
Organism: Pseudotsuga menziesii; assembly: GCA_001517045.1. NCBI lineage: Eukaryota > Viridiplantae > Streptophyta > Pinopsida > Pinales > Pinaceae > Pseudotsuga > Pseudotsuga menziesii. Next base: position 78,460 of record LPNX010230017.1, read on the forward strand.
ACACCTAAAAACTTGTGCCAACTGGTGAAATCGTGCCAAAGTCTATTGTACACTGTACAACTTATGTACACGTTGAACTAACCTCGAAATCCATGCCAAATTAGTCCCAAATATAAATAGACATGTATGGCCCAACTTGGAAATAATGTATAGGCTATATGGCCCATGAAACCTCTCTTAAATGTTGTTGTACATACCAATTTTTGATGTTGTATGGACAATACCATAACTACCTCAATTTCCATTCCTAGGCTATTGGAAACTTCCCCTTCCTCGATTTCTTGCAATGGATGTCTTGGGAAGTGCGCTCTCCTTCCCTCCTTTGGATTTGCGCCCTCTTTTCTCTTGCTACAGTACTCTTCCTCACTCTTTTTTTCTTCGACTACAAAATATCTCTCATTCATAATGTGCCTCTTCCTCTCCTTAGATATCCTTTTATAATTCATTAATGACAAAATCCCTAACCCTTCATCTTCAAGAGTCAAGATTAGATATTAACCTCACAAGATCGGTAATTGTGACTTATTCTCTAATTGGGGTCACTTAAATCACTTAAGTTCCTCCACATTATAGAACTCGCTTCTGTTATTAAATATAAAGGGTAACATTATAAAATCACTTTATAAAGTGTTCATTAAGAGAGTGTTGCTCGGACAATTCCACATACTAGACACCACCAATGCAGAAGTACATATCCAAGCTACCCCAAAAGACAACGGTCCCTCTTAGTGAGGAAGTTACTCCTGGTACATCCATCAGGATATGTCTCCAATCTCATCATGCCATCGATTGTTGTAATTTATCCCTATGAAATTGAAATCTTCCATGCTAGTTTCCCTAGATTATGTGACGAAGGCTTTCCTACAACCCAGTATCCTAGGAGACTCCTCTCTCTCGTACGCATGCAACTGTGTCAAATTATACCCACTAACTCTCCTAAAAGTACAAAAGGAAATCTCTTGATCGAATGTCTTGGATATTGGTATTGACACTAAATCTAATATCCCTTAAGACCTACTCACAGGTTGTCCTAGAAACCTTTCCAACTTCCCCCTTTTAACACTAAGCACCACTATTGTGTCTTGGGTATCCCCCTATGACAATATAAGCACATGGTTTGCCCAGAACATGTCTTTATGCCATGCATCTGCCAAATTTGTCACTGAGATAAAATGTACCTTCTACTCTGAACCAAACAACACCTTTCCCACCTCGAGCGATCATTTTGACTCTGTTGGAATCTCCACACATCCAACCACCTTTAGTGCATGCATGGTGTTGTACATAACATGACCTACATGATACATATCAAGTAATCATCAAGGATCATCATAATACACATCATATGCTCTACATATATACACATAGGAGACCATCATAAGCTTGAAATTGTACTCATACAATGCCCATTGACACATATCATCGGGGTTTTCTCCTGTCGAACTCTGGACTATACTAGCTCTGGAATATCCATCATCATGCTCTAAGAAAGATTGTCCTTGATCAAGCAACATCATCATAGCCTCCAAGGCATGTCCCAAACAATGAACAATTCCTCCTTTCCTGCCAAAATGCAAACCTTAAACGAAAGAAAAACCTCTCAACAAAATTCAAATCATCTTTCTAAGTTAGCACAACCATCTTTCTAAGACAGAACAAGTTATATCCAATTCTTACATACTCATTAACTAAATGTAGTCACAAGTTGAACGAAACTTACGTTTTAATTGTGAAATGTTTAATCTTAAGTTTAAATAAATATATGTAAGTGAATTTCTCATTAAATTTCTAACTTGAGTTTGATTTAATACATTTTCAATTTTGAAGAGACGTCATTATATGCCATGTATATGTTTCTAATGATTTGCTTATTGATGTTTTTTTTGCAGTTGCTACAATGGATCCGAATGCCGCGATTCTGATTGAGCTTTCCCTCTTAAGGGGCATCAGTGCTTCTTTTCGTGGCGGCGATAAGATTCGTCGCTCTCTTGCATCCACCATGGATGCTATTGTTGACACTATTTCGCAGTCAACTAATATACTATATGATATCACATCATATAGAGAGAGGAAAAGAAGAGAACAAGATGATGGATTGGATTATGTGGCAATAAGAAGGTTAAAAATAACAAAGGAGCAAATTTTTGCATTATTCAGGGATCCTCGGACTGGAGAAATCCCAAATGCAAACCGGCCACATATATCCATTGAGTGGTGCACATTCCAACCATTTATCGATAACTGGATGGATAGATGGTATATGGCCTTTGATTCACCACCACATAACAACAGGGAAATGCCCTTGTATTTCCTTCGAAAGTTGTATGCGGAGTTCGTGTTGCATAAACACGTGAACTATTTTTCTTACTTGGAGTTTCAGGGGATCGGTGGGGGGATGCCCCAAAACCGACCCAATGCGAGGGTCCAAGACCCTAATTACCCTATCCCTACACCTCGCGCGCCATTGCATGGGCCAGATGTCCCACCTGCAACTCGCATAGTTGCTGAGACATGGGATGCTTTTTTGACATTGGCACGAGTGGTCCTTCACCATAGCACTACTCTTCAGCAGACGGGTGAGGATGCAGGACCTAGTGGTCATGATGCAGGGCCACCGTCTTCTTTGGGGCCACCGTCTTCTTCGAGGGCATCATCCAGTGCACCACCATCGACAGATCCCCAGCAGAGTTCTGATCCTCATGAGTGCACATCGTGTGGTCGTCCCTACTATGGTCATTCCACAGATGTTACGTTCAATGGTTTTTTGAGTGAGGTATGTAGATCTAGTTAATTTTAATAAATTCTTCATTTAGTTTCCTCTTTGTAAACATATATAAAGTTTGAGCTAATATATTAATTTTGTGAACTTGCAGTTGTTGTGTTTTGATGCCAGAGACCCCCCAGACTTTCGATTGGGGCATGGCATTGCAGCAACAGATCCCTTTGTTGGTGGACGGATCCATGATGGTACATTCCCATCTGGTTCTACTGAGGTAAACATTCTAAAATTTCAATTTTTCAATTATGCTTGTCAATAATTTTTTAATTTCCACATACTTTACATGTTAGTTCACTAATTCTATCTATGGTCTAATATTTACAATTATTAAACTTGTAGATCCTAGATCCGTCACTAGGTGGAGAGATCCACGAGACACATCATGGTACCCAGGTAAACATTTTAATATGGTAAACAATTACAGTTGTCATTTTTTAAATACATGTACATGTTTGTTGAATTATGCATACATCTAACTACATGATTTCACTTGCTGATTGTAGGCACCGACCCAAACATTCGGGCCATTGCCTGCAGATGCATCTCCTCCCAAGCCTTCCATGGACAAGGGTCGTGTGTACATGAGGCGGTCCACTCCAAAAAATACTCAAGCTGCCAATGGCCATGGAGTTACCGAGCCCATGGTAATGTTATTAATTCTTCACATTGATCTAGGAACTAAGATTCAATCTCATCAAAGAATTATTAACAATTACTCATGAATTGGAAATTTTCAGGAACCAAATAAG
>LPNX010230065.1:0-34356 GCA_001517045.1 Pseudotsuga menziesii
GCCTAAGATTGGCGGCCACACAAATAGTATACAACCAAGCACAAGACTACATAAAGATCAAAAGGACAGCATTTTCGTTCGGCTATACTTCAACAGCACAACCTCTCAGATTTCCTAATGGATGAGTAAAAGCCAAATGTCTTTATGAATTCCATATCCTTATGCTGTATTAAGCTTTGGAGAAGCATCATTTCTCTGTTGAGATTACCTTCTGGTTTGGCAGACAGCGGACCCACAAATTCACCCCAAAATATGATCATATTGGCACATATGTTAGGTGCCCTCCCGACTGAACAAAACTTCCCAAAAAATTCTTTATTTACTGCTGGAACACCTTACAGTTCTCATCAAACTGCCAGTCTGCATCTCAGAATTTCTTCTTGGATTATTAACTGAATTTGCCCAGTAGTCCCAGTATCTCCAATCTGCTTGGTTCAATCATGATTTTGGCCATTTTCTGGTGAGATCAATGGCTAGCCATATGTTGGACTGCTTCTGAACATATATTTACAGCCTTCTAACTGTAGACCCTCCAAACATACCATCCTCAATCTACTGGAAGCAAATGCACCCTACAGCTGGGAAGGATGCCTAAAAAATGCTCAAAATGCAAAATCGATCGGCACCTGGGGTAATGGGGTACATGGTGTAAGATCGGCACCTGGATGATCTGTGGATTTGCACATTGGAGATGGCTTAGTTATTGCTTGAGGACAAGTCGGGGTTTAAGTTTGCAGAGGCAAGAAAGCCCCGAGCAAACTCACGGGACAGAAAGGCCGCGGGTGTACCATTTTTTATTTTTAGTTTTAGTTTTTTTTAATCTAAAGGCGCCGTCGCTTAAGCGACGCCTACTATTTGTTATAGGATTTCAACAAAATTTGTTGTGTGAAGGTGTACCATTTTACTTAATTTTTTTTATTTTAAGTTTTCATTCACTCAAGGAGCCGTCGCTTAAGCGACGCTTGCTAGGCTAGCCGTCACTTAAGCGACGCTTATGAGCCTATCCGTCGCTTAAGCGACGCTTATGACCACAATTTTATAAAAAAAAAATTAACTTTGTGATTTTTGGTAGGTTTAAAAGAAAAAATCCACGCGCCGTCGGAAGTAACCGTCGGATTTTGGATCGAAATGTAGTAGTGAGACATTCTGCATTCGCCTGGACAATTGCTCCTAACACTTGGAGCTAATTATACCTCACATGGTTCGATGTTCAAGGATGAAATATATCAGTTTCTTGGGTGTTCCTCACATGGTTCGAAATCTCAAGAACTTTCTCTCTCTCATTAGTTGATTTCAGTTTCTCTACATGGCTCCAATTTTCATCTTGCAGCTGTCTATGTTCCTCATTCAGTTGAGCACATTCTTCTTCTTCCAAAGAGGAAGATTTCTCCAGACATAATCATTTATTTTGGATTCATAGGTTCACATGCATAGTCTCAAGATGATGCTGCACATAAGAACCAATATACTGCATTTGTTGTTGCATAGTGCTGCAAATTGCATCAAAATTTTCACAAAGTTTTATTCAAAACGTGTTTTTCTTGATTCACTGCTTATCTTGAGAGGGCGGTTTTCCCATGAGGTTTTCCCCTATTTCCTCGGTTTATTAAGAAGTATTTTTTAATTCTTTTCTATTTTTATATGGGTGACTTTTGGCCTTGTTTCCAGGGCCCATAGTTTTCCAAGTTAGGATTCCGTAGGGGTGTTAGGATTTATAATCCTCCCTTGTCCAAACTAGTCTATTAGATTGTATTTTCCTAACTTAGGATTCATTTAGTTATTATTGGGTCCACTAGTACCATTGGGTCCACTTGTCCTAATGGGGCCACATGCATCAGTCACTAGAGTGCAGGAACATAGATAGAGGCTAACTGCAACTGACTGCACCTTCATGCATCAATTTATGCACCTCCTAGACCAATCCCTACAATTTAGGAGCCACTGGGAGTGCTAACATTAACCTCCTTCAGTTGTTGGTAGCTGGTGACTAGTCAAGATAAGTTATTCTCTAGTTACATTCAGTTATATGTCCTCTAGTTCAGTTAGCACCAGTCTTGCATGGATGCATGTGGGTAGATTCCTATCCTGATCTACTTCTCACCTACCAAATCAGTTAGACTAGTTTAACTGATTATAACTGATTAAGAGGCTGAATTAGACAACTAGAGTTGATCTAGTGAACTTTGATAGTGATTTAAACACTTCTAGTTAGCCATGCAGCCAGATTGAGTTGGTGGATTCGAATCCTATCCACATGATTCAAATTCCCTTATTTGTAACCATGTTGTATATTGTTGGGATTAATGTAGTTTATACTGAGCAATACTTGTATGTTTCTTGTGAGATTTGTTTTGTTCAATGGGTATTATTCATTCCTTTTACACTGCATAATAATTAAAATATAATGGCACTCATTGCCTGAAGATCAATGGCACATTAATTCACCCAAGATATTACTCTTGCATCCATCTTTCCACCCTTAGAGTGTCTTGAGTTGGTTTTCTATCCCTCATAGGATAGTTAGGTCTCCCCCTCGATCTTGCTCCTAGATTGATCTAAAGTAATAAGAGCATGTATAGTGTGACAACTACCCTTCTACAATAGTGAGCGATGCCCTTTCGGTGTCACTTGGTTAGCTACCCTACCTCTACTGTCCTGGATAGGATACCTTTGGTGGTAGTTACATTTTGAGTCATAACAAGGCCCATGGAGTATTGATTGTAGTTTGTAAAGTAAGCCATTGGATTTTTAGATCGTGCTTTTTAGTGTGGATGTTAGATCCATGAGAAACTCAATGACTATAGGAAAAGCAATATGTTGGTTTGAGGTATGGATTTGATAGTGCATTTTGCTTGTGTTGGTGTTGTCACTTGTGGTTCTGATGTTGTCTATGGGTTTGGAGAAGGAAATATGGAGCTGAAATAATATGTTAAGTGTTGAGATGAAGTGGTGGTAGCTATGTCCCAGTGAGAGACACTTTCCAAGTGCCATTAATCATGGCAAGTTCACACGCTTGAACTTGGTGGGACACTAGTGGTTTGTGGCATAGATGAAGCATTGCATGGATGACTTTGTGTGTGAGAACCTTGCTAGTGGTTGCTAGTGCGTGCTTGGTTTAGGCTTGAACCTATTTTTTTATCGACCGACAAGTGATATTTTCTAAATACAGAGAGTTCTTCAAAAATATGGAAGTTGATAATGTGTTGTTCCATTTTCATTGTTGAATATACCTTGTGTGTAATTCTTGTGATGGTTGGATGACGCTATTGTGCATATCGTGAAATTTTCTGTGTGTGTAACAATTGAAAGATAGATGAGTAATTTAATGTTGCAATTGTAATGGTTGGAGTTTTTAGATTTGTGTAATCAAGATTTTATATTAAACCACCATTATGGATTTATGCTTGGGTCCTACTAAAATTTTGTTGCCAGAACTTTACAAAAGTGAAGAAAACCTTGAAACAGTGTTTTAAAAACTGGTGACTCAGACTCGGACTCGACCAAGTTGACCGAGTTGATCGGAAAAGGTTCCAAATTGGTCACCAAACTAGATCGACCAATAAGTTTGGTACCTAACCAATCAAGTCAAACCAACTTAGACATGGTTGAGTTGACCAATTTGATTGGAAAAGGTTCCAAATTGATCATAAAAAAGGTAAAACCAGTCGATTCTGACTTAAATTGGTCAGGTTGACTTGCAAGAGACTGAGGCACACATGTTGAGGGGACCAGTTTTGTATGAACCCGACAAATTTTGTACAAGTGACATTTAATTCAATATTATTAAATGGTAATGCTAAATTCTTAAAGTAAAATGATATAAAATGAAAGATAATGAGAATGTCAAAAATTTTAAGATTACCATTAAATGTTTCATGATGTTTGAGAATGGTTTCAACTTCATTGAACTTCATATGCAAAAAGTAGAACTTTAGATCCCATTCAAAATTCAACAGAATTAATAGTTTTCAAGATTTCAGGATTACAATATTTCCACTGGATTCTATCATGTATGAGGGTAAGAGGATGGCATTTAATCAAGCACATCAACCTCTCTATGTACCTTGATGTTGGTGGTATTTATTGTTGAACACCTTTGTATTAACCTTAATAAAAATGTACTCTTCAATAAAGAAAAATCACTTATTAAGTTTGGGAATATTTGTATACCTTATTATAATGCATGGATTAGGAAGTTTCATAAAAATTGTAGTGTCTTGACTAATTTCCTTGGAGGATCAACTTTGAGATTTAAATTCCCCCAACGTACCCAAGTCCCATGTTTCAAAAAGTCGTGTCCCCATCCCTATCCCTATCCATGTTCCCATAGTTGAGAGCCTAAACCCAAGTTTTATGTCAACTTAGATATAAGGAGACCCCCCCTCCCAACCTTGTATTTTCCTCACACCATCTTAATTGAGCATTTGGAGGTTTTGGAGCAGAATTGCAAGTTGAGCAGTTAGAGGTTTTGGAGCTTGTTGGGAAGTCTTCTTGGACTATTTGTAGTGGATTTGGAATCTGATTACGGATGCTACAACCCATCTTTATGGATTTTATATCCATCTCTTTGTTACTTGTGGCCATTGATTTGTTTCACTAGTTGTTTCCTCAACTTTCCATCGTCCCGGTCCAACGGTTAACTATCCAGATATGCTAATAGTGTGTAATGAGTCAAATCTAACCCTATGATGAATTTGATATTTTATGATTGATCATGGTTATCTTATATCCTTATAGGCATAGGATTTGTTTTGGACTATATAGACCATTTAGAGCCTCGTTGATTATGTATTTTGATTCATATATGAATTTCACTTGGTGCCATTTTGATATATTCACCCTTACATGGTATATACATGAATAGGTATTGCATATATTGTTTCTAATGGTTTGGAATTATGGTTTGAAATCTTTAAAAAAAATTCCCACTAAAATTTGAATATTCTTTGTATTTTTTTAAAAGACGAGTCATTAAATTCAAACTAGATCGAGTCATGGCCAAGTCTGAGTTGATCCTTGGTTGATTATGAGTATGAGTATGAGTTTTAAAACATTGACTTGAAGTGTTACATTGGAATAAAAACCTACATATTGCATGTTATTTTTTAATTCTACCTAAATATACGAGAGGGGTTGTTGTTGGGAATTTGACAACCCTAGGTGTAGGGTTTTCATTCAAGCATAGAAGGAGATAAGCATGTTGGTTCCACTATGGTGGGGATCTATGGATAATATTTTGGGTAATTGAGGATAACTATGTCATTGTAAGGTTGTGTGTGCTAATGAATTTTCAATATTTAAGTCTCCATATCCTATTTGTTTTGGTTGAGGCCGTTGAAATTTGAATTATTTTATTAGTAAGTGTTCGATTGACGATATAACATATTTGTTGTGTTTTTTTTTACATATAGAGTTTAATTACTCAACAATCTGGATGTGGAATTTCATACTCTAATTGACAAACTCAGTGCATACTCATGAAACAAACTTATGAGAATTAGTGTGGTTCCGTAGATAAAAATGATATTCTTAGTGGGACTATAGTTGGACATGGTGAACCAAGGATTGATTTCATTAATATCTGGTTTCAAATAAGAGCATTGATGTTAATATGAGGTTTCCCATGGAGGGGGACCTTGAATCCCTATCATGTTTTGATGTTTGGTTTAGAGCATGGAGATATGGAAACAAATGGATCTCAAATCCATATTCATATCACTAAGATTGATTAATCATTAATCTTCATACTGTTTGGCATGGACAAGAATGAACTTTGGTAGAGAGGGGATTTTATAGATGTAGAGAACATTTGTTTGCACTTAATTACAAATATTCAATTGAGTGGGAGTGTTGAAAATATATGGTCATTTGTGGTATTTGAAAATGTATTTTTTTTGTTGGAAATATGGTTAAGTGTTAATCTTAGGAAGATACCCTGATTGTTATAACTTATGATAGCGATGTGTTTTATGTCTCCTCTAACAAGGATTTGCAAGTTTCATGTTATATTATACTATAATCCCTTGTATGTACTTTATACATCTTAATGCAATATTTTTTATAGTTTTGTTTTTGACCCTAGTCTCTCCTTCTATGTGTGTTGGGTTTGATCTGCATTTTTCGTAGATTGTTTTATGGCATACATTTAATTTTTGCAGATGTTAATGGAATTTACGATATTTAACAATGCAGCTGCACATAAGGATAGTGTCAAAAGTAAAATGATTTAATCCCAATATCAAAGATTATTTTGATCCTAATATATTGTTGCAAAACATTTTTTAATGTGTGTAAGGTTTGGTAATGATACTGGTAATGCAATGGATAACGCCTACCAAGTTTTTGATAGAATTCCTTAAAAAAATGGTTTTTCATGGAACATGATAATATCAAGTTATGCATTGGATGGGAAAGGAGAGGAGGGCCTAAGGTTATTTTTTGAAATGTTGCACCGGTTGGAATAAAATCCATATAAGTTCATCTTTGTTAGTGTTCTGAGAGTGTGTTCGAGTTTGGTAGCACAAGCATAGGTACATTGCTTAAATTTGATATTATTAGGAGGGAATTTGAATGTGATAAGTGTTATTATTGATAATTAATCCAAATGTAGAGGCATTGGAGATGCACGTCAAGTGTTTCACGACATGTCAAAATGAAACATGGTCTCACCAACTGTTGTGATTATTCATAGTGATTAACAAAGCGATCAAGTTATGGATACTCTTAAATTTTTTTCACAATGTGACAACATGAGAGTGTGGATCCAAATCCATTCACATATATGAGTCTTATGAATGTTATGGATAAAGGGAATTAGTTGAGGGAGGGACGCGGGTTCATGTTGATGCCCTCAAATTTGGATTTGAATCTCACATTTATGTGGGAAGAAACTGTGTTGACATGTATTCCAAATGAGGGAACATGGTTGATGCATGGAATTTGTTTTACAATATGCCTTGATGAAATTATGTCTCATGGACTACAATGATTGTTTCTTGTGCACAACATGGGGACACCCATGGGATACCCTCATGGGTCTAAATATTTTCCATTGAATGAGGAGAACATGTATGAAGCTAAATGAGTCCATCTTTGCAAGTGTGATCATTTTTAGTGATACTATGTTTGTGCTACAACATATATTATATATTCATGGGAATACCACGAAAGCTAGAATTGAATTAAAAGTTTTTGACACAAATATTTTGGTTGATATATATGCAAAATTTGGGAGCATAGAGTATGCACAAAAAATATCTAACAAAATCCATGAACCAAACATTGTTTCATATGCCACAATATGTGTAGGACATGCACAACATGGCAATGGTAAGCAAGGTCTCAATATATCATTTCAAATCCAATAAGTAGTATTCAAGCCAAACTAATTTACCTTTGCTAACATTGCAAGCTCATGTACTGACCAACTATTTCAGCACAAGGATGTATATCCATTCCAGCACCATTAACATTGGATATAAGGTATATATCTATGCACAAAATGCCTTTATTACTACATATTCCAAATGTGGAATATAGTAATTTTGGCAAAGCATTAAAATAAATTTAGGTTCTAGACTCTAAATTTCTTCCCATAAGAAAAAGAAATCAAATAAATTCAAGAGATTCCAATAAATTCTTGAATTTATTAAAATTCAATGGTAATAAAATTTCAAGAAATTAAGTTCAAAGACTATGGGTTCAAAAAAAAACATAAATGTTAAAGACGATCACATGTGGTATTCTTATTCAACAATAGTTAGTTACATATAAACCTCACTTTGGTTAAAATTGTGGTGGGGAGATTTTAATGGTTCCTCAAAGACTTGAAATGGCAACAATTATTTCTCTAGTTAAAATATTGTGTCTAAGAACCCTTGATTTCCATGCTTGAAGACCGTTATTAATGCCTTGGAGAAGTTATTGACGCCTTTGAAAATCGTTAAGAAAATTGAATGAAAAGATTTATTAATGTAAATCTTGGAGATATTGAAGATTGGATCAATAAGTGATTTTAAATAACTTCAGTATTGTGTCTGTGTGCCTTACATGTAAGCACTAATTTTTATCTTAGATTAATACATCAAGAAACAACACTAGCACGCATTTTTCAAGGGTGAAATGGATCTTTCATTTCCATTTTGAAAGTGGATGAAGCATTGGAAAACCCAAAGGGAATGGAATGAAACTAATATAGTCTTTCAAGTGTGTGGAAGTTTGTCTTGGTAATATATTCCTTTCCCATTCTTATCTAATAGTACCGAGATCTTAGATTGAGTTTGAAGAAATACTTTGCACCATGAAATCCATCCGAGTTCCTGTACAAATAAAAGGATAAACTTTAATTATTTAATGCTCTATAGCCAATCAATAGTATACAAGATCCATTGATTTCCAAGCAAGTATGACTAGTGTTGAATATGAACTCTTTCTTTATGTTATTTCCATTGGAAATTTCTTGAAATTAACACTTCAATGCAAAATAGAAATTCCAGCTTCCTAGAAGGTTTTCTAGATCTTAAACCAAAAATTTTGTGCCCTAGGACTATAGAAAATTAAAGTACCAAACAACAACTAAAGAAGTAAAATAATTTACTTCCAAACAACCCTAAACTTCCTAGCGATTCAAGGATAAAATATACCAAATGATGTAATAGGATAGACTCCATCACTTCCCATTAGAGTAATTTCACAACAGATCAAATCATCTAAGTAAGCTTGGGAATCTAAACCATAAAAGAACCTACATTGTAGAAAAAAACTAGGGATTCTACAACTACAACTACAAAAGTTGCACATCCACTACACTTCTTATATGCGTCCAAATAAAGGAAATAAAGAGAACAAATTTACAATATAACTACACAGTAGCATTCATCCACACTAGAACTACACAGTAGCATTCATCCACACAAATATATATGCCACCATCAATGTACTCATATTATTATTGGTTCAATACATTACATAGGTTACATATCGAAACATCTCGATGGTCTCTCAGAACTCCACCTTTTCTAACACTTGGACACTCATACAATCTTGGTTTCTATCATTACCAAAACAATCTCTTATCCACTTGCTTCTATATTGCAAGCCATGGCATGCTCTTTGAGATCTCCACCTCTTCAATCCACTTCCCAAATCCCTCTTTTTAGTATTCCTCCCATACTACATTTCTCCTATATGCATGTTGTATTTATTCTTCTACACAAGATTGTTCATCTTCGTCTTATCATGTGCTTGCTTCAGCACTCATGTCCATCTGTTTCCACTCTATAGATACCCAACGTTCTAAATACCATGGTTGTTGGGTGGCAATTCTTATGTCTTCAAAAACTCACTTGTGTCCCTTGTACTCATGTTGACCACAATATTAATCATTTATGCCTTGTATGATACACGTCGGTCTATATCTCTACAACCAATCTATGATTTTTCTAAATTTCCATAGTAGTAAATTTGGAGATCTGCAACCACTTATTGTTCCATGTGATCTATAACCACAAAAAGGTTCCACACAATCTGTAGCCAAGGATAGACTTCCACAACAACGTGTTGCTGCAACAATTGTTCCAATGCCCAACTCAATTCCTATTATCACATATACATTTTCACCCAGGATTCCATGATGCAGCATGCAGACTTGTTTCTTTTTATTTTCCGGGCTGCTTTTACATGGGGTATCAGCATGGATCTCTATAGCTTCATTCCACTTCAGAGCCTTGTTCTTGATATTTTCCTTTCTAGGGTTGACATTCAGGAGTCCATTGATATGATTTCGGTGATGATCTAGTTCATTAAAGCATAGCAGCAGATCATGAGTTGGTACACACAGTCATAGAGGGGCTTATCAGTTGGAGACATGTATACATGGTGAGATCATGTATATTTCCTTGGTTTAGTTTTTCTCGGTGATGTATATCAGATACTTGTTCTTGTCATGTTAGGATGATTGTGATGACCTATGCTTATATATTCTATATTGCTCTAACATGTGTTATGATTGATCAAGGAATCCAATGTGAATATTTCTTCTGATGCCATGCTAAAAAAAAATGTAACCCTTAGTGCTAGGTTGGTTCCATAAAATTTGTACCCGTCCATCCAGTTCATCCATTTTTGTTTCTACCCCATGACTAAGACTGATAGAGACTAGTGAGATTGAAGACCCTTTTTCCATTCTGACCACTACGAATGATAGACTCCATGTTTCCATGTGTCTCAGGCTATGAATTATGTGTCCTGGCCAGTGTGGTTGTGTTCACAGGGTTGTTCTCCTTAAGTCCTCAAAACAAGTTCTCCACCATAACAGTCTTTCTAAATAATAAAGCATTGGAATGCATAAAAGCTATATCTAAAGGATGCAAAAGTATGAAATATTGAAAAAGGGTATTCAGTGGCCAAGAGGTTGAGCACTCATTCCTTGTATAGTGTAAGGCTCAATTTTTCGTCCACAAGGGCTCCAGGGAGAGGCAAACCTATTGGGGCTATGGAATTCTTGCTGGCAACAGGTCTAGGCCTTAGTCGTTTACTAGAAGCCCATAAGGCTTTTTAGGGAACCTACTCTTGTAGGCTGGATACCATCTTATGAATTGTGAAAAAATATTGAAGAAGCCAATGGTCAAAGGATGAGCACTCACTCTTTGTATAGTGTTCAAATCAATGGTCATTATCAGGAACTATCCATAGTTGAATCTCTCATCTGTGAATCCATTGAAGATCCTCATTGCTTGGTTGACTATTATCTTGATTTGAATTTTGATCATATCTCGGAAGAAGATAAATCACATGATAATTATCATATGATTGTAAGTGAACTTGATCAAAAACATCCTAGTTCTAAAATTCCTTATCCAATATTTAATCAAGATATGCTGGTTCAATGTGAGGACACTGACCTTGTTTCAAATCTTGCAATCATTCCTGAAATTAAATTGAAAACTTTTTTCTCTTATCCAATTCCGAGATCAATTATTCCAAATCATATGGGAGAAAATTTTCAATCCACCCTCCCGTCCCAACTTTTTGAGTCTTCTTGTATGGGTTTGTGTTCTAATCAAGCTGTTACTTTTGAAATTTTTAGTTAGGATTTTGAGCATGGTCATATAATTGGAGAAAATGAGCTTCATTTCCCTTCTCAGTCATCTTTCATGAATAATATTTTTCAATTTATAAATCTTTCTTATGGGTGGTTGGGGAAGGTGTATAAAGATCAATTTCATCTTTTCTCCATTTTTAAGCAACAAATGGGCTTGATCTCATTCACAATTTCATTACATTACAACTTGTCCCCATTTGATTCTCCCATTTCTTCTGGAGTGAATAGAATTGAATGTCCTAGTAGGGTAGAGGAAAAAACAAAGAATTGTTTGGAGTGGTTGAATCATGAGTTAGATTATCTTCTTCCATTAAGAAAAATCTCACATTCTTTTTATGATCCTATCAGTATCTTGATGGATGAGGTTCTCAGAAGTAAATTTCAGCCTTGGCATGATTTCATTCCATATCTTTCTTTGAATTTCAAACAACAGGTTAGAATGGTTTCAATTCTCATATACATTGCTTCTAAACCATCTCTGGCTTGTTGGGCCATTAACTGTAAAGAAAGAACAATTGATCATTTTAGCAAGTGGTTACATTGGATCTATCAGTTTACTAATTGGTTAGATTAGGGTAGGTAGGATTGAATAATATCGCTTGAGTAGTAGTTTGGGTCTGTCTTTTATGCATCTTCCATTTTTGGTACTTGTTCTGGATTTAAATTGAGTAGATTAGAATTTATATTTCAGCATTTATTTCTTGTCATTTTGTTTTACACATATGTTTTTCCCATACATGTTGCTCCAGTTTTTCTTGCTTCCATGTGTGTAGATCATAGGTAAAAACTTGAAGAGGAAGCAGAATGCTGGATGCGCTAGGATGTGTTGGATTGCTTGTTGTTGATGGTGCTACGGACCAAATATCTACGAGGTTATCAAGCACTCTCTCCAATAGAGAACTTGTCCCAGCTAGAGCCAAATGTTATCACATATACATTTTCAACCAGGATTCCATGATGCATCATGCAGACTTGTCTCTTTTTATTTTTCAGGCTACTTTTACATGGGGTGTCAGCATGGATCTCTACAACTTCATTCCACTTCATAGCCTTGTTCTTGATATTTTCCTTGCCATGACCGAGACTCAGAATTCCATCGAGATGACTATTTCCCATTCCATGCTCAAACAAAATGTAACCCTTGGTGATAGGTTGGTTCCATAACATTTGTACCCATCCATCCAGTTCATCCATTTTTGTTTCTACCCCATGACTAAGACTGATAGAGACTGGTGAGATTGAATACCCTTTCCCCATTCTGACCACTATGCATGATAGAAGCCATGTTTCCATGTGTCTCAGGCTATGAAGTGTGTGTATTGGCCAGTTTGGCTGTGTTCATGGGGTTGTTCTCCTTAAGTCCTCAAAACAAGTTCTCCACCATAACAGTGTTGCTAAACACTAAAGTATCAGAACACATAAAAGCTATATCTAAAGGATGCAAAAGTATGAAATATTGAAAAAGGGTAGTCAATGGCCAATAGGTTGAGCACTCATTGCTTGTATAGTGTAAGGCTCAATTTTCCATCCATAAGGGCTCCAAGGAGAGGAAAACCTGTCGAGGTTATGGACTGCTTGCTGCCAGCGGGTCTAGGCCTTAGTCATTTACTAGAATCCCATAAGGATTTCCAGGGCACCTACTCTTGAAGGTTGGATACCATCTTATGAATTGTGAAAAAATATTGAAGAAGTCAATGGTCAAAGGATGAGCACGCACTCTTTGTATAGTGTTCAAATCAATGGTCCCCATAGGGCCACAGGGTGAGACTAGTCTGGAAAGACTGGGTCTTTGTCAGTACTAGAGCCCAGAAGGTTTTTAGGGCACCTGCCTTTGAAGGTTGAGCTATATTTGCAAAAGGGTTGCAAAGGAAAACTTGCTAGAGTTTGAGGGAAGCATACCCAAGTACTTCACCCATCTGTGAGGCACCTCCATCCCCTATTGTTATCTGACATGCATATGTCACCTTGATAGAGTATATTGGTTATCATTAGGATAGATCACTGAGTCAAAATCAGTCAAATTCATTTCCCCTTTACCTTAGCCTTATTCTTCCATCATCACCCATCTATAGCACATTGATTACACTTTGTAAGTATGGCATGAGCAAGCATATTTCCATAAGACTCTAAGATCTTTCAAAAGCAAAGGTATATTTTATTATTATTATTATCGTTGGTCACCATGATTATGAATAACTGACTCAAGTTGGGTTTTGATATACACCATTGGAGCATGTCTTACCTTGGAATATAACAGGACCATATTGGCATGTTATCTCACCTTGATTTTGGGTACTTTGACATGCTCAACCCTGTTAACCAATTCAATCACGTTTCTCAAGACAGTGACTCAAAAATATGGCATGGTCTATATTTCTTCGAAACATGCCCACGACCACTATTGTAGTTTCAGTTTTGAGATCTTGGACTCGGTTTTCTATAAAAGTGATTATTATCACTTAATTATTAGCGAGATGATCATTTTTATTCCAAATGGCAATATGATTGGTCCTCCTAGAGTAGAGAAGTGTTCTAGGGGGTATGACTAGTCACTTATACCATTCTTCTATGTCTCCAAATCATCCAGAGCAGTCATTTTTCCCCATTTTGCATCCTGGAGTGAGTTATGCTAGATTTTTTTAGTTTACAGAGATTGTACCAGTAAAAAATGTAATAGAAATTCACTGAGAAAATTGATTTTGCCTCTTGGGTCAAGGAAATGGCTTGGATCTTTGACAAATGATGTTTCTCAACGTCCTAGAAAGTCCTCCAATAGTTTCCAGTCAGAAGATGTCCAGATTATTTATTTATGGCTTAGCCAATGAGGAAATCCCCCCAAGGGGCACCCCCTCTAATGGTCTATTGATGTATTTCATTGTTATATCTTATATTATGAAGTTGTAAAGGGGAAGAGGGTGAATTAAGCCCTTAGTGCACCCCCTCTTTGACTTAGTCACTTGATCCATGTATTGATTGATATATTTTGATCTCCACCGTTGATGATGTTATAATCTCAACTGTTCGATGATAAACTGATTTAGGGTTTATGTCTATCTTAAACTATTTAAGAGAGGTGAACCCCCCATTGTAATTAATGAGCTTTGGCACCGAAATATCAATAAATAGATTTTTGTCTGGGATTACTTTTTTGCATATCTTATGTATGTTATGATCTAATGACTGACATTGCTTTTCTTCCATACTAAGCTTCATTTAGGATAGATCTTGCATTTTTCTTTACCCATCTCATCTGCATGAAAAGGAGGTGCACTAGGAGAGAGAGCGCATTTTTGTGGGGCAACTCACCTTCATCTTGGATCCAAGGTGCTTTGTTCAGGGAGTATCTTCTTCTTAATGATTTGTATTCCCTTTTCATTTATGTATCTTGCAGATCTCGTTCATTTTTCTAATCGGTTGATTTTGTCTAATATGGCAGGTTAAAGGGGGCACAAGGATGACTGACTGTGGCATAAAAACATCAATATATTACTCAGGAAAGTTCATTTTGATGGGAGAACGACATTCTTCATCATTTCTCAATCCATCTATGAGTTCCAAGTACGTCTCACAGGTAAGTTTCTCTTCTTTTATTTTATGTTCATGCATTGCTCATCATTCCATAATATTAAAACCCTCGTTTCATAGATCCATAAGTTCTAGCTTCCGGCGAGCTATAAAATTAAAAATCCACTTTTGATTTAACATAAAACCCTTAGATTTAAATTTTAGGCTTAATCGAACTCCATTTTCCCATTCAAACCACTGGTCGATTACTAGGGGAAAACACCCCCCTTGGGGAAAGTGGTATTTTTCACAAACCACAAACTAGGTATTTTTGGTTTCATTTCCATTTGCCTAATATTGCACCCAACAACCAATCCAAGTGTCCATTTTCATTTAATTTCACCATTTTTCTCTAGATCCCAATTTTCCTACATAAACCCTAGGCAAAAATTGGGGGTTTTCACCTAGATGCTCTGAATCTCTCGGTTTTCAATTTAAACTCTAATTAATCATTTAACTAAGAGATTCAACCGATATTTCCTCACCTATCTATTTAGTATCCTTAATTTTAGGGTTTCTTGGTCAGAGGGACGCCCCCTGGGCCTAGTGTTTCATTGAGTCCAAAGTGTTGATATCCTTGACTGGTGTGACAACTAAGCTCTTTCGAAAGTCCTGGATATCATAGGTCACAACTTTAGTTTCCTTTCCTCTGCCTTCCTGAATAGGATCATCTCACGGGGAATCTACAAGATTCATGATAACAATTGCATAACAAGTATAATAGCTAAAGCGTCATACCGTGTGGTATTATCCTTCACTCGTTCATTTCTCATTAGGCATCCACATTCCACTCAGTATCTAATCAAATGAGTATGTTATGCTTCTACTAGTGTCCTCATGCTACATCTTCAAAATGGTGTATGTTGCTCCTGCATTAGACTCCCCCAGGATATAAGAAAGCATGGCCTCATGCTTATAGTAAACTTTGTCGATACAACTTCCATCACTATTTGTCCTTTGCTATACACATCAACTCTACAAGAAATATAATGCATCATCTTCATGTTGCATGTTCTTTCTTCAACGTGTTGCTACTATCTTCATGATCATTATTGGATATCCACCTGCAAGAATACAACTCATGGTAATATCAAATTTCCATTCTACTTTCTATTGTAACTCATAATGTGCCACTACTATCAACTCTATCTCACTTCAACAAGTACCTCTCATGTGCTTTGGAATCATGCATTTCCTGCACACCTTGAACTATGTCAATGTCCCCCACAGAGACATTCCAATGCCCTTTCTCATGAAATATACAAAGTTCCTATGGTTTAGACAACCACTCATGCTCAAAACCACACAACATGACATTCTCAACATCTTACACTTCACCCGACTCAATCCCCACGAAGACTACCTCAATCGGTGATTATATCACACATTCACATCTTCAAAATCATTTGAGACATACATTCTACACTCTTCCTCAATATTTGTTGTATAATCCTACAAGAACTTCCACTATCATTAAACAAAAACATCACCACTCCTGGTTCTTCCTCTCACCATATGAATCCATCTTCCTATCATGCTGTAATTTTCTATGTATCATGCATTCTCCCCCACTACAAATTTAACATGATTTCCTCTGTGTTCTTCTACTACAAGTCCATTGTAGCATCTCTACAACCTTCACTTGCAATTTTTTTTCAACAATGTATCCTCCACCACCTCTTCCCAACATCGTTCAATATTAGAGTTGCATCTCACCTTACAACATATACCAAATCCAACTAATGGAGGCATGCTTTGGTAACTTGCTTAGATAATTATACCCATCATACCACCTTTACCGAAGTCATCTGCATTTTCCCTTCCTCTATCTCACCACATTCCACCTCTCTTATGGCAATGATTCTACCAACGCCACTCTTATGCAAGAATCATTTCAATCCTTAGGATTCTGATAGCTCTTCATCTATAGGTTCTTCTTGTTGTTATATCATTCAATGCAGTAGGATAGACCTCACTGCTTCCCATCAGAGTAATTTCACAATAGATCAAAACTTTTATGCAAGGTTGGGTCATCTAGACCATGAAAGAACCTACGTCGTAGAACAAAACTAGGGATACTACAACTACAACTACAAAAGTTGCACATCCAGTACACTTCTTATCTTTATCTAAATAAAGGAAAGAAAGAGAACAAATTTACACTTATATTTGCACCTATCCCCATATTCAATCACAATGATACAATCTTCATTGATGTCCAACATAACTACAACAACACTACACGGTAGCATTCATCCACACAAACTTATATGCAACATCAACATACTCATATTATTATTGGTTCAATGCATTACATGGGTTATAAATTGACACACCTCAATGGTTACATGTGTAAGTGTCCAAGTGTTTGAGCTCTCCACCTCTTCGATCCTCTTCCCAAAGACCTCTTTTGAGTATTCCTCCAATACTTCCTTTCTCCTCTGTGCATACCATATTTATTATTCTACAGAATATTATTCATCTTCATCTTCCCATGTACTTGCTTTGCACTCATGTCCCTTCATTTCCACTCTTTGGATTTGTCCTATAGCTACCCAACGTTCTAAATCCCATGGTCGTTGGGTGACAACTTTTCCATCTTCATGCCCCTTATACTCATGTTGACCACAAGCTTAATTGTTTATGCATTCTTGGATACACGTCAATATGTATCTCTATAACAAGTCTATGATTTCTCTAAATTTCCATAGTAGTGACTGTGGAGTTCCACAACCATGTATTATTTCATGTGATCTACAACCCACAAAAGGATCCACACTATTTGTATCCAATGATCAACATCCACAACAATGTGCTTTTGCAACAATGTTTCAACACCCAACTCATTTCGACAACAAGTATATCTGAAGCATCTTACTATGTGGTCTTCTACTTCACATGTTTATTGCTCATCAAGCATCCACAATCCACTCAATATCTACTCAAACAATTTTGGTATGCTTCTTCCAATATCCTCATTCCACATATTCAAAATGATGTATGTTGCTCCTGCATCACCAAACGATCCAATGGGTTTTATCCCTCTAAGCCAACTTCTTAGGAATTAATCAAATCTGAAAACTCATCATAAACAATATATATAACAACAAACATAATATAAGGATAAAGTTGTATTATTGTCTTCAATATGAGTGTTAAGTCCTTTAACATCTTCCTTCTCATGTGTGTCAAATTGGCAAGACAAATAAGTGGTGGAAATAACCATCCTAAGAAGATAAAATATTGAAATCAAATATGTAATATACACAAGATATGGACAATGAAAAACCTCATATATATAAACTAAATGATGAAGTCCAAGTACATACCCAAGCTCAATATGAGCTAGCGTACACCCAAAAATAACTTCAACCTTAAACTAGGGAAACAATGAAAACCATAGTTCCACCAAGAATATCCACAAAATAAGATCACCTTAGAAATATTTCAAGGAAAGACATCGTCTTCTTCTTCCCAGATACATCCTAGGGTTTCGCCAAACCCTAAATATCAATGCTCCAAGGATTAAACCCTAAAAATAGTCTTCAATGTGCCTCCAAGAACCCTGGCACCTTTAAGAGAGAGAGATCAAATGTACAAAGAAGAAATATAGGAGAGAAAAAAATGTCTTCTTCTTCACATGCTCCACTAGAGTTTCATCATGAACCCTAGTACATCATCACAATAGAACAAGAGCTAAGAAGAAAATACAAAGGATGATGTGAATTTGTTGTTTGAAAGTATTATCTCCTTCTTCTATATATATATTGGGAAAGGGAATCCAACAATATAACACATGTGGGCCTAGCCCTACAAGCAAGCCTATTGATACACAAGTAAGTCACTCTACTCCAAGTGAACATGTGTCAAGATCCTATGTTATTCCATACACAATAAAGCCTCCAAAGGCTAAGGAACACATCAAAAAAATTCTAGTGCTCCTCTTCCATGTTCCACAAACTCCAATATCCCCGCAAGCCATGTGCCAATATCGAGGTTCCAATCACCCACAAGAAGCGTTGTCACAACCTAGGTGTCCCCATGTCAACTCCATGCCTCCACGTAATAAACCAAGTACACCCATGTTTTCTAAGGCCCACATCCCTCATCTAGGATTAAAAACACTCTATATCCCTTTAAGGGCACTCTCGCACCAAATTAATTCTCCATGTGACTAGAATGAATGGAATACACCATTCAAGCAAGATATCTCTGATGCCTAAGCTGGGAAGAAAGTTCAAAAATACATTAATAAAGTTATCTCAACTATGTGTATCCATCACGAACCATATTCCATGCTACAGTCCATATCACATTATCTAGGAGTTGAATATACACCATAAATTCCAAATCTCTCAAAGTACCCCCAAACATGGTGTAAAAACTTTCAAAGTAACTTGAAACTCTAACAATTACTCTGTAGTATAATAACTATTGAGAAAAATGTGCAATATCTTATTCATGCTTATGAGAAGGTATTTATAAGTTTATTTTCTTTAGCATCAATCCTGGTATAAGTTTGTCTTCAGACCACTATTTCTCACAAAATCGAGTGATCTCCACTGCTAATTCACTCAACAAAACAACTAGCCTCTCTATCAGGGAGAATGATCAAGACGATCAAGGTTGAACAAAAGATTAACAACCACAGGACAAACCATGGTTCTTCAAACTTAGGTTAAATGTACATTGCGCATGAGCAATGTCAAGAACTCGAATGGCAGCGTCCATGAACCATGATGGAATTGTCCGAATGAATGAGGAGGAGTGAACAAAACCCAAACGCAACCTCCTCTGATGGACAAGATATGATCACTTGCTGGATTCCTGGAGAAGCAAGATTGTGTCCCCCCCAGGTTGTAGTCTTGCGCAGACTGTAGTCTTCCATGCCCTGCACTGGCCCAGGAATTAATTGCCTCAACCACCTTATGGAAGGAATAAATGATTGAGGACAAGAGACAAAATGTATCTGAGGGCTCATGGATTCTCCTATTGACATCTGGATTAAACCTATAGGATCAGAGGTTTTACCAACATCCCCACCCTATTCCTTGTGAGATAATTCCCCCATCTCTTTCACATTGCGGTTCCATAGCTAGCTACGGCATTTTATTAAATTGTGCATTTTTACATGATATATCAAAACACATTTTGGATGACCAACACCACAACCATAGGAATCCACTTGATCACCTATATACAAAATAAAAGATCAATGGTAGGGCCTTGGCCTTGAGCTCCATGCCATGATCTCAATACAATATATACATCATGTATAGTCAAATTATCATGGGGTCAAAACTGGGGTGTTACATTCCCCTCCCCCTTCAATTAGCAATGTCCTCAGTACTTAGGAAATTGAACAAAAATGCTACACCAGCATTATCCTCAGTGTTATGCAGAATTCAACAAAAATGGATCTGCCAATCGCATGGCATCCTCTAGCTCCCGGGTAGCCTCTTTAGGTCCGTAATTCTCCCATTACACCTTTACTTTCCCTATGGCTTGGTTTCGGATCATGGTGACCTTCCTGTCGAGGATGCACATTGGCTTGATTTGGAACTCTCCCTCAGGTTCCACCTAAATCACATCCCAATTAATCATATGGTTAGGGTCATGTACATATTTCTTAAGCAAAGAAACATGAAAAACATCATGAACTCTAGTGCTAGCAGGAAATGCAAGTCTATGTGCAACTGGCCCTATTCTTTCAAGCACTTCAAAAGGCCCACAATATCTAGGGGAAAACTTAGCACAAATTCCAAGATTCAAAGAACTCTTCTTTGCCCTCACTCTCAGATAAACATGATCCCCAACACATAATTCCATTTCCACTCTATTCTTATCAACATAGCTCTTTTGTTTGTCCTGGGCTGCCTTTAGATTCTGCCTGATCTTTGCAACCTCTTGCTCCATCTTCTTGAGCAATTCTGTCCCAAGCACAATCTTGTTCACAGTATTATCCCAAGTCACAGGTTTCCTATACCTTCTGCCATACAAGGATTCATATGTATTCATCCCCAAGGATGTTTTCCGCCCATTGTTGTATGCAAATTCTACCAAGTGCAAGTAATCTTCCCACTTGGTTGGCTTATCCATCACATACATGCAAAGCATGTCTTCCAACTCTTGGTTCACTCTTTCTGTCTGACCATCAGTCTGAAGATGGTAAGTAGTGCTGAAATTGAGCTTTGTACCCAAATCTACAAACAACCCCTTCCAAAAATTGGAAGTGGTGACTTGGTATCCTTGTCAGAAACTATTGCCTTAGGCAATCCATTGAACTTGAAAATCTCTTTCATGAATATTTTCACAATGTCATCAGTCTTATGTGTGGACTTAATTGGTATAAAGTGTGTTGCTATGAAAAATATGAACCACGAGAGAATCTAGAAGCATTAGTGAAGCTCACAAATCGAATTTGGTGCAAGAATTAGTAAAAACCATCAAATGAGAAGTAAAATTACACACACAATGTGAACATAAACAAGATAATTTCGAATTTTCTAACCATAAAACTTGTTATTATTAGGTATATAAAACATCATAAGAGTTTCGTGAGTCTTTGGAATCCAATTGTGAGCATACAACCCAAAATTGCCAAATTGGCATCAAACCCCCCTAGGTGGGACAATCACGTCCCAACTCAACCCAAATAGCTACGAATTGATGAATGGAAAAGGATGAAGTGATGTGGATCAATGATCACACCTTGGACAACGTGGGTGTGGAAATATGGGTGGTTTATAGTCTCAATGCAACATTTAATGCACAAAATCCGACCAAAATTGGGCAAAATTCCACTATAGTGCTCCAATTCAACTTAGCTGGCCACGTCCAATGTATGGGAGTTCACCAGCAATGATGAGGGTGCACATGTGTCTGGTTGACTGAGTTGGAGTGCTCATGTGGGTGTGAAAGCCCCAATTTGACATGGCATTAGTCCACCTAAGCACCCCTAGTCCACCTCATAGTGTATTAAATCTTAAAAAGCAATAAAATTGACTAATTAGTGTAACTAAGGTACTAATGATGGATTACTGTTCTAACAGTTTCCTTTGTCAACTTATGCACCACAACCATGATAGAATCATGTTGTCTCCAAGTCATTGGAAAACCTGTAATGAAGTCCATGGAAATAACTTCCCATTTCCATTCTGGTACTGGAAAAAGTTGCAGCAAAACTACTGGGTGTTGGTTCTCAACCTTCACCTAATGAAATTTCATGCACCTTGAAATGTATTCAGAAATATCCTTTTTCATTCCTGGCCAGAAATACTGCTTTCTGGATGTAGCAATTGTCTTCTAGTATCCCGGATGACCAGAATATGGAGCCTAATGGATCTCGTCCATAACAATCCTCCTAAAATATGCTACATGGGGAATATAAATTCTTTTCTTGTAGGTACGAATCCCATCTTCTTCCAATTTATATCCCTCATATCTCTTCTCAAGATTCTGCTGCTACAATTTATCCTTGACCTGCACATACAATTCATCTTCAGCAATATGATTCACAATCTGTTGTCTCAGATCTGATTGTCAAATGCTAAGAGATGCCACGTGCATTTCATACACTTTCCTGCTGAGTGCATCAACCACTTTGTTTTCTTTCCCTTTTATGTGTTTGATCTCAAAATCAAACTCACATAAAAACTTCAGCCATCTAGCTTGTCTAGCCTTTAGTGTTGGCTGATCGAACAAAAATTTAAAACCACAATGGTATGTCCTTAACTCAAATTTTATGCCCATTAAGTAATGCCTCCACATCTTCAGAGCATGTACTATGGCTGCAAGTTCTAATTCATGAGTGGCATAATTATTCTCATGATATTTTAACTTTCTGGACTCATAACATACCACATGGTTGTCTTGGATAAGAACTCCTCCAAGTCCTTGACCACATGCATCAGTGACCACCACAAAGTCCTTTTCTGGGTCTACAATTTTTAGAATGGCTGCACTTGTGATAATATTCTTCAACTGCTGGAAGCCTCCCTCACATTTAGGTGTCCATTCAAATCTCATCTCCTTCCTTTGCAAAGAAGTGATAGGATGTGCAACCTTGGAGAATCGTTTAATGAATCTCCTATAATATCCCGCAAGTCCCATAAAAGAACTTGCATCTGTCACATTCCTTAGAGTTGGCCAATTCATGATGAACTCAATATTTTCAGGGTCCACATATATGCCTTCATCTGATATGATGTGGCCTAAGTAATGAATTATATCTTTATAGAAGTCACACTTACACAACTTGGCATACAACTTATGCTCCCTCAACGATCACAAAACAATTCTTAGCTCTTTTTCATTCTCTTCCTCATTCTTAGAATAGATAAGAATGTCATCAAGGAAGACAAGAACAAACTTGTCCAAATAACTACTGAAAACACTATTCATAAGGCACATAAATGCAGTTGGTGCATTGGTGAGACCAAATGGCACCACTACAAACTCATAGTGTCCATACCTTGTTCTAAAGGTTGTCTTATGAATGTCTTCATCCTTGATTCTTACCTGATGATAACCAAACCTCAAGTCAATATTTGAAAATACCTTTGACCCTCTCATTTGATCGAAAAGATCCTCAATTCGAGGTAAATGATACTTGTTCTTCACTGTGACTGTGTTAAGCTATCTGTAATCAATATACAATCTAAGTGTACAATCTTTCTTCTTTACAAATAGAATCGGTGCTCCCCAGGAGATAGCCTTGGCCTGATATAGTTTTTCTCCAACAATTCCTGAAGCTGAATCTTCAGTTCTAACAACTCTGGGGTACTCATCCTGTAGGGATCCTTACACATTGGTGTTGCTCATGGCACAAAGTCAATGGTAAAATCAATATCCCTCTTTGGAACAAGTCCCGACACTTCATCAGGAAAAAAATCCTTAAATTCATGTAACACATGAAAATCCTCTAACCTGGGAGTTTCATTCTCTGCTGCTTCCAAAACATGGGTTGCATACAACTGGAAACCTTTCCTACAGAACTTCTTTAGCTGCATGGCCAAAATATGCCTAACAGAAACCACTTTTGGAATGCCTCTTACCACTCTAGGGTGTCCTTCTTCATCCATGCATTCAAAAGTCTTATTGTAACAATCAAGCTTTACCCTATTAGCTTCTAACCAATCCATTACAATAAGAATGTCATAGGAACCAAGTGGCAGAACATTCAGATCTTCATAAGTCACTAACCCATTCATCTCTAATGGACATTTTTCTACAATATCACTGACCTTCCTCTTGGTCCCAGTGGCTAATTGAACTAACCATGACTTATTATGCTTTAACTTCTTAAACGCACAAGATTCCACAATCCTAGGAGTAATATAGCTATGAGTAGAACCGAGATAAATCAAAATAGAGATAGATTTCTCATCAAAATTACCTGGAACCTAAACCACAGTTGACTGGTGATCTTCCTGACAGTCCTCTAATGCTGCATAAATCCCAGGGACTTTCCTTGCCACCTGACCAACGGTTTCAACTTCCTACACATTGTAAGTTGGTCTTACATACCCTTCCTCATGAGAACAGTTCCCGCACGTGTGGGGTCCTCCACACCTCCAACATTGGAGGGGTTCCCTGATCTCTTTAGGATCCTTTGGCTTTTCCCCCGTCACTATGGCTAGATGACTTACATGATGTGATGGCTTCCATTGCTGTTGGTTTGAATTTGGAATATTTGAATCCTTTCTTTCTCTGTTCAAACTTCTCATCCTTATTTCCCTTCCAAGCCTTATGAGGTTTAGGATTTCCCTTATTATGGTCATAATAGTACTTATCCTTTCTGATGGCCTATTCTAGTGTTCTAGGCTCATCAAACTCAATTTGGTCTTTGTAAGACTGAGGTAATCTAATTAGAAAATGTTAGGTCTTCAACTTCTCATCTTTGATGTACTTGGTGTACCTTAACAACTCTAAGAACTTATTGGCATATTCTTTCATTGTCAGTTGTCCCAATCTCATCTCGTGGAACTCCTTAATTTTGTCATCATAATACCATTCAGAGAGGTATTTCTGCTATAAATACTTCTTGAATTGTTTCGACTTAAGTCTTCTTTCACTGGTCCTCTTCACTTTCCTGAGTTGCTCCCACCACATGGATGCTCTTCCATTCATATTGAAGATGGAAACTCTTGCCTTCATGTTTCCCGAATAGTCTTGGACATGGAAATACTTCTTCATCCCCAAAAGCCAAGCTTCAACTTCTTGTCCAGTATTTACCTCACCATTAAAGGTAGGAGGTTTAGCATTCTTAAATTCATCTCGGGATGTATCCCTGTGGTGCCTCTGCCTCTTTCTCTTGTGAGAAGAAGAGCTTGAGCCCCCACTAGATTCTTTTCAGTTAGATGACCCACTAGAATTCCTTCTCCTTCTTCTAGTGTCGCTCTTTCTTCCCTCTGGCTTTACTGTCCCATGCCCAGAGATCATATTCCTTTATAAGTAGGTCAAAATCAATTGCATGGCTACGTTCAGTTGATTCTGATCTTCTTGAGCCTTGACCAATCTTTCATTGTCTACTTTGTAACTCTGCATTTACACCCTTAGGCTTCTCATAGTGGCTTCAAAATCTAGCAGGGTATCCGGATATATTCTTCCAGTAGGCTTGGTTTCATCATTTCTGACTCTAAGGTTCTCACCCATAACATATTCCTCATACCCATGGGGATATCGTACATCATACCTGTTGTAGGTTCTCATGGCTTGAGTTAAAAAAATCAACTTTCTAATTTGCACTATGACTCTGCAAAAAAAAATGTGTTAACATACATGTCTGTTAGATGCATGATAATTTTCAGAAATTAAAAACACAATTAGCTATAATGTTGCAACCAATAGTTCTGGAAACTTTTCACATGGCCCATTTAGGCTCAATGTTGCAACCAACAGATCCGATACTGCACTATAGTGTACTACAATGTTGTAATCATAGGTTATTCTTATTTCTTTTAATTGTAACTCTGGCCCATCCAGGCCCAATGCTGCAACCAATAGCTCTGATACCATGATGTCATGTCCCCATACCCCATAATGCAGATTATTAAATATTTTGCTTAAAGAATCTCTTTTCTCTTGTGATAAGAACCAGGTATGGATTTTAACCAATTCTCCAACCTTCCTCTTAGGCTTAGAACCACTATGACATACGTACCTCCCTTCAATTATCCATTCCGCATCCAGAATAACCATTTTCAAACTAACCTTTCCCTTTCCACACCTCCGCTTCCGCACTTGGAAGTAGGAAATTAGAAACATAAAAGTGCAAAGAAACATTTGTCGGCCCTTCTGCCTTCCGCCTCTCATACTCCCACCTTCATCCTTCCACACTCAGAAATCAGAAATCAGAAACATTGATGTGCAAAGGAACTCTCGACTGACTTTTTGCCTTCCGCCTTCTGCACTTGGAAATCGAAAATCAGAAAGATAAATGTGCAAAGGAACTCTCGACGGAATTTCCTCCTTCCACCTTCTGCCTTCCTCTTTTCACCTTCCACACCTTGGAAATCGAAAATAGGAACTCAAATGGGTGAAGGAAATTTTAACGGTCTTTCCACCTTTCGCCTTTCGCCTTTCGCTTTCCACCTTCCACACCTTGGAAATCGGAAATTGAAACTCAAATAGGCAAAGAAACTTTTAACGTCCTTTCCGCATTCCACATTCCACCTTCAGCTTTCCTCCTTCTGCACCTCGAAAATCAGAAATTGGAACTCAAGTGGGCGAAGGAACTTTTAATGACATTTCCACCTTCTGCTTTTTCACCTTTTGCCTTCTCCTTTTCCTCCTTTCGCACTTCAAAAATTGGAAATTAGAAGACTAATCTCTTTGCTTATCCCTTTTTATGCACTTCTAACTTCTACCTTCCACCTTCCGTACTGCGAAACTCGGAAATTGGAAAACACACTTTCTACCTTATCTTTTCTCTGGATTTCCACCTTCCTTCCCAGAAGTCAGAGAGATCACATTCTGCATGGATTAAACTTCTTTCTTCTGCCTCCTGCATTCCTCCTTCCATTGTGGATCCTAGGGTGCAGAAACACCAAAAATAGGGCCTTGTTCATCCCTCTTTTGCGGTTTCTTCCTTCCGCGGGTGGATTCCAAGGGGCAGAAACACTAAGTCAGAGACATTCTAACCTTTGTGACAGCCTTCTAGCCTCCATGAACTTGGCGAATGCATCACATAAAACACAAGGCAAATGCAAAAGCATTTGCATATGACATCTAAGGCATAAACAGAGATACAATGTAGGAAATATACACAAGTAAACCTCTACTTGATCATCACAAGCATTCATCATATTCATAAACATTCATAAACAAATACACTGCATACACAGAGTAACAGAGATACTTATCTTGATCATTAAGTTGTCCCATAACTAGCTATGTCGCTGCAACGTTCAACCCAACCATAGGCCAATGTGTTCTTTAATCTCTCAAAACCACTACCACCCTTGAGCTGGGCATGATTCCACAAGGAACTAGGGAACAACAGACTCACACACAACCAAATTTTAACACACAGTCAAGCCAACCCCTAGTTGGACTTATCAGACTGTCCAGCCAAGCCAACACCTAGTTGGGTTAATAGGCTGCAGGCTTACCAAGGCAACACTTGCACTAGGGACCATCCAAACCAACAAATGGTTTCATAGGCCCTAAGTCCAATCCATCTCTCACAGTTGGGTTAACAGGATTCCCGGCCAAGGATCACTCACAAGGCCAATGCAAAACAAGACTCAATCAAACCAAGATCCAATTGGGTTAACAGGCCACAAGGCCAATCCAATCTCCTTTGGTTTTACAGGCTGCTAAGGCAGTGGGAAGGTAAAACGACTAGACTAGTGGCTCACTCAAGAGCTAAGGACACCTCCACAAGATCCATCTGTCCTGGCATCCACATTACCTACATCCCAACACATGGTAGCATCCCTTTCTCTGCTCAACAGTCCCTTAGGCTATGCCTCCCTTCTAGTGCTCTTCGGGGAATGCAATAAGGATCTACCAGCCACTCTTATCTTTTCTCGAGGTTCCTTCTACACTAGGTTAACAAGCCCATTCCTCTTCTCTTCCACTCCTCGGTCTTGTATACCAATACATACCCAAAAACCAAGGTGCACAACACATCAACCACACTTTATCATGTATTTGATTTAGGCTTTACGACTCTATTTTGTAAGGGTGTAACAAATTATTTAAAATGTGAATTATGGTTGAAAACTATTGCATTAAGATTGCATCCTTATACCAGAAAAGTATGGATGCAAGGTTGCACTAGTGTGACATACTACATAGAATGATTCTCAATGAGCTCAGAATCCTTCCCATGAATTGTCATAGAGCACCCTTCAATTTGGTCACAATGTGAATCAGAATGGATACACAAATGAATAACAATGTTAGTGTTCAAATCAATAAGATTTAATATCACAAACAAAGTATCAAATCATAGATTTATAATGATGATGATTATTATAATACATTGAATTCAACTTTGGTTTATCGTATTTTGAGAAAAAAAATAAAAAATTATTTGATTTGATTTAGAATTTCTGTTTTGTTCTTAAAAAACTCCAAGAAAAGCATTATTAAATTACCATAGTCTTGATAAGTTACAAGATTAAAAAAGTCAATATATAAATATATAGGTTACAAATGAGCTCTAACGTGGATTTACTTGATACATTTTAAATAAAATACTTTGATCAATAATAAGAAAATGCATTATTATGTATAAATATGTATAAAAGTATTGAACCCTTTTTTTCTTTTTTTTTTTCTTTTTTTTTAAAGTATTGAATCCTTTATTAATATATTATTATTATAGAAACATACCTTTCATTCAGGCCCATATTTCAATAAAAAAATTTATTAATTATTCTATCAAAATTATATTTATTTATAATTAATGTATTATTAGAGTATATAGGAGGTTCTATCATAAGAAAATGCATTATTCATACATTATTATGTATAAATATGTATAAAAGTATCTGAATCCTTTATTAATATATTATTACTATAGAAACATACCTTTCATTCAGGCCCATATTTCAATAAAAAAAATTGTATTAATTATCATATCAAAATTATATTTATTTATAATTAATGTATTCTTTGATATCGTAGAGTATAATGTATAGTAAGAATGCTATCAACTTTTAGTTTTTAAACCATTGGAATCGATAACTTGTTAGCATAATGTATTATTTGATCTCGTAGAGTGTATAGGAGGTTCTATCATATTGTGATAGTAAGAATGTTATCAACTTTTAGTTTTTAAACCATCGATTTTTGCTATCAGCTTTTAGTTTTTAAACCATTGGAATCGATAACTTGTTAGCATTACCTAGACCTTGCTATCAACTTTTAGTTTTTAAACCATTGGACTTGTTAGCATTATCCTAAGTTTTTAAACCATTGGAATCGATAACTTGTTAGCATTACCTAGGATAGGCCTAGTTTAAAAAACACAAATTTCAATTTTGGAAATGTGGGGTATTGATCCTCGTACCTATCACATGCAAAGAAAGCACTTTACCATCTAAGATGATCACCGTGCTATCAAATTTTACTATGTGATATAGTATTTTTCTTGGTAAGTATTACATGTAAGATAAAAGATATTTGTCCAAGCATTTGCATGTAAATGTTTCGATGTGTGGGGGTATATGCATGCTGATAAATTGCTATGATCCATTGTTTATTAAGGGTTACATGTACTCACATAACATTTTATTTTATGATTATGTACGATATCCATGAATGGTTATGATGCATTGAGTTTGGTTTTTTTTGTTGTTGGTCGTCATTTCCTATCCATGTTTGACTATTGTCCCTACAATGCTCTAAATTACAAATAATGTAATCATGCATTTTATATTCACTTTAAAATGTGTCCCGTATATCTTTGACTTTAAGAGATTTCTCATTATATATCTTTTAAATTTTTAGAATTTTTTCTTAACAAGAACAGTAAAAGAAGTGTATATTAAAAGGGTTGTGTGCAGCCATTCATTACAGAGCTAGCATATTTTTGAGAGAAAGACATGAATGATAGGAGGGATTTACAAAAACTGCCAACAGGGTTGGCTTCCATATAAAACTGCTGAAAAAGATCCTGTTATTTACTGTAACTTGAGAAGAGTAAACAAGAACGAACTTCTGGTTCAAAAAGATGCAGAAAAACATGAAAAAACAGAAGGGATTATTTAGGTTTTCCTGAAAAACCCTACAGGCTAGGTGACTGAAACATATTCCATGGGTCGGGCCTCATCACCAAGAGAATCCTAACAGTGGTTGCATTGATTCATCCTTTCTAGCTTCATTACTTCTTCTTTGATGATGTCCATCATGTTTATCAGTTCTCTGAGGTCTCTATCATGGTCGTCTATGCGGAAATCATGGCGTCAAATCTAATTAGACAAATACCTGATATCAGAATTCATGAACTTGACATCGGAATCCATAGTTCTATTGTCCTTAACTCTCACCGCAACTATGTCAGAGAGTTTGTGCAAGTGCTTCTTTAAATCATTCTGCCCATATTTTAAAATGGAAATCCCATCATCTGCATATTTTTTCGCCAATGGAAGAGGACCTGTCCAGAGGGAGAGACCTATTATCAAATCCTGAAGAATTTCGGGTGCAGCGCCTGCTTCGTTTGAGCCTAAGTGTGAATGAGGCGAGAGGAGGGGTTCGTCAAAATTAACGTTGCAATCCATAACACTTGTGCGGGCTGCCAAAACGGAGTTGTCTCGCACAGGATGAGGAGACGAGCAGTTAATGTCGACCTTTGGTAGAGGCCACTCGTCCAAGGAGATGTCACAAGTCTGGACAGTAGGAAGTAGCGTGATGTTCGAGGTCAAGGGGAGGGGAGCTCGACCCTTCGTCGTTGAGACCATTACTTTGTCCATTGAACTATTAGGGAATAAATTTAAAACCATTACTTTGTCCATTGTAAACCATTGCGCCTTGGGGAATTGAATCGCCTATGTTAGCCAATTTATCGGCTTGTCCATTGTTTCCTCTTAGGATGTGAAGAAAAAAAACACAATGGGGGAGATTTATAGGAGTGATCCTATCATAGATTTTTTGCAATTGATGGATCCTTTGGAGTATCCTGATTGCATCTTAAGAATGACTTGACGAGAGTCACAAAAAAAAAATCGAGGTGGATCCCCAATCTATTAATTCTAGTCCATGATGAATAGTTGTCCATTATGCCTCATTGTTCTTCTTGATTCCAAGACCCCAAGCAAAGGTTTTCACTATTTTTCCGCTAGGATCGAAAATGACCCCTCCTGCACCTACCTCCCCTGATTTTAAATTTTTAATATTACAAGAAAGATATGTGTAATTATTCCATCTTATTCCCAATACATGTAATGATTATCAACAATAAGATACTTCTTCCTCTTTTTAACTAGATGTTTTGTGTTAAAATAACTATACCATGGCCAACCAAGTCATAATTAAGAGGATAAATTCCAGAGTTTTCAAGGCACAAGGCTGGGCCAACAATACAGCATGATCTTGTTACAACAACATACTCATTATGAACTCAACATGTCACAAGAATATAACTTGCGTGGGGACGATAACACTCCATCCACAACCACATGAGCTAGACTTAATTGACTATTGGTGTTTTTATATATGTCTAAAAACCTACTATATAAAATGTATATGTTAGAGAAAATAACTCTCTACCTAGACACCTAAACCTTGACCCAATGACTCTAGTATGCTAAAACCCATCCAAATTGACCACTTGAGTCAACCCTAAGTTGGATTCCTAGAATTGGTGGTGCATTCCTTGATTTGGGGTTGCATTCCCTGATTTGAGGAACTGTTCCTTGATTTTAGGAGTGACTAAGCATGGAACCAGTTGAGGGCTAGATGTGCTCCACTAATATAGGTACTAACTGGCCCTAAGTATCCGTAACAAACCCTAAGCATCCTAGTTGAGTGATTTTAGGGATTTGCATACATATACAATTAGTTTCTTGCATATCACTTAGTCAAAACTAGTGATTGGGAGTCTTGGGTCAGTTAAATTCAATATAGGTGAGTGTGCATGGCTAACTAATTGGGAATTATCTCTAGTTAATCCTAAATAGTCTCCAAGCACTACATGAGAAATTTGAATAGCCTCTTGACCTAATTCAAAATTTCTTTCTATATATTTTGTTCACCTCCATTCATTATAGTTGATGGAATACATCATTCTTTTCTTCTTATCTGTTGCTAGTTTTTGTGTAATGATTTATGATATCTCATTCATGGCATGATTAGTTTATTGTTAATTTTATTTTCACAATATATCTCTTTAGTTTGTTCCTATGTCTATATTCTCAAATCTTACATGGTATCATAGATGTAGGGGTACTAAACTAGTCAGTATTCTAGTGAATTTTTGTCAGGGATCGAGCTTTGCAAGTTAAAGAATGGTTTTTGCAGCTATCAAAGAGATCATTTGCATTCATTAGAGAGATCATTTACAACCATCAAAGAGATAATTTGAATCCATCAATATCCTATCTCTCCATCTCAGTTACTACATAGTTGGTATGCTACATCTAGTCTTCTTGAAGGAGGCCCCGAAAGCTTCACAACACATCTCCTATGAGAACATATTCAAATACATTGAGAGGATAAAAGAGGCCCTATAAGATTCGCAGCATATGGACTACGAGGACATATGCACATCCATTATATACCTATCAGTTGAGGAAGACCCTTTTATAAGCTTAGAAGAAGAGGTGATCAACACATTTCTTCTATCCATTGGAGAACTTGTCCCAAATAAAATTCAAATTGAAGAACCCATTGGAGAATTTGTCCCAAAATTAATCAGGTTCTTATTGAATAAGACCTCTATAATGCCCGCTCTTTCTCAGTATCTATATCCTTTGCTCCTAAAATTCACCAAATTTTACACAAAAGATTCAAGGGATTTCCTCCATTATAAGCAAGTAGTGGTCACAACCCTCCATTCAAGCAATTCAAATTGTTTGGTGTTGGCTGTGGAGCCTGATCTTCTAGATTCAAAGATGTTATTGTTCAGTTGTGTTTGTACCTCAATTTTACTGTACACTCATCCCAAGAAGGGGGTGCGGGCGGTCCCAACCCCCCTAGTTGGGGGGTCTAGAGGCCAGAAAGCCCCCAAAATAATTTTTTTTAGATGTTTGTTAGCCAACAGTTTGTGGGCCAGTGGTATTGGGTGACCCATGGTATTTTCCCATGGTAATTCCCCTATAAAAGGAAAGCATTGCAATAGGGTTGTATTTTGTTTGTAGCATTGTAAAACAATATTTGCGATTGTGTGAGAGAAATAGTGAAAGAGTGAAGAGGAAGTGTTGCGGGGTTGTTGCAGGTTCTATCCCTTCATTTTGCTAGATGGTATAATAATAAAGGACTAGCAATTTATGTGTGGACGTAGCCCATATTGGGTGAACCACATTATACCTATGTCTATCTTGTAATGTATTTTAATATTTGCATCTTGTTTATTGTTTATTGTTATTGCTCTACAATCCTATTTTTCTGACATTTGGATCTCATCAATGGGATCACATGCACATCAAAAGAAGAAGGATTTCACAAAGGTTTGCAGGGATCTTCGTAAATCCCTTCATCGAGAAGGAGTTCACCCAGTTGAGAGCTACTTTGGGAGTGGAGGCATCTTTTGAGAAGACTTCTTAGAGCTTTATCTTCACATTCGCTTTATAGGTGGGGGGGGGGGGGGATATTTCCCATGTGTTTCCCTCCACGTTTCCAATTTTTTAGATAATTTTGCAATGTGTGCATGGGTACCTAATATGGTTGCAAATTGTCAGGACCCACTTTAATTTTTTATTTTTTCACCTAGTTAGGTTTATGAGGGGGTTTTAGAGAAAATAAAACTCTACCTAGCCACCTAGACCTTGACATGAAGGCTTTGGTATGACAAACCCCATCCAAATTGACCACCTGATTCAACCCTAAGTTGGATTCCTATAATTGAGGGCACATTCCTTTATTTGGGGGTGCATTACCTAATTTGAGGAATTAGTCCCTGATTTTAGGATTGAGTGAGCATGT
The DNA here is from genome assembly GCA_001517045.1 of Pseudotsuga menziesii. Taxonomy (NCBI): domain Eukaryota; kingdom Viridiplantae; phylum Streptophyta; class Pinopsida; order Pinales; family Pinaceae; genus Pseudotsuga; species Pseudotsuga menziesii. The sequence goes on from LPNX010230065.1 coordinate 33,761, forward strand.
AATTGATTCAGGACTAGATGTGCTAATCTAGGTACTAATTGACCCTAAATGTTCATAACAAACCCTAAGTTCCCTAGCTGAATGGTTTTAGGGATTTGCATGCACATATAATTAGTTGTTTGCACATCACTCATTCAGAACTAGTGACTAGGGAGCCTTGGTTCAATTAAACATAGTCTAGGTGAGTGTGCATGGCTAACTAAGGGTATTTGACTCTAGTTAATCTTGAATAGTCTCCAAGAACTGCATGATCAATTTGAATAACCTCTTTACCTAAGTCGAATTGCTTTGTTATATATTGTGTTCATCTCCATTTATTACAATTAATGAAATACATTATTGTTTTCTTCTTATTTGCTTCTAGTTTGTGTGCAATGATCTACGATATCTCATTTGTTACATGATTTGTTGAAAGTTGATTTGATTTTCACACTATATATATTTTGTTTATGTTCCTATTTCTATATGCTCAAATCTTACAATATAAGGTAATTGCTTCCCTATATTATTCATGATTGTTTTTACATATATGTTTTATATACCACACCCTATATGTCACAACCACTCAAACTATACCCAATCGACATGAATATATA
>LPNX010230065.1:34487-76333 GCA_001517045.1 Pseudotsuga menziesii
TGTGGTCCTTTTCTTTTCAGATGCCTTAAAATTTTGCATCAAATGTGCACTTGGACATTACACAAACAACAAAGAAGAGTTAGCAACTTTATGGGCAGTGTTAAAATTAGCCTTGAGCAAGAATGTCTCTCGAATTCATCTCTTCAAGGACTCGAAAATGGTTATCTATTAGGAAATGAATAAAATATGAATCTCGGCACATCACTTGCAACATATACTCTCAACAATTCAAGAACTTTTGCAAGCATTTGAATTTACTTTGCTCATGTGTATAGAGAGTTGAACTCAAAAGCAGATGAGCTCTCAAAACTTGCTCTAGCTCTAGAACTTCAAATCCTTTAATTTTAGGAACTAAGGGATGGTCAAACTAGTGACTCTATTATGGTATCATAATATGTATAGATGATAAGAAAGGGATCTTTTGAATTTTTGTTGTTTTTGGATTTTCCTGCTTTGCAAATAACGGTGCCTTGAAGGGCGTAACATGTATATTGTCTTCATGTAGGCAAAGATGTACAACTCATGGAGTATTTTTGTAAGTCCTTACGGGACAATTCATGTTTATTCTAATAGAATAAAAGATTTTATATTTTGGAATATATATATATATATATAATGATATGTGTGTGGTGAAATGGAACTAACCATATAATTTGGGTAAAATTTTGTGTGTGTTGAGTAACATAAGAAAATAAGCATTAAAGAAAAAAAGTAAAAGACATAAATTCATTCTATTAGGTATCCCACTTTGCAATTTTTCTTTTTTTCTTTTGAAATGAATGGTTATATCAATTATGTGGCAGATTGGATGTTGATATATTGTATTAAGAATAGTTGAAATGCTTAGTTAAGTGTTTGAGAATATTCTTAGGGTCATTGATTTAGTTATTTAATAGGGAAATAACTCTCGTTGATAATGGGGTGCAACGAATAACACAATCCAAATATGTCTTAATTTCACAATATGACATTGTAACCTATTAGGTTATGCTCACTTTTAGAAACAGATATTTTCACCACTCAATTGTGATGCACTGTTGTGGAAAAATCCATGCTTGAGATCTCATACCATCTTGTTTTGGGTCCTCATAACTTTGTTGTTTGTCTCAATGCATTGTCAATATATTGTTGAGGTAATAAATTTAAATTTAAATATGCATTAAAATTTCGTGATTTGGAAATGAGTTTAGGAGTCTTCTATAACATTGTTCCAAGAATTATGGAAAAAAGATTTGAAGTTATAGAGGAATTGTAATACAAAATTGTTTAACTTGAGGAATTGTAATAGAAAAAATGTTTTCACAATCTACATACTAAGTGGTGGTTTTAATTCAAGTCAGAAGGAGTGACTGTTAAAAAGGATACAAGCCATAACAAAAATCTTCTACTAGGATAAATTGTAAATTGTAGTGTATTTGTATGCAACACATAGATTAATTGAAACATAGTACAAGTTCATCTTTCGCCAATATAGTAATAATAAAAACAATATATATATATATATATATATATATATATATATATATATATATATATTGATTAAAAGGTTGAATCTTTATATGAACAGAGGGGAAAACAAAAACAAACAAAGGGATTTCTTTCAAGTATAGGCATTCCCCTTCCTACAGTAGGTGGGGAAAAACCTGAGTGGAAATTTTCTTTCTTCTTACAAAATTTATTTCCTTCCAAAGGAGACATGAATACATTTTAATAAATTGGTTACATAAAAAGAAACACAAGAAAAACAAAATAAAATGTTAGAGCGGATTGCTTATAGTGATAAAATTGGGATGCAATCAAAGCAACTTGAGATCCCAAATAAATGGATTTAGAAACATCTTCTTCCTTATAGTTTTGAGATTTTCATCATCCAATCACGAGGGAAATGTTTTAGAAGTTACTACTTGTAAATCCAATGGGATTCTTGTTAGATATTAAATGAACTCATCGAAAGTTAGCTTTAACCCTAACTTCACATCTACCTCACAAATGAATGGTTTTTCTTACTTCACTAAAACAAGTTTATTCAAGTAGTGGTTGATCCCTTATCATTGATGTTTACCTAGGGAGTTCCTAATGTTTCTCTTTCAAACTTTGCAATATCAATGCAACTTTTCAAGCTACATTCATGGTTATATTTGTAACTTCCATTGCTTTCTCACATGGTGTTTTCATGCTACTTCTTGGATGGTATGGGAGAGTAGCATATTGTTTTTCGTATGTGGGCCTTCTCTTCTTATTGCTGGTCATGGAGCCTGATCTTCATGATTCAGAGATGTTATTTCATCCGTGTTTGGATCCCAAAAACTAACAAGGGGGTGTGGGGGGGCTTGACCCCACACTATAGTCATTCAGGGGGTCCAAGAGAGGGAAACGCCGCCGTAGCGAAAAAAATTCCTTGTAAAATGTTTTAATTTCAGAGCCATGACTTGGTCAATAAAGGGTGGTTTATGTGCCCATGATATTTGGGAAACTCGTGGTATTTTCCCATAGTATTCCCTTTGTAAAAGGAAGGCATTGTAAAACAATCTCTACGATTGTGTGAGAGAGTGAAGAGGAAGTGCAATGACGTTGCTGCGAGTTGTATCCCTTCATTTTGTTGGATGGTATAATAATAAAGGACTGACAATTTATGTGTGGATGTATCTCATCTTGGGTGAACCACGTTATATCTGTGTCTCTCTTGTAATGTGTTTTAATATTTGCATTGTGTTTATTGTTTATTGTTATTACTCTGTGATCCTATTTTTCTAACAATTGGTATAAGATCCAAAAGGTATACATCAAAGCCAAAGGAAAGTTTAGGGTCGAGAAATTTAACGACCAAAACTACCAATTATGGAAGATGCAAATGGAGGACTATCTGTACCAGAAGGATCTATACCTATCATTGGGCGAAAAAAAAACTATTGGAGACTATGAAGGATGAAGAATAGGAAGTTCTTGATAGAAAGGCACTATGAGCAACACAGTTGTGCTTGGATTCATCGGTGGCTTTCAATATCTCGAAAGAAAAGACAACAAATGGTGTGATGAGTGCATTGCTTAAGATATATGAAAAAACCCCAGCTTCCAACAAGGTATTTTTAAGGAAGCATTTATTTAATATGAATATGTCAGAAGGTGGATCTGTTGCTGACCATTTAAATGAATTTATTACACTTACTAGTCAGCTAAGTTCTGTAAAAGTGAACTTTGATGATGATGTTAGGGCTCTTCTAATATTTTGCTCATTTACAGAAAGCTGGAATATCTTGGTAATGGTTGTAAGTAACTATGTCCCTGGTTCAAACACTCTTAAATTTGATGATGTTGTTGGTGTTATTCTTAGCAAGGAAATGCGAAGAAAACAAACAAGTGAGATATGAGGTAATGAGTTGACCATGGAGAACAGGGAAAGACAAAATGAGAGAGGAAGGAACCTAGTTAATCGCAACAAGACTATACAGTGAAGATACAATTCCATATTTGGAACGATAGAGTGTTGGAACTTAGGTAAGAGAGGGCATCTGAAGAATGACTACAGAGATCCAAAGAAGAAAGGAGACGGGCATCAAGAGACTAATCAAGAAGAAAATGTAGCAGGTGATGTGTTACAATATTCTTTGATTCTTGTATTAGATAATACTAGTGATTATTGGGTAGTTTATTCAGGGGCTTCATGTCATGCTACACCACATAGGAAATTCTTTCATGATTATGTTCCAGGTCATTTTGGACATGTTTTATTGGGGGATGATGAACCATGTAAAATTGTTGGAATGGATAAGGTACGGATTAAGTTAAATAATGGAAATGAATGGATGCTAAAAGATGTAAGGAATATTCTTGCTATGAAAAGAAATCTGATCTCAACAGGGAAATTGGGAGATAGTAGTCTTTTGTCTACGTTTGGAAAAACGTGGTGGAATATCATTAAAGGAGCACTGGTAATATAAAAAGGAGATAGGATATGTACGTTGTATTTATGTCCTCATAATACTAATTATTCTATCTTCATAGCTTCCACAGAAACATGTGCAGTGTTGTGGCATCATAGGCTTGGCCAGATGAGTGAGAAGGGGATGCATATTCTCCACTCAAGGAAATTACTTCCAGATCTAAAGCATGTAAGTTTGGAATTCTATGAGAACTGTGTTTATGGAAAACATAAGAGAGTTAGATTTCTCAAGGTTGGGAAATAGAAGAAGAGTGAAAAGTTAGATATTGTGCATACATATGTATGGGGACTGGATCAGGTATAATCTCTTAGTGGATCTCATTATTATGTTACGTTTATTGATGATGCAACTAGAAAAACTTAGGTTTATTGCATTAGACAAAAATATGATGTGTTTTCTACTTTTAAGAAGTGGAAAGCTTTGGTTGAGAATGAGACAAGAAAAAAGTTGAAATGTCTCAGATTTGATAATAAAGGTGAATATTGCAGCAAGGAGTTTGATAGTTATTGTTCATACAATGGGATTCACAGAGAGAATACAGTACCCTGAACACCACAAGAAAATGGTGTGTCAAAAAGATAAACATAACGATCATGGAGAATGCAAGGTGTCTGTGATTGTATGCAGGATTTCCCTTACAGATTTGGGTTGATGTTGTAGATACTATTGTGTATTTAACAAACAAAGGGCCTTCAAGAACTTTGGATGGTGGAATTATAGAGGAGGCATGGATACGTAAAAAGGTAAACTACTCATTTCTGAGAACTTTTGGTTGTGAAGCATTCGTCCATGTTGATAAAGAAAATAGAAAAAATCTTGAGGCCAAATCAAAGAAATCTACCTTTATTGGATACAGGATTGATGATTTTGGTTATCGCTTATGGGATTATGAAAAGAACAAAATCATTAGGAGTAGAGATGTAGTATTCAATGAAAAGGTTATGTACAATGATCAGTTGCAGGGAAAGAAAGAGGAAAAGGAAAACATAGAGTACATGGTGCTTGATGAAATCAAAGAAAATGAAGTTCCAAAGGCACCAGAAAATCAAGAGAAACAACAGATACCTCAAAATCCTGCAAATGTAAGAATATCTATGAGATTAAGTAGACCCCCTGAACAATTCTCTCCTTCAATGCATTATTTATTGATGACTGATTCTGGTGAACTAGAATTTTATGAAGAGGTAGTGCATGTAGAAACTAGAAGAAGTGGGAGCAAGGCATGAATGAGGATATGGACTCATTGGTAAGAAACCAAAATTGGGATTTGGTTGAGTTTCCTGCAAGAAAAAGAGCATTGCAGAATAAATGGGTTTAAGGAAGAAGATGGAGGCAAGAATCTAGTACAAGGCTAGACTTGTTGTAAAGGGATTTGTACAAAAGAAAGGTGTAGAATTTGATGAAATTTTTTCTCATGTTGCTAAAGTGACTTCAATTCGGACTATTTTAAGTCTAGCAGCGGTAGAATATTTACATCTTGAATAGTTAGATGTAAAAAAAACCTTCCTCCATGGGGATTTGGAGGAAGAGATTTATATGTAGCAGCCACAAGGGTATGAAGTTAAAGGTAAGAAGAATTTGGTTTGCAGGTTGAAGAAGAGCTTGTATGGCCTGAAGAAAGATCCAAGGTAGTGGTATTTAAAATTTGATAAGTTTATGACACAACAGGGTTATAGTAGATGTCATTCTGACTAATGTGTTTATTTCAAGAAGATAGATAATGGAAGATATATTATCTTGCTATTGTATGTGGATGGCATGCTTGTTGCAAGGTCTAACATGCAGGATATAAATGTGCTCAAAAGGAAACTAACTAAATCATTTGTGATGAGGAATTTGGGTGCTACAAAGAAAATCCTTAGTATGAGAATTACAAGAGACAGGAAAAATCGCAAATTGACATTGTCTCAAGGTGAGTACATAGAACTTGGTGTTGGAGAGGTTTAGAATGAAGAATGCAAAACCAGTTAGTACTCCTCTAGCCAACCATTTCAAACTAAGTAAGGAGGTGTGTCCCAAGACAGAGGAAGAGATAGAATACATGTCCAAGGTTCCCTATTCATGAACAATTGGCAGCTTGATGTATTCCATGGTGTGCACAACACCAGATAATGCACATACAGTGGGAGTTGTGAGGAGGTATATGAACAATCCAGGTAAAGAGAATTGGAAGGAAATACAGTGGATTCTCAGGTATTTGAGAGGTACCACTTCTCATGCATTATGTTTTGGAGATTCAAACATTGTTCTACATGGATATGGCAAGTGATAAAGATAGAAAGAGGAGAACCAGAGGGTATGTTTTTATTGTAGGTGGAATAACAGTAAGTTGGATTTCGAAACTACAAAAGGTTGTTTCACTTTCAACAATGGAACCAGAGTATGTTGTTGCTACAGAGGCTATTAAAGAGATGATATGGTTGTAGAGGTTCATGGAGGAATTGGGTAAGAAGCAGGAGAATAGCAGGTTGTACAGTGACATCCGAAGTTTCATTCATATTGCAAATAACTCATCTTTTCATTCAAATAATAAACATATACAACTTAAGTACCATTTCATAATATATGTTCTGAAAGATGAACTATTAAAGTTGGAAAAGATACATACTAGCCAGAATCATGTAGACATGTTGACAAAGGTAGTAACTAGAGAGAAAATGAGTTCCTTCTTATTTTATATTGGCCTTAATACATGAAGTTGAATATGATAAATTTACCAGGTCCAAGGTTCAAAGCATAGTCCAACAAGTGCAACAGCGGTGGATTTGTTGCAATCAATCTCTAAGTGGGAGATTATTGGTTGTGGAGCCTAATCTTCCTGATTCAGAGATGTTATTTCAGCTGTGTTTGGATCCCAACACCTAATGGGGGGTGTGGGGGGGATTCCCCCCACCCCCACTATAGTTTTTAGGGGGGTCTATAGGGGGCAGCTCCCCCATAGCGAAAATTTAGGGAAAAAAGCCTTGTAAAATGTTGGAATTTCCTTATTGTGACTTGGTCAATAATGGGTGATTTACAAGACCATGTTATTTGGGAAACCCATGGTATTTTCTCATGGTATTCCCTATATAAAAGGAATGTATTGTAAAATGGTTAAGTATTGTATTGTAGCATTGTAAAACAATCTCTATGATTGTGTGAGATAGATTGTGAGAGAGTGAAGTGGAAGTGCAACAGGGTTGCTGCAAGTTGTATACCTTCATTTTGATGGACATTATAATAATAAAGGACTGGAAATTTCTGTGTGAACGTAACTCATCTTGGGTGAACCATGTTATATCTATGTCTCTCTTGTAATGTGTTTTAATATTTGCATATTTTTTATTGTTTATTGTTATTTCTCTATGGTCATGTTTTTATAACACTTATAGAGACTAAGGGGTGCAAAAACTATTATGATTTGGGCATGCTTTTGCATCATTATGAAATTATCGATTGGCACGTATTTCTTTTTCTTCTATTGCAGGTCTTTGGGAACATATTTGTGATATCCATTATATTTGAATGAGTTTGAATGTAAAATAGTTGTTGAGGAAAATATCTACTACCTCAATCCCACCTTCATTAAGATTCACTTTTAGAAAAATGAAAGAACATCAAAACAACCTCTACTTTGGTTTTTATTTTTCCACAAATATCCCAATATTATTTCTAATTCCTTCAAGAGTATATACATCCTAAAGCTTCAAGCGTAGATGAGGAACCCTCACCCAAATCAGGACAACATGGTCTCTTCTTCTAATTCGAAGTCTATGGACCACAAATTGAGGTATAACCTACTAGATCCCATGAACCATGGGCCACTACAGAACAATAAATACCAATCATATTTCAATTTAAAGTTAAATCCATAGAATCTCTTACCATGGAAATATATATGTATGCCTCCTTGCATGCATTGAACCCATTGACTATGGATCCAATATTCCATTATTTTTTCAAAATAGCCACACCCCCATAAACTTCTTGATGAAAAAATGGTCTAAGTATAGGAGAAATTTTCACTTTGAAAATGTAGTCTAAATATTAAACTTTAGGATATTTGTATATAATTTGACAAATTTGGACAAACTAGTTGTCCATCTAGGTTTATTTGTTAACGATGTTACTAGATTTGTAAAGGAAGACTTCTAGAACAATGAGGTTGAGATTAAGGTAACAACTATGATAATGGGTCTATAGATAATTAGAAACCAAGGAAACATGCATTAGGCTTAGGTTGTAGACAAAAAATTCACTTATATATGGTTTGAATAAGATTTGATGGGATATATCACTCACACAAACATGCCAATCTTGACCTATTCAAATGATAATTTGTACAAAATACACTTCAGATAGATCTCTAAAATCTCATTTTTTCACAAAAGCAATGGGAAAAGTTTCCCTTCTCAAAATGAATGAGACAAAGGTTCATGAAATCTTGGTCATGAGTAAGGTTGGGAACCTTGATTGTGCTCAATAGAGACACGTCATGGTTTTGTTTGTCTAAGTTACATCCTTAACAATGTAGCATCTATTATTGACAACATATTTAACAAGTAATAATAAGAACACCAATAATAAAAAAATTATTTCTATCTATATTGTGATAAAGTTTGTTTGTCTTTATTTTTTTTATTATAATGGGAATCAAATAAATCATACTTAGGTACAAATCAAACATTTTAAAGATTTTTTTCTTAATTGAAACTTTAAATTAGACTATGTAAATCTTGAAATGACTACAAGTTACATAAATAAAAACATCAAAATATAGATCAGTTTTAAAAATAACCACACCTAATTATAACAACCAATTTCAATGCATCGGTAAAATTAAGGAGCAACGTGGATGGCATACCTAAAATTCTACAAGAAATTTTATTTACAATCAAGGTGAAGATGGAGCCATCGAGCTCCAAACACTTGCTCCTACCAACCACAAGTAATTGAGAAACCAAGTATTGGGGGCGACTCTCCTCCCAACTAACCCCTCAATCAATGTAGTTTAGAACCCTCAAATCCTCAATCAATAAACAATGACAACTTCTATTCATGTTTCTTCTAAAGTGAAACTTCAAAGAACCTCTCAAGGCCAAGATTGTTTTAAGCCAAATATGCCTTTACCACCTCCTCAACACCATTAAATAGTTTATTATGAACTTATATTCTTGTAAAAATTCTTATGCATAAAATGCATCTTTATTTAGATTTTCTTTATGTATCTTTTTCTTTGAATTACCTTTTATCTAATTTTAGATTTCTATCTTCTTTTTTATTACTATTATATTTCTTGTTATTATTGTTATTACTTAATTATTTATTTTCATATAGTTAATAATTATTATATAGGATTATGTGACATTACATACTCCCCCTCTTGAAAAAAATCCATCCTAAAGTTAAATCTTATTATGTTACTTATAGATTTTTTATTGCTATTCCTTACCTACTTTTGTATCTTCTTCCAATCACCCTCTACTAAACTATATAAGAGCCACCCAAGTGAGTACAACAAGCATTGAAAATCTACATCACAACTTCAAGGAAGATCAAGTACAACTGGCATCTCTCTTCCCAACTTTCAGAAATAGGGTTAAATATTCTTTTACCTATCCAGGTCACCAAGATCTAGCCTCATCTACCCAAGAAAGCATCTAGTTTGGTACACTAACTTATGTACATACTAGGCATTTCGAAAGATTGACTTAAACTTTCTCCACAAATCCAACTAGGTACTTAGCCTCAATCATCAAATTCCACCCAAACAAGTCCAACCCTTCTTCCAAGCTTCAACATCATAACTTCGTTAGTAAGTACAAATCCATCCCTTCTTCTAGACTTCAACATCACAACTCCAATATTAGGAGCTTGACCTTCTAGTTAAGATGGCACCATGGATCTATTGAGAATTATACAAAGCAAATTAACTATTGGAATAGGTTTATTGATTGAGTTTGTCCCTAAAGCACAATGTGTTTTTTCTAGATATTTTTCTATGTAGGTATGCACTCCCACAAGATCATTCCATATCAACTCATCAATGGTATTCATGTTAATCACCACCTCACAACATGCAACCAATGCATTATTTATAATCATACCATCTTCATAACATAAAAAAAAAATACACGTTTTAATGGTCACATGTCATTATGAAAAGAAAATTCATTGTCATCATGATATCTTCAATAATAAGGCACCATATCTCATAGATACCACCATAAAATCATCTCATCATAAAAGAACCACATACACTTACAGCAAGTCAACACATCATGAAATATCATCATAAGGTTTGCATCACCTCATCATATTTTTCTCAAGATACAACATTGATTTACATCAACATAAATAAATGAAACCAAATACCATAGGTGCTCTCAAGATAGAATAACATCACAAACATGATAATCATCTCAACACATAGTATATGAAAAACAATAAAACATCATGAACATTCTTATCTTAATTCCTTAGAAAAACCAATCATTAGTATACAAGATTATAAGCAATAAGTCCCTGATATCTCATATATTGTGAGAAATATTATCAAAACACCCCTCTAGTACATGTATTTTATCAGTCTAAGTTTAACCCTACAAAATGGTTATCATGAAATACCTTCATAATATACTATGAGTGGCGTATTGTATCATCAAGATCTTGATTATCTTCAACATTATCATTTCTCATCTATCACATCCATCAATTGCTAGAGTTTATTATATAGTTCCTCATACGCGCATATAGTTACACTTTCCAATAAGCCCCCGTAATCTAGAACCACAATTCTAGCCATGTATTTGTTTCCACATAGTTAAATAAATGAAATTTTCCAATATGATATTATTGGCCTCACTATCATGCTTAAAATTGTTGTATCAAAATTAAATTAAATTATATATTATGACATTCAAAAGTGCATCTATTGTTAAATCACCATTTCCTTACCATATCTTGTATATATTTTTATCATTACCCAAGTCTATAATGCCACTTCACATCTCTAACTTAACTCATTCGAAGGAAGGTTATACCCAATAACATGTAGCGAATGTGACACTAGATCATAATTACTTAAGTTTTATGTCATGCCTGACCTACCTACATACATAATGGTTAAACCCTAACAATTTATCCATCACATTTTCATGTTAGAAAGATTAGCTCACCTAATCCCATTATACTACTAGAGATTATAGTACAAACTTCTTGCACTTTATGCAAGTTGTTTGTTCGACAATCTCTAAGACTCAAATCTCTCACATAATATACTTTTAGATTTGAATATCTATAACCCAAGTAGTAAACAATTGTTATACTTAATCATTAATATCTTTAATATTTTTCTTAGTCTATAACTCAATATCATTCCTCACTAGTTATGAGTGCTCTAGTTCATGATTTCCTTTCTTTATACCTTACAAATATATGAGTCATCAGCATGACCCTTACACAATAACCATTAATCATCATTCATGTTTCTTAATTTACTCATCAATATTAATTAAAAAAAATCCACTTAAGAGAGATCCCTTCATTATCGTTACATAAATTTACCCTAGGCCTTATTATAATTTAATAATTCCCATAACACTTTAACGTTACCCATTAGGTAATGAATTTTAACTGACTACTCTAATCCTGAATGTTCCATATTGTTGTTATTAAGTATTCTTTATTATTTGATCGTTATTATAATCCTCTTTAGATCAAAGCTATGTATACATTTGCATTCCTAAGGTGGTTGTAACTACCATAACTACCTGGTCAAGCCCCAAGGGTTAGCTCAATTGGTAAGACGTGCGTACACTCTCTCGGTTTGGGGGAGATCACGGGTTCAAGCCTTGAGTCCTCTAGGGTTAGGCCTTCTGCTAGGATGGTCGACGGTTTACCACCTCTACCATCCACGAATGTGGAGAAGTATTGCTGGGTTTCCCGTTGATCTTTCCATCTAAAAAAAACTACCTGATCAATCGACTAACTTGCCCACTTAGTTGACTACTTTACATTGGTGAATGACCAACCTAGTTGACTAGTAAACTATTCTTCTCCAATATCTCCCCCACCCTCAAAGTCTTTTCCATATCAAAGATAAAAGGAGATGAAATTATACACTTACTCAATTTTAAAAAATTTACCAAAAAAAAGCGTATGGATGTTAGTAATGGAATTCATTACCAAAGGTTGATTCACTAAAGCGCTAAGATTAAAAAATTGAAATGTTGACCACACTAATTGTGGTGGTGACTAGGATAGTGGTGGACGAGGGGCCTTGTTAATGACTTATGTGCATAGTTGATGAATATGATGTGAAATTCAATTGTTTTAGTTGGACTGTAGAGCCATCCATTCCTCAATAGTCTACTCTATTGCAATATTCGCTTTACTCATTTCGTCCAAGTACTCCATCTTTCATTGTAATGAGGCTTCTTGGGTTTCCACATTGTCAAAGGTCAATTTTTTCTTACGCTCGGCCGATTAGTCATTTCACATCCCATATATGATGGACTACTCTAGAAACTTCTAATTGCGCATTATTTCCTTTCTGAAATCACTACTTTTCTCAAATCGTTAGATTTGATTCCATTCCCATTTCTTCATCCATTTTTTCTCAATGCATCCTAGTTTCGAAGTTCAGTTGTAGTCGATCGTTTTCTATCCAAATACTGTATCAACTACTGCGTAACTTTATATGTTTGCTACAAACATTAGAATAGTATATGGTCCAACTAGATAAAATGGTGTTAATATTTGTCACCATCGTTCTTGTTTCTTGTAGTTTCTCTTTTACTCTTTCAAACTTCCTCCAAAAAATTTTGGATGATGGGTTGAATTTTAATTGTTGATTTTTTACCATCAAATATGTTGCTTGTTAACAAGGTTGAAAGATAACTTATTAAGGGATTCAATCATATCATTTAGGGGTGTTGATTTTTGTACCATAAGACAGGTACTTATGCATAGTATGCATAGGGAAAGTGTATGGCATGCAGGAGTTGTCCATATTTCCTCTCTAGGAGCTTGCTTGAGAAATCAAGATACTATTGTATATCTTTCCTAAGGAAAAACATGTTATTAACTTAATGTTCGTTAATGACTAAAAAATAAACTTAATATTAACTCATAGTCATTGATTTTAAGTGAGGCTTGAGATCTAATCTCATTCATTGATCACTTTGGAGATCTAGGGTTAGTGTCCCGGTGATTGAGAAGATATAAAACAAAGCCTAAGGAGAGAATGAAATCCACAATAGTCACACAAAATGAGTGAGATCTCATTGATTGGTTGGCGAAGAACTTTCAACCAAGTATGTAGGTACAGGGGAAAGGTCAGAGGAAAGGAGTAAGGGTTAGCGAAGGAGTAGAAACCAAGTGATAGACTAAGTTATTTTGTTGTATTGTATTCCTCAGTGGACCACTTTCCCAAGAAGGGAGCCCAATAATTCTATAGTTAATTTAAATCGTCAATTGTTGGTTTTTCCCCAATTGGGGGTTTCTAGGGTAAATCCAAGTGTCAAATGCACGTGATTTCCTTTGTTTTCCCATTGCAAAAATTATTAGAGCTCAATGTATTTTCAATTAATAATTTCAAGTAATTTATTTTAACAAGGGGATCAACTAGTGTCACACCAACTACCTTTTTTATTTGGCCTGACAACTCTTCCATGTTTTCTCTTCTTTTTTCTCTCCTATGCTTGAGTTTCATAGTCTTGTGTTTCTTTGTTTGATGAATACCTTATATACTTCTTGGATTTCAAAATTTGAAGCATCATTTGATTCAAAATCTACAGTATCCCTTCATTGTTGTTCACCTTTTAGTCAAATGATGCTAAACACCGTCTTTGAATTCTACTTTTAATCCTTATCTTCAATTTTTCACTTTGTTCATGTTGTTGATTTTTATGGTTTTGTACATGCAGTCTACTAGGTAGGTTCTATCAATTGATGTCCCAACTCCTATTGGGATTTTTATGTTTGGATTGATGATTTTCTTTGTTGCTCTGTCTATTATAGTTTTTGAAGTGATTTTGTTGGTTTGTGATCACTCTGATAATGGCCTTGGAATTATATTTGACCATTTAGTTGTTGCACTCCTATATTTATTTGGTCTCATGTTGCTACTCCATTTTGTTGGTTTCCTAATCTAGTCATTTCTTCATTATTTCCATAGGTATAGTCATACTAGGATCTCTTCTAAGGTCAGTGTGGTATGTATATGATTTGGATGCCACGGTTGATATTGTTTTACCTGATGGCTTGTTTAGGTCTATATCATTATTTTAAGGCCATTTGTTTTCTTCTTCTTCGTTGTTTGACCATGCTTATGCTTCCTTAGTCAAATCATTTCTTTCTGGAATTGTGTCTCATGGTAATGCACTAAAATTCCACAATGGCGGTACATTTGGGGAAGTGAATGTGGGTTCATTGACTAGGAAATGTTTTTCATAGAAATTCAAATAAGTAGTGATCAATATCTAATATCCTTACTAATTTATTAACACACTTCAAAGTTGAATATTAATATATTAGTGACATAGTTGACCCAACTATATATTGTGGGCCTTCTTCCATAATGTGTCATATATCTTATAACACATGTAAAGAAAATTCTGATGGTAGACCATATCCAAATAATCATAGTATGACTATAACATATGCCACTTCATCCTTTCTTACTTGACTTGATTGATTAACAATCCTCTAAAATTATTTGTTGTTATCCCTCTAGTCATTTCTCAATCCAATCTAATGGGTTAGTGAACTTAAGTATAGCTTCTCTTACATTTGGCAATCTTGTAGTCCTCCTAATAATTTTTCCTATTATCTCAATAGGTTCATCCAACCAAGTATTTTGTTTATGGTATTGGTTATAATAAATTTAGCCACTTCTTCCTTAAATCCCTCGAATTTTGTGACCTGTGAGGAACTTAGGAACAAATGAATCTTGGATTTCTCAAGCATAAGGGTTTCATCCCTTCATAATCTTGTGACCACAACCCATTCCTTGAAGTTCACCCAGTTTTTATTCTAGTCTATTTCATCCATTTTTGTATGGTTGATTTCATCCATTCATTCTTCTAACTCAATCACATTTCACTTGTCTTAACTTTTCTTCATTTTGGGTTCAATGTTTTGGATAATGATGCTACTAGATCTGACCATTGCATCTTTGAAAATTTTTCTTAGTGTGACCATCTAAATGAATTCATGTCTCAGCTAGTTGACTACTTACTAGTTTCTCTTTGGATATTCTAATCCTATTTGCAGCTTCAATATTTGTGATTTTGGTATCATTTCCCATCCTATTTATGATTAAAATAAGCACGTTAATGCATTGTTCGCTCATGTGATGGTCAATTTGATAACATGGTTCATTAAATTTTCCCATTAAGTATGTTTCACGCAGTCAACATGGACTCTCAATGTGACTAGTCATCTCATCTTTGACTTAATTCTTCTAGTTCATCAAATCTCAACCAACTAATACTCCAGACTAGTTAAATTATGTCCAACTACTACTATCTAACGAGTTGATTCTCGTGAAACTATCACTTCTTGACGATTCAACCTCCTTTCAACCTTTTCATTCTATGTATTTTTTACCAATTTTCTCTACAAATCTTCCATGCATTTTTGTTCTTTACTTCTTTATTCAATTTTCTCATTGAGTGGGGTCCTTTTTTATTTATGCTAACAAATTCCAAGAGCTCCTTCTCCTTCTAATTTTTCTTGATTTTTTTCAACCTTCTATCACTCCAGTGCTTTATTTCAATTTTCATCTTGTCGTGTATTATGCCAATCGACCAACATGACTTCTCGTATATCATGTTTCTTGTTGGGTCATAAAGGTTAGGATTATTTATTCAAATACTTGTCTTAGTGACCGTTATCCTTCCCAACATGCAATAAATACTCTCTTTATTTCATGGATGGCACATTTTTAGTCAAGGGCCATTGACTACCTTGTTGAGCATTTTTCCTTTAAGTATTATTAGTTGTACCACTCTATTTTCTCTTATATATTCTATGATATCTGGACCAAGCCAAGTTGTCTCTAACCTTTTGATTCTGCTATCATATAAGAGTACCAAATATCCTACATTCAATTCTATTTTCTTTATGTTTCTATCATTCCAAGATTTTTGTTGTTGTTTTTGTTATGTTCTAAAGGTGAATGGATACATTTCTTTCCTCCTCATGGTATAGTTGGACTCCTTTTGATCTAGATGGGCATTGGTGGACACCCACATAATCCACTGACTCAAAATGGCTTATCCATCTTGGAAATTTTTATGGGTTTATAGGTAAGTAGACTCGTCTAGATGGATTTCAAGAGCCAAACACCTATTTCACTAGCTCAAATTTTTTTTTCCAGTTTGGTAGTTTTTATGGTTTTTCAAGCCCAAAACTTCTGGTGTTGTTTTGAATCCTTAAAAAATGTTTTTTGGAGACGAATAGTCCAAGCATTGTCAAAGGAAGGTTTGGAAATCATAAATTTATTCTTCTCAACTAGAAATTTCCAATGATTTACCAACTCCCTAAACAGAGACCGTATGCAAGAGGTACGCCTCCGAGAATTGACACCTCAATTAACCACCTCGAGGCCTGCAAACCTTTTTGAGGTTCATCTCATAGGGTTAGGGTTTTTGAATGTTTAAGGTTTTTTCCTTCATAATTATGATAAAAAGTCCCTTCAATATCCTTTTATAATCATATTGTCACGAACTAGCGTAGCCACCACATCTCTTAGCAAAGATATAGCTACCCCCATTCTAGATGTTTTTATTTTAAAATCTATTTTGTTTTATTCATTTAATAGAATCTAAGTTTATTGCATCATTGTGTTCCTTGCAATATATCTGTTTATTTGGTTCTACATCTTCTCTTTCAATTCGTTCTCACATAAATATGGATCAGTGGTATCAGATCATCCTACTCTTTCATTATTTCTTTATGCATGTCTGTGGCGAAGTTGGGATATAGACAATTGGGTCTTGAATGAGTTCAGCTTGGTAAAGACTTCCAAACTACCTCCCATGGAGAAGGAAAAGAGAGAATATGGAGTAGGAGATACCATCAAGTTGTTACTCGAGGAATTCTGACTCGCACGACAGGGGAACATGATGATAGATAATTATGCCTGGATCCTTCAACGGATTCTAGAAACAACAGAGGGATCATCAAGAACTTACTTTGGAGGAGCCACGCCCTTAAAGATACAAGTTAACTTTGATATCCCTTTATTTGAATGAAAATTTGATGTTCATTCCCTAGATAAATGATTAATTCTACTAGATGGGTATTTCTCTGCTCATAATTTTTTCGACAAGGAAAGATCACCTTTGCACTCCTTAAGGTTGTCCCCTGTGTCAAAAATTGGTGGGAAAATTATTGTGAGAAAAACTCAACAGAAGAGTATGAAATGTTTGATGTCCATCACACTTGGGCCTCTTTTATAGATGTCTTTAAGCCTACAATATTACCTTGTGTAAAACTATGATGACTAGTAAACAAAATGGACCATTGTGCGTAAAGAGAGGGACCAAGTGGTGCCAGAGTACACCAGCAACTTTCATACCTTACACACAAATTTGGGTATCAAAGACTTTGAGCGACAACTGGTTTTTAAATATCATAGTGGCCTGCATCTATACATCCGAACAAACATGGAACTCAGAGACATCTCTTAGTGGGAACTTCTTATCGGTATTCTCTCAAAATAGAGCACAAATTTCAGCAAAATAATATGCAGTATTTTGAGCCTACAAATTTGCTACAATAGAAGCCTGGAAAAGGAAACCTAGAGTCCCAAAACAAAAGACAACACACAGATAAACAACCTCAAGGAAACCCCTCCAAGAAGTGTAACGGGGATGTAAGAAGGACACTAAAAATTGGTGAAAGTTCCCAAAAGACCCCTGGCACAACACTTACGAATGTCACTCAAAGAAGTCATTTATGGGAAAGATCAAAGCTTCAAAATTAGATCCCAGTTCCTATTTTAATTCAGAACCAAACATCATAGTTGCAAACAAGAGGAAGCATATCATTGATGCAAAATTTAGTGTCATAATCACTACCACACAGATTCAGTCATAGGAACTAGAAGGGTCAAAGGAAAATGAGTGCTTCTTCCAGCCACAAATGTGGGTGAAGGGAATCCCTTGCATTTTGTTGTAAATAGAGGAAGACAAAATAATATGATATATGCATAAGTCATCAATATAATGGAGTTACCGACAACACCACAACCACATCCATACACCATCGGTTAGATAAGCCAAGGGTTAGGTATCCATGTCAGTCATCAATGTCATCTACTATGCAACATCAAGCACTTCAAAAATGAGGTACTGTGTGATGCAACCCCACTCAAATTTTATGATGTTCTTTAAATACAACCATATATGTGGAAGAATCATGTTTTTTATGAGTCACAACCTCGTAATTCCATTGTCACTTTGGGAGGACAAATCTATCGGATACCAGAGACAATTGAACTTACCACAATATCTTTGACCTCAACCAGGAAATGCAAGAAGATAATCTCCCACACTAGGAAATTTTTCCTCTTCACAATCTCCTATGAAGGTGAACATCAAATCATATAGACCTCCACAACCTCTCCACATGAGTCCCTCTACTCAACAAAAACAAGAAGAGTGCAAAGGAATTCCTCCCCTACCTGGGTACCTCTATAGTGCAAGGTCACGCACTCAAAGTGCTCCTCCATAAAGAAATCATCCACACTAGTTCAAACCAAGGATAATAAGGCACCCAAAATTATTGAACAGGTCCAACACATCCATCAACAACAATTAAATCCCTACTGGGATGTCGAAGAAAGGAGTCTTTTTCACCTCAGTAAATGCATCACGAGGATCTCAACTCAGCACACAACTCATCATACGATACTTGGGATTCGATGTAACGGAAACCATTGCTTCTTAAGGGGTGAGGACTGATCCAAGTCGGTATAAGTATCCAATGTTAGTGTTTCTAGATATTATTATCTATGTTAGAATCTTTGTCTTAAAGAATAACAAGTGCAGCTAGATGCATAAGAGATAAGAGATACACAAGACACAAAGATTTTCACCAGGGAAACCATAAAGGAGAAAACCCTGCAAACTTCCTCAGAATAGTAAGATGATCAAAATCAATAATGAGAAGTATTCAACGACTATCTATCTCTCCTCCCTTTTTCTCTCTTTCTCTCTCATGCGAACTTGAGAGTGTGAGGTGTGTATAAATGGGGGAAAGTGCCTCCCTATTTATACCTTTTAAGTGACTTGCCAAACATAAGACCGGGGCCCACTTGTCTTCCCTAATAGGGTCGACTTCTCCCAGAGAGACTCCAAATACACATTACATGATGTTACACTAGGGACTATTGGCCTGACTTACAACGGAATTTGTACCTCAAGATCTAGACATAATTAAGACATCCCACAAGGGGGTAAACACATCCCCAATGGGGGTACAACAAAATAAAATGATAGTATATATTAGAATATCTTCCTAAGTTACAAATACATCAACACTCCCTCTTAAATAGGAAGGTATTGTCTCTCTTCACAGTTATCAACACATCTAGTCAAGTATTCATCATGGAGTCATCATCATAGCTACTGCCATTATCATCTTATTATTGATCATTGAAAAATACTATCAGTCATCAGAAGTTTCTACAGAGCTAACCCTTCTTCATGTTGGATGTAGGCCTAGTCCTCTACAAGGTCTTCATTACATCTCGAGCAAGCCATCAAGTAGGAAATGTCCAGGACCTTCTTTACATTTCCATGGCAATAACCTGCATATTCTACCTTCATCTCATCATATCCAGCTCATCTCTTTTTTTGTCCTGCACAAAACAAAACAAAACATACAAAACATCCATGGTCAACTTGTGTTCTATCAGAGAACCTCCTAGGCGCACCTCACATGCTTCGTGACCTTATCATCTCAACATGGGAACACACATATATAGATATATGTAAGGACTCATTATGAATAAACAACCTGTTGCGTCAATAATTTTATGTTCTAGGTTAACCTCAAGGAATTACATATGAACAACCTGTGTCTAGGATATTTTCCGTTCAAAAAACCTTCAGGGTGCTATGCATCTGAGTAACCTATGTACCACTCCAGGTCTAATTTTTACACTCAAACAACCCAAAAGACTTATTACATCCAAATAACCTGTGTACCATGCCAGATCTCATTTTTACATTCAGATAACCCATCTCGAGACTAATTACGTCCAAGGATAAACTACGAGCTTCGTCAGGATCGATTACATCTGAGGAAAACTTACAGGAATGATTACGTATGAGCATCCTGTTGCACCAGGATTTTTCCCGCTCAGACAACCTGTCTCATTTCCCATGTGAGATATTATGCTTCTGTAACATATCAGGACTAATTACATTCAAGAATAACATGCGAGCTTCGCCAGGACTGATTACGTCTAAGGACAAACTACATCGTTGATTACATCTGAGCAACCTACAAACTTCACCAAGATTTTACGCTCAGATAACTTGTTTCTCTATCTATGCTAGAACACATCACTCCCTCTTTCGAGGGATCTTGATCTGGATCACACCAAGTCTTTCTGTGAAGTACTCAAACTTTAGTCTTGCAAGAGGCTTGGTCAACACATCAATTATATGCTCATATGTTTCCACATACTGGAGCTTCATTTCTCCTCTCTACACCATATCCATAATATAGTGGAACTTAATCTCGATGTGCTTCAACTTTTCATGGAACACAGGATTTTTTCGACAACTTCACACAACTTTGATTTTCACAGAAGATACAAGTCACATCCAACTGGATATCAAACAATTAATATAGTAGCTTTCGAAGCCACACTGCCTCACAACTAGCCGAGCAAGCGGCAACATACTCTTCCTCGGTTGTAATCAGCACCATGTATGATTGCTTCCTGCTGAACCAGGAGATCATGCCAAATCCCAAACTGAACCAAAAACCTAATGTGCTCTTCCTGTCAGTGGCACTACCTGCCTAATCTTAATCAACATAACTGTGTAGGTTAAACTTATGATTTGCATCATATTTGAGCCCATAATCCATTGTACCTTTTAGTTATCTCAGTATATGCTTTCAACTATCTAGAGAACATGTCTTGGATATGTCAAGAACTGGATCAAGGTGTTCACTGCAAAGCATATATCTAGTCGCGTATTCATCAGATACATCAATGAGCCAATCATTTGATGATACATCATGGCATTGACCGTCTCAAATGAATAATCACTCATAAGCTTCAAGTTAGATGCCTTAGGTGTGGCCATTTCCTTGTAGTCCATCATTCTAAATCTCTTCAAAATATCCACTGCATATTTTCCTTAACCAAGGAATATCCCATCTACACTCTGCCACACGTCCATGCCTAAGAAGTAGTGCATCATACCTAGGTCTTTCATCTTGAACTCTGTACCAAGTCTCCTCTTTGTATCTTTAACGAGTTCCTCTTCGCCTATTAGAAACAAGTCATTGACATATAGCAGGAGTATCACTGGTCTTCCATTTTCAACCTTGAAGTAAAGGTTGGAATCTACTTTACTCTTGGTAAATCCTAAGCTCATCGAGAAGCTATTCATCCTGTCATAACATGTCCTTGGTGCTTGTTTCAATCCATACAAGGCCTTCAATTTGCACACATGTGTCTTCCTATCATGTGTCTCGAATCCCAGTGGTTGTTCCACGTACACTTCCTCCTTGAATACACCATTCAATAAATTTGTCTTGATATCCATTTGGTGTATTTTCCATTTCATAAATGTTGCCAAAGAAAGTATGGTCCTAATGGAAGTGTACCTTGACATGAGTGCAAATGTCTCTTCATAGTCTATGCTTTCTTTCTATGAGAATCCTCATGCTACGAATCTCTCCTTATATTTATCGATGATGCCATATGCAACATGCTTGATCTTGTATATCCACTTCGAAGTCACGACAAACTTATTTTCTGGTCTCGAAACTATCTTGCATACATCATTCTTCATGATCGATTGATATTCCTCAATCATTGCATCCTTACATTCTTTATTTTTTGTAGCCTCTTCATAGGTGGAAGGTTCTCTGTCAATGATGTCACACAGCAGAGCCACATAGCTATTTTAGGGTTTTTCCCTTTTTCTCTCTCTTTATGTATTCCCTTTGGAGCGACATATGTTTCAGCTTCTCGTATGAGCTCCCATGCCCATGATGGTTTCCTCTTGTGGGAGTCCTTCTTAAGTAATTCCTCTACCAACTCTTGTGGTTCTGTCATGTCATGATATTCATGGTTCTCTGGAATTGCTTCTTCAATTTCCATATCTCAGACTCTCATCTCTTCAGGTTCCTCGACCTCCTGAATGTGTGTCCTCCTGAAACTGAAGTATGATGAGTCTTCATCAAAGGTTACATATCTATTGATATCAATCTTCTTGGATCCTGGGAAGTATATACGGTAGGCCTTTGATGTATCACTATATCCTATGAATATACCATTCTTCCCAGAAGCATCGAGCTTGGTCCTTTTCTCCTTTGGGATATGTATGTACACTGGGAAGCCAAATATTCTCAGATGGCTGACTTATCATTTCTTTCCTGAGAAAGCCTCTTCAGGAATCTTATTGTCAAGTACTCGATGAGGATTACAGTTCTGTATATACATAGTTGTTCTTGTCCCCTCTGCCCAAAGGTGCATAGGAAGATCCTGATCATGCAGCATAGCTTTTGCTGCCTCCATGATGGTTTGGTTCTTTCATTCTACAACCCCATTTTGTTGAGGATTGTATGGAGTGCTCAAATCCCTCTTAATCTCGGACTCTCTACAGATTTCCTTGAATTCTTCCGAAGTGAACTCTCCTCCATTTATATGATTGTACAGTCTTGATCTTCCTATCCATTAGGTTCCTGACCAAGGCTTTATATTCCTTGAACTTACTGAAAACTTCACTTTTCCCTTTCAATAAATATATCCGAGTCTTATGTGAGAAATCATCTATAAATGAAACATAGTGCACATACCCGCTTAATGAGCTAGAATACATGGGTCCACATACATCCGAGTGTACTATCTCCAGTATTACTTTAGCCTTGCTCTCACTACTAGGAAATTTCTTCCTCATATTCTTTCCTTGTGCACATCCTTTGCAAATGCATTCATGCTTTTCCTAGATCTCTGGAAGTCCTGAGACTACTTTGCTTTCCATCGGTAGTGATATTTAGTGCACATGTGCAAGCCTTCTGTGCCATAGTTCACTTGGTTCAATCGACTCATGAATGGGTGCTTGTTCAGGATGTCCCTTCATCTTGTACAAGCCTCCATCTTCTTCTCCAATCAATGTTTCATCCTCTATTGTATTTCCTATGTCCCACATTAGAACTTGGCCATCGACAAAAGAAACCCTAATCCCTTTTGCATCTAGTGCAGAAATGGAAAGAAGATTATTCTTCAACCCTGGAACATATAGCACATCCTTCATCTTTAAATATTTCCTAGAGTCAACCTTGTATGAAGCTTCTCCACTCCCTTTTATGGGGTATTGATAGTCATCCCCAAGTTTCACCTTGTGAGGTGATTCATGTTCACACATATTAAGAAATGATTCCTTGTATCCCATCATATGTTTAGAAGCTCCACTATCTACAAGCCAATCATTGCTTCTATGTGAGATAGTTCCAGTAAGTGCTAATATTTGCACATACTCTTCATCTAAATCATCCTTCTCCCATCTGAATCTTTTGTTTGTTGGTTCATCATCTTTGACGGTATGAGTATGGTGTCTCCTTTTCCTGATGGGACAATCTCTTGCAAAGTGTCCCTTTTCATCACAAGTATAGCATTGAACATTTGAAGTATCTATTTTGGTCTTCTTTTGTTTCTTGTCCTTCTTCTTGTTGTGATGAAATTTCTCCTTCTTATCCTTCTTCTTGAATTTATTCCTAATGTGAACTGTGAGAGCTTGATCGTTAGATTCTCCCATCTTTTCTTCTCTTGTCATGATTCTAGCTTCTTGTTGTGCACATTCTTCTCAAAGTATGTTGAAAGAGACCATTCAAGGTAGTCATTACAATTTCTTTTTCTTCGACATTTTCTTTACCCACTTCAAGTTGTTCTTTGATTTGAGCAACCGTTGTGAAGTAAGACTGTATAGTCTCGGAGTTCAGTCTCTTCACATTCTTCAATTGGTTCCTCAAAGTCATCTTCTGGTTGATGTTCTTTCCTTCAAACATCTTTGTCAAAACATCATACACTTCCTTTAGTGTCATGAATGAAGACACATGGGAGATGAGGTGATCCTTAATAGAATATGCAATGATTCTCTTAGAATTATCCATGCTTCTCTTATGACCAGACTTAGCCTCATATCCCTCTGGTTCTAGAACTTATCCATTGATGTATTGATCCAAATCATTCTCTTCAAGGATCAAGGAGATTCTATACTTCCATGCTTGGAAGTTATCAACCCCTCCAACCTTATCCTCAAGCTAAGTATGATGAGTCATCTTTTCAAATGAGAACCTCAATTGGAAATAGCAAAGATTTATATCTTACCGATTTGAGGTGTTTGACATGGTTCTAGAGCTGGCTAACCTAGGGTTTGTCAGAGAAATCCTAATTTTCCAAACTTGGAGTTTGGGAATTTAGTTTGGACTGAAATATGTACCTCCTTGAGGTGAGTTGCTCAGTAAGGTCACTTTCTGAAGACTGAGGTGGGAAGCCTCCAAAAAATGATGCCCTAATTCCTCCCGACACTAGTGATGGGGTCAAAAATGAAACTTCTTCAGTTTTGAAACTGATTCCACCAAAAGGTGCAACCTATTGAGGTGAGTTAGCCTATCCCTCTTTTCTTGATTATCTGTTGAGAGAACACCTTGAACTAGGAAGCCCTAGTTTCTGCAGCTGCATAGTGCCTTCTTTCAAAGAGGCTCTGATACCATGTTAGTTTTTCTAGATCTTATTAGTTTGATTAGGATCTTTGTCTGAAAGAATAATAAGTACATCTAGATGCATAAGATATAAGAAATACACAAGACACAAATATTTTCACTGGGGAAACTATAAAGGAGAAAACCCCACAAAATTCCTCAAAATAGTAATATTATCAAAAACAGTAATGAGAAGTATTCAATGGTTATCTATCTCTCCTCCCTTTTTCTCTCTTTCTCTCTCATGCGAACTTGAGAGTGTGAGGTGTATATAAATTAAGGAGAGCACCTCCCTATTTATACCTTTTAAGTGACTGACCAAACATAAGACTGGGGCCCACTTGTCTTCCCTAACAGGGCCTACTTCTCCCATAGAGACTCCAAAAACACATTACATGATGTTACACTGGGGCTATTGCCCCGACTTACAACAAAGGTTGTACCTCAAGGTCTAGACACAATTAAGACATCCCACAAGGGGGTAAACATGTCCCCAATGGGGGTACAACAACATACAATGATAATATACATTAGAATATCTTTCGAAGTTACAAATACATCAATAGCCACCCACTTATTCCACTGGCTCAAAACAATTATTCCATCTTCGAAATTTTGATGACTTTTCATGCTAGTCTATTGTTCAATATGGATTTAGAGAGCCAACCACCTATTCCACTGGCTCAAAATAGTTTTTCTAGTTAGGCAATTTTTACAGTTTTCTAGACCTAAAACTTTTGAGGTCATTTTGAGGCCTTAAACAATGTTTTTGGTGATGAAACAATATCAAAATAACCAATGGTAGATCTAAACATCCGAAATGTGTTCTTATTGGCTATACCTTTCTAATGAGCTGCTAAACACCCTAAACAAAGATTGTATGCAAAACTTATGCCCCGAGAAGTTAACACTTCAACTAACCACCTTCGGGCCCATAAACATTTTTACGGTTCATATCCTAGGGCTAGGTGTTTTGTATGTGTAGGGATTTTTATCTCAATATTACGATAAAAAGGCCCTTTGGACTCCTTTTGTAATTAGATTGTCACAAGTGAGCATAGCCACCACATCCCTTCTTAGAGATATAGCTACCACCATTCTAGTTGTTTTTATTTTATAGTATGTTCTATTGAATACATTTAATAGAATTTTATTTTACTATATCATTGTGTTCCTTTCAATATATCTATGCATGTGGTTCTATATACGCTCTTTCATTTTGTTCTCACATAAATCCGGATCACATTTATATTTTTAGGGGTCAATTTTTAACACTCATGCAACTATATTTACATTGACTCTAAAGTGAAAGGAAAATACTACTTCCTGACAATATACCACTCTAAATGGTGCCTACCCAATCAACTTTTTCTATGCAGTTCTATAGGCCCATAAGCCTGCAAGTATCTTTCCATCCCAATCATCTCTTATAATGTTGCACATTTAGTAAGTCATGTTGATAAGGTTCTATTAAATGATTCTATAGATCCATTTAGGGAAAATTTTAAGGATCCATACTTATCTAAAAGTGTATAAACCTTGGTGAATCTTACTAATTCTTAATAAAATATTCTAAAAATATTTCAATTTTTAAGGATTTTATCTATACTTTATATAATAATTTGGCAATTTTTGGAATGAAAAAGTTTTACTCCATCAAAATTGGGCAAAATAGGGCTTCAAAAAATGCAAATTGACAAATCTTTTTTTAGAAAAAAAAAATGTAAAAATAGCTCGTGGGAAAATTTTCTCCCTTAAAATTTTCCTTGGATCCATTTGCTTGTGGATGATAGGAAGAAATTTTATTGTGGTTGATAAAAAGAAATGCATCATACTTATATGGTGCTTTTAACAAAATGAGTTTCTTGATCACTTATTATTCTAAATGGGCAATCAAACCTTGTGATATTATTTGCATACATGAAATTGGTTGCGGCCTCTTTTGTATAGGATTTGATAGAATCTGCTTCAACCCACTTGATAAGGTATTCGACTAATGTAATGATTTATCTAGCTCCGATTCGTTTTCCTTTCTTAAGAAAAAACCCAATAAAATTAATGGCCTAAAACTTGAAAATAAGACTTGGGTTGAGTGAAACTAAGGGAATATCAACTTTTCTTAGAGGTCTCCCAAACTCTAATATTTTTCACATTTGTTGATCTTTTCTATGCAATCTCTATTTAAGATGGGTCACCAAAATCCTTCTTGTAAAAACTTTCTAGCTATGGTGTCAACATGGAAGTGACCCCAATTAAGCTAGAATGTGCTTCTTCTACTATTTATTCCCTTTTATGTTCAAGTGCACATCTTCTTAGTAAAACATCTAATCCATTTTTTTTTTAACGAATCCATTATTAATGACAAAATGCAACCTTAAATTCCAATAAATTCTATTTCTTTTTAGTCATATCGCGAGGATATTTTCCTCCTTGTAAGACCTGGACAATGTGTGTTAAGTCTTTTGGTGTGACTTCTACTTTAAACAAATGACCATCTAGTAGGTCATTATCGATTTATGTTATATCTCCCCCTATTTCAACTAATGATAGATGGTTAAGATAGAAATTTTATTTTATTGGTTGAATAATAACTTCAAATTCAAATTCATGAAAGAGTAATAGTCATCCCCAAGTTATTCCCTAGTGCATTGCCTTATTGTCTAGGTATTTTAAAGCGTGATCGTTTATTTATTCCTTATTCAAATTTTGACTAGCATAAACATTAGGGTCGTTGATTTCTTATTCTCCTAATTGTGTTAATATTGTACCAACTCCCATACTAATGCTTCAACATGTACATAAAACTTCTTCAACTAGTTGAGGAATTCGACGATAGGTGCTTCGACTGATTTTAGTTTAAGTGTGTCATGCGCCTTCAAAATATCATCCAAAGGGAATGTTGTATTCAATTAATGTTGGATAATATTTCCATAATATCTTGTGTGTCCCAAAAATATTCGTATCTATTTTGGATTTATTGGGGATTCAATTAGAGAAGAACTTTGATATTTTCCATGTAAACTTTTATCATCCAAAGGGAATGTTGTATTCAATTAACGTTGGATAATATTTCCATAATATCTTATGTGTCCCAACGTATCTATTTTGGATTTATTGGGGATTCAATTAGAGAACAAGGGTGGTTGCAAAGCAACAAGTCCCTGCCTTATGGATTTGTTACTTTGCAATGAGAGTGGGAACTCTTTGAAATCCACGCGCTTTGCATGACAGCAGTTGGAGGAAGGTCTGCCGTATTCTTAGTTGAAATAGAGTCATCAGAGCTTGTAATATATGAATTCGGCAGACCAGAATATGCTATCCAGAGGCAGTCGAAGTTGTCTTGAGGATACCTGATTGATTCACGGTACACCGTTATTCAGTTCAATCATTTAACAAAACACATCGGCACTGATAAGCATTAAATTAGTTTAACTGAAAAATATTTTTGAGATGAAAAGAAGATCAAATCGTTTTTAATTCATTGGCTAGATATTTTATTTAAAATATGGTAAGATTGAGTTGCAGATATCTTTAAAATTGTAAAGATGTGCATGTAGTCTATCCGATTTCCATTTGGTATGCAAGCTGCAAAGGTTGTGCTTACAGAGCATTAGTTTCTTGAATCATTAAACAACACTTTCTCGAAAATTAATGGACAAAGAAAAGATATTTTTGTTAATTAAAAAAATAAAAATACACATCATTGCTAACACTCTTTTTACATTCTAATTTATATGTATTAAGATAGCATGTGGACAAATCGATCATGTTGACAATAATATAAAGATAATAACCTATTCACTAGTGTTACGCCTAGTCATTCCCTCAACTCTAACCAATTGAACAGCCTAGGACGTGTGGATGCTATGCGAGATCGGATACCAAGCAATGCCAGCTGGATAATCATTTTCTTCGTTGTGAAAGTATAGACCTAATGCAATTCACCCATTATTAATTGTGCTGTTAATGGATAGAAAAACTAATAAACTAAATGGACATACTCTTTTAAGTTTTACATAAAATAATATATTCAGAATCGTTTTCTTGAAACCCTTAATTCGGCTTAGTATATTATATGAAGCAATTATGCATGCAAGGACTAACATAGAAGACCAATGGTGATAGATGGAGGTATTTTTATAGATATTTTACATGCATTCATGTTTTAGATCTGATTGCAGAGAGCAGCCGGGATTGGGATTGGAATTAAATATCGTTTTCACTAGTAATGAAGATTTCTGTCCACCTATTAGAATCTATTTAAAAAAATAAAAAAAATAAAGTAGTTAGACAAAAAGTTAAATTATATTAAGAATTAAAAAATATAATATTTCAATCCATTCTCGAGCATCATAAATTGTCAATGTAAATCTTAATTTGTGCACATCGCCAATGTGTAAAACAATTAAAATGATCCTTTCATGGCTGGATTATATAAATTTACGGCCAAAGCATTTAAATGAAAATAAACATGCTCAATACCTTATAAAGAAGATAAGAACATATAGAGCTTCCACTAGTTTTTTTAAAATGATGGATCCAATCTAATTGACGGCTACTATTCATGAGCTTCTCTCAACTTATATGCTTACAAAAAGCTTTTTATCATTTCCTTGACTTTTTCTGATAGACGACTTACTTTCAATTGACACATTATACATTTTCGATTCAAGCTAAGCTCTTGATCTCGTAAGTGCATTTTTCG
Source organism: Pseudotsuga menziesii (assembly GCA_001517045.1). Lineage (NCBI taxonomy): Eukaryota > Viridiplantae > Streptophyta > Pinopsida > Pinales > Pinaceae > Pseudotsuga > Pseudotsuga menziesii. The sequence continues at coordinate 64,077 of LPNX010230065.1, forward strand.
CTTAAAGAAGAGATAAATTCTACGTCCAAAAAGCGATTGCACAGACTATTCTATAACACCAAAGCTTGCCACGTTTAGGCCATGCAAGAAATGAATTCATCCACCCAAAGCATGAGTGCCACATCCAGAAGCTCAGCGAGTGCATGTTGAAGGATTCATCTTGCCTTTCGGTGGAGGCCATTGCATGCAGCCAATTTGAGATGGAGATCAAAAGCCAGATTCACAACGTGCTTGATAAACACCAGCCGTGGATGGGCTCCATAGACAAGACAGAACGAATATGTTTTCCGACCGTGTTTTCTCCATTCTCGGAGCGATAATTTTAGCAAACTCTTGCGATTGAATTCTATTTTTGCTAGCAGAGCCGAATTAGTAATTTTCAGCTGCAAAAATCAAGCCTATGTGTTGTGTAGTATTGTAGGCACAATCCATGGCTTCCACCGATGCTGCCCAAGAAAGATCCTAAGACCATTAAAGAAAAGCTCGTCAAGGCAGCCAAGGAGAAAAACCCAAAGGAAAGGAAGCCAACGGCTGCCAAGGGTTCGAAACCCCTGCCTGCAGGTACTGCTCCATATGCCTTTTTTTATTGATTCATTTAGTTTTTACGCTGTTTTTTACGCTGTTTTTTATATGCATTTACAGTGCTCCTATTGCAGACGATTTTCAAAGCCATTATCGCTAAAGAGCCTGGTTGTTCCAACCCTTAACCAATAAATAAATTCATGAGCCAAAAGTACAAATCCTTCTTAATTTTTACTCAATATACCTCCTTCTTTATCAGAAAATATTGGATTCACTTTCCCGTGTTGAGTATTATTGTTCTTAGGCATCGAGAAAGCCAAGGAGATGTGGGTTATCTCTCCAGGACAATGCTCTTCAAGCGCGGGGATAAACATGGCCTTATCATATTAAAAAAAAATCTAAGTACAAAAATGGTTACTTAGTTGCACAAGCCCAGGTGTCATCGACCATTGATCTTGCAGAATATATAGATATATAATAAGATAATATTACTAGTTTTAATTGCTTGAGAAAACTATGCTGGCAACATCAATTATGAACATGTTGCGCAATCAAACTCTCAAATTGAAATTAAACATGCATTTTAGTGCGTTAATAGCTGGTAAGGTGTAAAAAGCTGGGGTGGATTGGGCGCGCCAAGATTCGAATGGAGCGAAGCCAGAGCAAAGGCCGCAACGCTGGTGGCCATTTTCGGACAAATGTGATCAAAATAGGCCTGTAAAAACAAACCGTAAGAACTAGAAAATGAGATACAGCCCCGCTTATCGACCGAGTATTGCGCCCATTACATCAATACTATATACAGTATATTTATTTAGTTTATGGTAGAAGTATAAGAGAGTTATAGATAGGATTAGAACCCCCCTTTTCACTTAAAGATAAATACTATAAAACATAAATCATGCTGTGTTGGTGCTTTTTGTTTTTTGTTTTACAGGTTTGTTAGAGAAATCAAACATGGGCAGACACAGAATTCAAATAATTCAAATATGGACTTGACAGACAACTGAGCAGACCGACATCCTTTGAATTTGGGAGCAACTTCGGGTGAGAGTATCTTTATCAGAACTGCTTCTCTGAGGTAACTAATCATCCCCGGCATTTCTCATTGGATTTTCTTCTTTGTTCGGCCAATTTTACAAGGTGTTGAGAATGATGTATGAGTACAGGATAAAACGCTAGCAGAGTGTCTTCTATGAAGTATGCCTGTGTTGGATGAAGAAGTAGCTTATAGCAATGAGAATTATGGCAGAGTCCTGCAAGCGTTCATAGTGGCCAAATGGTTAACATTATGCCCGCATTGGATGAAAACTAGTTTTCTATGATGATTTTGAGTGCAGGGTTGTTGTTACCTTTAACCTTTTCTAGCTTGTGGATCCAGCAGCTTCCTCACAGAGGGATTTGGACCTGGAAGCTCTCTGAATTTGGACCTGGCAGCATGAAGAGGTACCTGGACTTTCCAAAGTTTAAGTCTCTTGAGCTTAAGCTTGCCTATAACAGCTTCTCCCTTCCCCATCTGTCGATCAAAGCAAAACACACTCGCAACAGCTTCTCCCTTCCCCATCTGTTGATCAAAGCAAAACACACTCGCAGGACAAGCATGCAAAACACTTGCATACACACTTGCAGTGCATGCATGCAAAACAATTGCGGTGCATGCAAAGGATAATCATGCCAACAGACAGGTGCATGCCCAGACCAACACGTGCACTTGTGCACTAAAGCAGGCCACTCAACAATTCAATGAAGCAAGACATTTGTGGCAATGAAAATATGTAACATACAATTAAATGGCAGGAAGTAATGCTAACAAAATGCTAGCATTATTTCAAAATTGCAAAGCAATTTCTCATAGCTCAGATGGAAGGCAAAAAAACCATAGGAAAACAATGACATTTCCCTCTTATTGCCTTGGGATGAGGCCAAATAAGACCTCCAATTTGTTGATTGGTGGATGAAACGGTTGGTGGTTAATTGATTGGATCATGAAAAGGCATCCACGTTGATAGAAAGGCAGCTGGAAAGGAAGGTTTAAGTTAGAAAGACAGCTGGAAAGGAAGGTTTACAACTTAGAACAATTGTTTCAAACATGTTTCGGTTAGCGCGCCGATTAATACAAAATAGCGGCAAGCCGATTACAAGAGTCCCTGCTAGCCGGGCAGGGACTAATAACTTTGATATTTTCCATGTAAACTTTTATCTCGTAATTACAAACAGCATGCCTAATTGATGTTTCCAAGATGATTTTTTTTTATTTCTAAGGAGAACCCAATTTATTAGTAGGGTTCAAGCATCAATCAAAGCCAATGGAGGAGAAAGGATTACTAAACTTTGGTGACCTAGAAGGAGAAAGATAACATGATATAGAATCATAGTCAATTGACAAAACCATGGTATACCGTTTTGCACCTAAACCATCACCAACCATAACACTCCAAAGAGTATAATCAAGTTCAATCGGGGTAACCTCAATACATACTTAAGCCTGAAAAAAAGTTTCTAGAGGAATCTGTGGAAGAATATGGGAAGATAAAGGAAATGAAGCATCATCAAGCTTACTTGGTTTTACAGCTGCAGGATTGACCTCATTCTAGATCTCCTTCAGGTGAACAAGGTGAGATGTTGAGAAATCCAAGTCTCCAAAGACTTCTATGACATCTCCCCATTCATCTCAAAGTGCCTTTCTTCAATAATCAATGGAATCAACATATCTCCCACCAATCATTTTTGTAAAGTGCTCCCTAAAACCTATACCCCTGGTGAGACCAGTGCTTTGTCTTCCTCACCACCTTCTGAACGTTTCTTACTCATATTATCCTCCAGAGAAACCTTCTAGTTCCCCTTAGAATTCGCCTCATCCAACGATCGTCTTTGGCCTCCATGCCTTCTTCTCAAAAAGAAGGTAACAATTGTTGGTTGTGGAGCACGATCTTCTTGATTCATAGATTTTATGATTTAGCCATGTTTGTACCCCAGTTTTACTATACACTCGTCCTAGTAGGGGGGTGCAGAGGGACATCGTCTCCCCTACGGGGGTTTGGGGGGACCATCCCCTAGGATGGGGGTTCAAGGGAGAAACCCCCGAAAGAAATTTTTTGGATGTTTTTTGGCCAACAGTTTATGGGCCCATGGTTTTGGGCAGCCCATGGTATTTTTCCATGGTATTCCCTTTATAAAAGGAAGGCATTGTAATACGGTTGTGTATTGTATTGTAGAATTGTAAAAATGATCTCTCTGATTATGTGAGAGAGACTGTGAGAGAGTGAAAAGGAAGTACAATAGGTGTGCTGCAGGATGTATCCCTTCATTTTGTTGGACGGTATAATAATATAAGGAATGACAATTTATGTGTGGACGTGCCCATCTTGGGTGAACCACTTTATATTGGTGTATCTCTTGTAATGTGTTTATGTTTTAATATTTGCATATTGTTTATTGTTATTGCTCTACAATCCTCTTTTTCTAACGACAATCCATTATAATGTTCCCATAATGATGGGAGCGATATATTAAGGTAATCCAAGGTAATCCAGGGGTTGGGTGTAAGATTTGTCAGTCCCACTAGCACAATCGACTTGTAAATCCCTTGACACATGTCAATCTCCACAAGTATGTGAGCCACCAACTGAGCTAGAATGGTAAAAAAACTATGAACAATCACAATGAAAGAGCACAAGGTTTCCCCAATTACCTTCAACCCTTCCCCATCCAGAACTTGATCGGGAGCCTAGGTAACTTAACCCAAATAGGGAAGCGAGCAATAAAATCTTCTTGGGCGTTGAATAGCGAGTGTCACAACTTAAGGACCAAAACATTCTTATCAATATACCACCCCTGCGCTAGCAAACTGAAAACATGGTTATATCTCGCAAAAATAAACCACTACACTTGAGACCAATTATATAATCAGGCCAAAGATACCCTACACCATAAAAAATTCCCCACCAGTGTATAAGCCTCTAAATCCAAGATCTGCATGACACAGATATCCTCACCAACCACTAGGGATACAACTTCACCATGAGATTAGATTGCTTTACATTATTTCTCCGATCCCAGAGCTAAAGGCCTAGGCTAGAAACACCCTATATCCTTAGCATAGTTCCCTCCTCCTACAAACCCTAGGTAACAAGTACTATAGATGCACATACAATCTAGGGTTTTGAAATGGTGCTCTATCACCTCCCCATGCAAAACATCAAACTTGTTGCCACATGCATTTTCCATTGGAGTTCGATCTGAAAAAGATGGTGGATAGGATTTTTTTCCTCCCACCAGATCCAACAGTTGATCCGATGTACCCTATCATAGATACCAAAAGGGGAATTATATGTGGGAGTTGTATGCATAATAATATCCCCGATGAGGGATCTACAAGCCACCTCCTCATTTGGATCCTCCAAATCAATCTCCCAGCTTCAATCCACCACTTGTCTAACCATCTAAGACAAGGAAGAGGATGATGTGTCCTCTGAGGTGTATTCCTTTGAATAGACGACTAGCCAAACCCAAAACAACCCTAGCCATCTAAATCCCATTGGTATCAAGGCTTCAAGACTCCATAGTAAAGCATTGTGTGTGCGTGTGTAAAATATAAATTAATATTAGTTCTAGATATATTGCATTTTCCCCGACAACGCCTGAAAGCATAGATCTAATAAGACCTAATTCCCAATGTACATCCCTGTTGGAATCTAGAAACAAAACATTAACACTATAATTGTAACGGATAGTGAGTGGGATTGCCTTGAAAATAAAGTTAATTTTTGTGATAAGGTGTCTATGTCCATTCTAACAACAGAGATGTTATTGATTGATTGTATAAGGTCTTTGATGCAAAAGGAAGCATTGTTCCAAGCAAGGGATTTGGGGAGATATCAATCCTGTTTTTTATAGAATTGATGTAATTTCCTTCTTGGAAATACCCAAAACCCCCATAATCCTTTTGATCATTCACAAGTTATTGGGTCTATTTGGTCTTCCAACTCCACTAATTGAATTCTATTAACACATTGGAAATGAATTTATTAAGAGAGAAGAATACACATTTGAATTCAAAGTTGTTTCAGGCTAGCCAGTGCCCCCATTAAACTAGCAGGACCTCCTCCAATTCCTTTTGAAATTGTTGAAGCCTTATAAAAGGGACACCATGGTCTTTTAGGGTCAATGGTTTTGAATCTCTATGAGTTCTCATCTCCATTTGGGGATACCCTATAGTGGATGTCCTTTTCTGTAAGCAAGGCTCTCAATAAACACATTTGTAGTGTAGCTAACCAAGTCAAGCCTAAAGAATGATTTGTCCTACCAAGCCTTCTATTAACCTCTTCCTTATCACAAATCCATGCACTTCACAAGGAATCAAGCACTACTAAAAGATATGGACAATGCTTCTAATATTCATATCAATGACCTTGAGATCAAGGGAGGATTTCAATGACACAACTTCATATGATCCCTAACTGCCAAGGCTATAAGATCCTCGAAGCTGCTTAAGGTCATAGCAATAGGACAAGATGAGAAGAGGCTCGAACAGATAGGGAGGTGTTTGCTTGAGCTTCCAAAATCAATGGGGATTACATTTGTTTTTTACCCAATTGTCGTGGCTTGGAGAACCTGGATTAATTATCCCTCAAGAGGCTCGAACAGATAGGGAGGGGTTTGCTTGAGCTTCCAAAATCAATGGGGATTACATTTGTTTTTTACCCAATTGTCGTGGCTTGGAGAACCTGGATTAATTATCCCTCAATAAAGAATCCCATAAGACTATAGTTATAAATTGCTCTAAAGTTCGGAATAAATTGCTATGCCAAGTGGGAAATATTCATGGACTATTGACATTGTTGAGAAAGTTAAAATAGTGAAATCCTAATGAGAATGGAAAATTTTTATGTTGGTCTATATTTATAAACCTCAACCTTAAAGGAGGTGAGCCCTATTTTAATCCCTAGAAACAATAACTACTCCATACTTGGGACTCTCATCATGAAGGATCTATTATAGCTAGCATGTTTGCATCTACAATAGTGAGGTGCTCTACAACTCACTATGTGAAAGATATCAAGTAAGTTAGGTGACAACATAAATCTAATAAAGTTATTCATGTATGTTCAATTATTCATGTGGACTCAATTTTAAATTTTACACAAATTTAAAACATTAAAACCAACATACATCCATCTTAAACAGGAATCAAATTTTTTGAGATGTAAATTTTTTCATGAGAAGAAAAAATCACACTTCAAAAAATTCGATCCCTCTAAATGCTTGATAAATCCAGGTTTAAGATGGATCTATACTAATATACGTGCATCAATTAAAAATAAATTTAAAAATTCCAATTATAAACAAAGTTACATAATGTTCCAAAACTGTTACCATGTTTTTTTTGTTGGCAAGAAATGACCGTCACTCAGGGTCACTCAGGGTCACTGCATTTCCACCATTGGCTAAGATAACGACAACCCACGGGCATCTAAGCCATCAAAGTCACCCGAGGACACACCAACCCTTATAATGCCTGGAATTTTTGGGTGTCTCCTCCCAACTAACTCACCCCTAAAGATACTCAACACAGACCGCCTTTATAACCAGACCCACACCTTAACCAAATTAATGACACCTTAACCAAATTAATGATATGCGCTTATGTTGAACAATGATATAACTACTATAACTTAATGGTATAGCTGGAATAATGGAAACTTTCCATTTGCATATATTGGCTCACAATGGGGTATGCATGTTTTCCATGTTCTTGAAAAGGGTCGCCCTAGTTTTCATAATTCCAAATGACCATCAATTGCAATCGCAGCAATAGCTTCCTGCAAAAATCGATGAATTTTAAACCGAAGCATAGATCGTTACATGGCCATGGGGATTTTTCCGGCGACTTTTGCTAAATAAACTAACTGTCATTGCGGCATTGCAGGGCAAAGATACGGGTGTTATGGGCAACAATGACGAAGGCAGGCAATAATGGCTTCTTTTGATTCTATATTCCTTGGGAGCTTACTGTAAGTAGCATACGCAACTTCAGGCACTCTTTCTTTCATCATTAAAGCGGTTTATGCCATGCAGAGCAGTTCTTTATTTACTTTTTTTTGCATATTGATGCTACGACTTCGACAACAGGAAGACCTTGTTGTATAGCCTTATTGCAACCATGAAAATTACTCAGAATTGAAAACTATGGAGGTATGCATCAAAGTTCAAACTGGATTGATTCTATTTCAAAGTTTAAACTGGATTGATTTTTTTTTCATCCTGTTGTCCAAATAGATATGTTCGGACTGTAGTTTATATATATATATATATGCATAATTTCTAGCTCTCGGTACCTTAATTAAAAAGGGCAGTTTAAAAAAAGTATTGTTTAGAGCCTTTAACAAACTGCAAAATGTCTGAAAAAGTTGCAAAGAATTGTTGTGTTTTATTTTTTACTATTTGGGTTGTTCTATCCAAATACTTATGCAAGTAGACATCCAAGCGAAGAATGGATAGACATCCAGGAAGAGGGAAGAGCCAGTCCGAGAGGCTTGACATCCAAGCGAAGAGTGGATAGACATGCAGGGAGGGAAGAGCCAATCCGAGAGGCATGGATGCTAGCCATGGCTAGGAGTAAGAGGAGCTATTTGCTTGGTTTTGTAGTTGGTCATATTATATAATTTACTTTATCATTACATAGGAGCTCAACAAAAACATTATGTCACTTACAAGAAGCAAATTTAAGCAAAAAAGGATAACAATCATTTCTTTTAACTATCCAAGCTATATCAAACTACCCAAATTATGTCCAATGAACAAGTTCAAAATATATATTTACATATGCAATGCAATATATTCTTCAAAGCATTGTTTTATCTTAGTGCATTATATCCTTCAAAGCATTGTTTAATTTGGTCAATCCCTTCCGTTTTTATCTTCTCCTCGGCTACCTCTTTGAGAGATCACTCATTTGTATTTAATATGTATATGTGGTATTGCTTTTTCATGTTAAGGAAATTATTGCTGCCATATTGTTGTGGCTATTGGGTTTAAACGTGTGGGTTTAATGGTTAAGAGGTCATGCATTTTTTTATGGCTATTGGGTTTAAACGTGTGGGTTTAATGGTTAAGAGGTCATGCATTTTTTTAGAAGGTCATAGGTTCAAATCCGAAAAGGATAGAGTATGCACATTTCTATAAACATTAACAATTAAATTACTATCCAGAGAGATCTCTTGTCCCACAAACAAGGAGGTCTTGTGTGTGGCTTGGTTGTGACCTTAAATTTTTTTTATGTTAAAGACACTTATATCTAGGAATAGAGGAATTAAGAATGTGCAACCTATTTAAGACCAAAATAGACCAAGCCTTAACATATTTTCAATTAAGATGTAGGAAGTGGGAATTTTGAGATCACACTCCAAAGGGTTTCAACCTAAAGGTTTGTTTTATCAGTGTATGTTTTTACAAGTTGATTAGAAGACTTTTTTGTAGCAATCTAATAGGAGTCTATCAACTTTTCTAATAACATGGTAGCCTTTTGTTATCAAAATTTTCAAATGATGACAGAGTTGACCTTAAAAAAAAATGATAACAAAGAGTGAAACATAGAAACATCCATTCCAAGGAAGATGCTCCATTAAAAACTGCATGCACCTTAGATTTACATTACTTGCCAAAGGTGCGTAGCATGTTAGGTATAGCTTCGAGAAACAAGGTGCTTGTTTTTTTATTCATAATTAGCCTTCAAGTAAACTGGAATTCGTAATAAGGGTAAGGGCGTGGATTGACCTATCAATTCTTCTATCTTACTTGCAATCCCTCTCCAAGTCAAGCATTTGTTAGACTTCACCCACGCATGTTCGAATATCGATGCCAACCTATACCTAAATCAAAATAAGTGCTCTATGATTGACTACTCCAAACCATTGAAGTCATTTTTTCTCGCATGAACTTAAAAAACATGTACGTTCGGTCCATCCAACAGACCAACAGCAAAGTCAACCATTGACTTCGCTGGTGGTCCGTTGGATGGACCGAACATACATGTTTGTTAAGGATGGCCTTTTTTTTCAAGAACTTTAAATAACCGTCGAGCTCATAAACTCAATGGAAAACTTATTTATCAAATTATGTAATTACGTATATGCAAGGTGAATTCATGTGCTATTCCTTCCACACCATTCATGTTAACCCCCTGTTGACCGAGGAAAAGTGCAATGGTGTCAACAAGGGGATATAAACAACTTGAACTAAGGGTGTTTAGCAATCTCTAGTCGTTTTAATTAGTTGATTCTAATAGGTTTTATGGCTTTGTTATCCAGTTGTAATCTATCCTGAACTAAGTTAAAGATACCTTAACTAAAATAACTAAATATCAAAACCATTTAAGAAAAATAACTACAATAATCTATAGTGTGTACAAATTTACATGATTTCAATTAAGGGAAATTTACATGACTTCAATTAAGGGAATTTTGAGGTCTAAAATGGGCATCATAAAATATATAATAAAATATTATGAGTTAGGCATTTTGTGGAGGAAATATATCTACAACTCATCTCTTACACTATAACCAATGTAACTATAGTTAAGTTAAGTTAAATTGAACAGATGTGTAAAATAAAATCAATAAAAAACCATTTTTGATATGACTAAAAATAGAAGTACTTTTGAATAGATAAATTACTTTTAAATATAATATGATGATTGTACTCATAAAATAAAATATATTAATTTTAAATTTTTTCTTTAATATTCATTCATATATATCTATATATATATATAATTAAAAATGTAAATATACAACTATTTAAAATATATATATATATATTTTTCATCTTCTTAATACACCTTCAAAACAAGTGTAAACTCCTTTTTAATATTTTCTCATCATATATATCATCATGTATACTACATATCATTTTTAATCTAATAATTGATAACATCGTTAAATAAATTTTATAAAAAAAAAGTGTTGACATCGGGATGAGAGAATAATACATAAAATCTTAACAAAAATGGTGTTAATATTAAGTAAATGTGATTATATGTAATAAAACATATTATAATATAATATCTTGTTTTAATATAATATTGTATTTAAAGATTTTATGTATATATTTGGTTTGATGGCTTGAATGTAAGTGTATGGCTCATGCTGATAAGAATTAAAAAGTGGTAGTGAAATATAAACCTTAAATATTACCTAAATTTCAACCAAAAAAAATGATATTAATATTAATATTCAAGCAGATAGTAATTTATTATAATATAATATTTTATTTTAATAAAATAAATAAATATATCTTTTATATTTAAATAATTATTTTAATAGTTTATTTTATATATTAAATATTTAAAAAACAATTAAAAATATAATTATCAAATTATTTTTATTATAAGATAGTAAGTGATTTTGATTTTAAATAAAGATTTTTGATGTATATTTATATATTTTGAAAAAGTAATAACATAATTTTTATTTTGAAGAGAGTATTTATTTTTTATTATTTGTAATTTATTTTATATTGAAATATAAAAAAATAATTACATAATTTTATTTTGAATAAAGCATTTTTTTGTATTTGTAATTTATTTTATATTGAAGTATAAAGAATATTTTTATTTTTAAGTACTTTAAGAGTATTTTAATTCATTTATATTATATTAGAAAATAATTTATGAGTACTATTTTTTATCATGAGTACTTTACTTACAACATTAATATGGTTAACTATGGGTTTTCATTCACCATTTACAATTTCACAAATAAGCATCATTAACTCAACCAATGCCACCTCAACCATTATGGATGATATCATCCTCTAACCATTATATATGATGTCATCCTCTAAAATGTGATTAGTTCTTTCAAAGTGGATTTTGATAATACATTTTTTTTTTGTTTTGAGACCCATTTTTACCTCAAAATTACCCTAATATTCCCTGCGGGGACGATTAATATTTAAATGGAAAATAATAAACCAGAAATTTAAATAGAATATATGAATTGTAAACAAATTAAAAGATCTACTAAATAATCCAAAAATTAATGCAATCACAAAACTAATCCAACACACAGTACTAATCACAAAACTAATCCAACACACAGTACTACTTGGAAAGTGTAATAAATTACCGAAAGGAAATTAATAGGACAGTTTATCAACAATCAGATCGAGTATATTAGTTTGTAGGATTTCATTTATTTTTGGTGAACTAAAACATACCCTACTGGTTACTAACGCTTTTTGTGTAAATTTGCAGAAGGCGAAAGACCTAATGTGTCAGCGATAAGTCTGGGCGCAGTAGCCGCTACGCTTATATTAATTGCAGTCATAGGCCTTTGGAAGCAGAATATTTTCTCTCGTCTATACATAGAGAAGAGATTTCTCGAACCAACCAGGATCCTCAACTTGCATCTAAATGATTCAGTGTTAAGGAACTAACATTATTATGTTAAATATCTATGATTACCTTGGTCATTTCAATATCGGTTGGGTGTCCGAGAGCCTACGTTCAAAGTTTGTCCCCTTCGATCAGGCCTTTTAGCATATACTAGATTGGAAAATTGCTATTATTTTTCTGATCTTCACGACAAATTAAATTTGTGAAAATGGTGAACTCTATCAAGAATGGAGGATCAGGAAACGGATCCCTCTCGCTAAAGTATCTAAACCATATTCCATTAAATTTTATGAAAACGTGCTAGGTTTTGTTCGGGTCTGGATATATATATATATATATA
>LPNX010230065.1:76605-91605 GCA_001517045.1 Pseudotsuga menziesii
TAATGGTGTAGGATGTTTAATTATGGTATAGGATTCCATTACTGCAATATGCGAACCTGGACAATCAACCAAAGAAAAGTGAAATAAATCCAAGAGATAATCACATATCCTTTCAGGTATTATATTGTTTTTCTACTGTGTCCTATTGTCATATTCATACATAGTTACAATTGCATGTATATTAGTCACCACATTGTGGTTTACTGTGGATATAAATCATGTTGAGCTTTTCTATTTTATTGGACTTTAGATTTTCCATTTGTTTGGAATTGTAGTGTGAAGATGTGAAGGATGTCGAGAGAAAGTTGCAAGAAATGAATATGAAATATGTGAAACGAATTGTGAAGGAAGGTGGGATCTACGTGGATCAACTATTTACCCATGACCCCGACAGCTACATGGTTGAGATCTGCGAGAATTTTCCAGTGGAGCTGATTATGGGGTCTGTCACTACCTGCGTGAGATGACGTTCTCGTATGCATAGTACTCCTCCAAAACGAACTAATGAAGAGAAAGGAGTCCAATCCATCGTGGCAAAGAAAATGGCACAACTTCTTGTTGATGCTGGAAGCCCAAGAGAGGAGGTGCAATATTAAGTAGCTAATTATCATCATTTTTGCTGACGTGGATTGCATTGTGTTGCAATAAAGATGATTGGGTGATGATACACCAAGGAACTAGAGGACTCATCAAGGTTCTCATGTTTATACAAATATAGACACCTTACATTATTGTGATATGAAATGTGCTGCCAGTGGCTATTTCTACCAACTTCCCAGCGATCATCATGGCTTGCACAATACAATTAATGGAAAAATGAGATGGGATAAATTTATTTTGGAGACAGAAGAGATTGATATTAATGATAGGAAGTACACATGGGGAGAAATAAGGTTGGAAAAAATGTGTAACACGCATTGTGGGAAACAAGGAAGGGGCCACATTCATTTGGTTCATCACCCAAAAATTTTACCAATAAACTATATGATGGATCCAGGCATGAAACTAAGAAATATAGTCTCGACCTGGTTGCTTCCAAGAACGAGATGATGCATGAGATTTATTGGAGATATATTACAGTGCAGAATAAAAGAACGATTTTTTTCTTTGCAATCATTATTAAAAATTGGAGGAGCATGAATAGATCTCAGAAAAGAAGGTTAGTACAGCTCAACACTCTTATTGCACTAAAAAACATTGGCATGCTCAGATTGGAAAAACTGTGGATCAAGTGTCAGTTTTGCGGGTTAGATAACAGATGATGGTCATCATTTTGGCTATGATCATTCTAATAATGTTTCCCATCACATCATTTCAATCATTGATAAATCTAGTTCCATGGGAAAGTTAGATATTAATCCAATAATGTCCATGCTTTCGCCTTTGCATAATTGTAGGCTTGGTTGTGTGTATGAGGAGATATTGAGATTTATAAGAACTCGTCGAAGGGTGGTATTTGATGATTCCATGTGAGTGATTTTTTTTACTATGATGCAGTTGTGGCTATAGATATGGAAGCAACGAGGGATGATATTGTTGATTTGCTTCTTAATTATAACACATATGGAGGAATTGTTTATTAATGAGGGTTGGGAATGGAGGATAAGGTGATGATAAAAGCGTTAATAGATCTTGCAACTAAAAACAAAAGACTAATGATTGTGTTTTTGAGAAATGGGAGAAATAATGGTGGGGATTATGCTCTATATTATGTCAACAAAATGAATGAACAAGACCATAGGATGATTCTCCATAAAATTATGTTTGGAATCAAACCTATAATAAATATTCTAGTGGAGATGGCCAATTTTGGAAATATAACTTTTTAGAAGAGTCTTGATGAAGCTTTGAAGATCTCGTAATGAGTTTGAAGCCCAAAATTGCAGCCTTGATGTAGGGATGCATTGTGTAGTAGGTATTTTAGACTAATATTTCCTTATATAAAGACTAATCGTTAGTGTGGGAATTTGAAACCAAAATAGCCTGTTGAATTTGACGGTTTTAACAACTCTGTAACCTGTTTTGACGATGTTAAAGTAGAATGATAATGGTTTTTTGGTTTTTTTACCGTATATAATGGGAAAATCACCTCACCGTGGGAAAATTTCCCATCAAATTGATGCCCTCTCATTGGTATCTACCCATCTCTGCAGTAAGGGCTCATGCTAGTGCAGCTGCATCAAGATTTGATAAAAGACTCTTAATGGTGGTTTTGAACCTGCCATTACTCCTTTGGAACAACTAGCTGTTAAAAAACTGGCACTGACCATGAAAATGGCAGTAAGTTAGCTGGAATGCAGAGTTCAATATGTCATAATGTTCATGAAGGATCCATAATAATAGTAGTTAAAATAACCAATCTTCCCATTCTCCTACTAAATGTTTATTTCAGGTTTAAATCAGAGAAGACTTGATCTCATGAACTGATTGGTATCAATTGGATGCTAGTTAATTATAAGCTTCTCATGTTCTTAGCATATGTTTTTTAAAGAATTGTTTTATTCCTTACTATTTAAATTGCAGTGATATAACAAGAGACTGGCTTAAATATTTATACTGCGGGACTTTCATGTTCCATAGCTTTGATAATTTTACCTTCCATTACATAACATTGTCCATATTCTATATGGGCACATGCTCGATTATGTAGCATCATGTCACACTAAAAAAAAGAAAAAAGAAAAAAGACGTTAACTTTCAAATATTGAATTAATGTTGCATCAAAGAAAAACCAAGATAGACAAGTCACAACAGTAAACAAAGTGACTATACTGAAATTATCATACATAGATAGATTTACAGATATGCATGGAAGCAACAACAAGATATATAAATAAAGTAAAGATCTAGACATTGATATAAATATGTGCTTAAATAAAAGTAAGGTTTTATAGTAAATTTATAATTATTTGATTTAAGTTTTATTTTAGTTTTTACAACATCATGCTACTTAGTATTTAATGTTATTGTTTTGAGGTTTTGATGGGACTGTTGGATTAGATCCAATAATCCATATCCAATAGCAACAACATTTAACTATGTTTTATTGAACTTCATCAACTTTCACAGTCTTATAATTATGTGAAATGTATTTGTGTTAACACAAAATGACAATAGCATAAGAAAACACCATACCAATTTAGTAACAATGAAAAACATATTGACTGGCACTTGGTAGATATATTTATAGATGTGGCACTTGAAAGCAATGGCAGTATATATATAGAGAGAAGCTAAATATTTAGAGTAGAAGGTGGTGAGATGACATGAAATCAAAAAAAAAAAAGATCACCATCTTTGATTACATTGTCGCACCATTATTTAGTATTAAAAAATGTGTCCCTCCTCCCACAAGTACAAGTAGTGTCTGAATCTTAAAGATCAACATCTTAAAGAAGAGCTTTTCCTAGACACTTGTAGAGAGAGCCCCAACATTGCTAAATATTACCCGTGGTCTTTTATTTCTAAAAACATCATACCATATCACACCATTGTCATCATTATGAACTTCCATGGATGGAAATTCAGAGGACTTCATCAGTTCCTTCTTGAGTTTCTCATGGACCTCCTCCAAATACAACCCTTCATAAGGAGCACTGAGACTCACATCTCCTGAACCCACACTCATTTTCGCTAGTTAAATGGTAGGTTGGCTCTCTCTCTCCTTGACCTCAATGCCTTTCCGCATTAATCACCAACATTGTCCACTATCATAGCAAGCATAATTACAATTCACTCTCATATATCCGCTCTCTCTCTCTCTCTCTCTCTTATCTTCTGGTATTTATAAAGCTTTTTAACAGAACACAAAACACAAATATGGAAAGTTGTGGATGAATGAATCATTTCTATTTCTTTCACATCTCTTGATTTCTCAATATAGCTAATGTTGTCCAGATATGAACCATTAAATCTGATCCAACCATTCTTAACCATCTACTTATAATGACGCTCTATGCAACATTAATTTTTTGTTAAATTATATTACCATGTGATCTATATTTTTTTCCAACACAAATTATTTTTATAGATTTGTTATGATGGATCAATCTGAAATTTCTGACAGCATCAGACTTGGCCTCAAAATTTGATATGATGTTTTACACCAACAATTTTATAGCTATGCAAAATTTCCAAGGCTTCGAAATTTATAACCATGAGTTGGAAAAATATTTTTAAAATGTTGTCTGATATGATTATTTTTGTGAATATATGATTTTGTAGATGTGTTATATTATCGATCCAACTTCTCTACATCCATGAGTCTACAACTTGTATTCAGGTTTGACATCATAGTTATATATAATGTAAGTTCCTCAGAGGAAGGGCTAGGTGTGAAATCTATAGTTGATTTTGTATTTAGATGTTTAGTGTTTTCAATTATTCTAACCTATAATCATATTAAAAGTGATTATATGTTAGAATGGATGATTTAATTACAAGTAAAAGATATAACTTATTCTTTGTAAGGGAAAATAATAAACAAATGTGTCTCATTCATTACACAGCCCTTGAAGAGCTATGTATATGACCCTTTTTGTTCTAATGTTTTTCCTTGTTTATAAACTCTCTGACTTAATCATATATCACTATTTGCTCTCTTCATTACAATTGGTGAAGTTTTGGCTTTGGTAAGGATTGATCTCATTTTCCTTGTCATTTGTCAATTGTTGATGATTTGGATTGAGTTATGATGCCATGATTGCCTACTAAGGAAGTGGTGTTTTCAGGTTCAATATCATTTTATTTTCAGGTTGCAACATGAAGGGATTATGGAAGCTGAACAACTAGTATAGCAGTCTCAAGCTATAATCGAATGGTATCTACTTTATATATTTTTCTCATGCTTGTTTTTTCACATCAATTTGGTCAGCTACCCAGTGCATACAATGATGTAATCCATCCAGAAATTGAAGGTTTAGTGTCCAACTCATCACTTTGATTCATTGGGTTATCTAAAAAAGGTGTTGATTATTTTGATATATTCCTGGAGCCATGTTCACTCCCCACGGTATTAGTTTCTGGGGTAGCTCGGGAGATCCTCTGAGAATCGGCAGATGACCTTTAATTGGGATTTGTTGTAACCATATGATTTTTCATAATTCTCTCATGGGGGCTGATGTATAAGAACTTGGAATCTCTGCCAGGATAGTTTAGCCATGATTTTGCATACATCTATTGAACACTGCAGTGATCAGAATTTTCATATAGAAATCCTATATTATTCTAATTCGTATGTGTTAATTAATTTTGTGTGAGTGAGTGGCTTGCTTAGCTCCTGTCGCCGAAGGCAGGGCCCCCTTATGTGACAGGTGTTATCGTAGTTAGAGTTTCTTTTCTTTATGCATGTAGTTGACATTGATAGAGTTAATGTCTTATGCATTTGATGATTGATTTAATTAATTAGATTTAGATTTGGTGTGCTGATCATAGTTGAATGTGAGTGTCTAAGTATTGATATGATTGGTAACCTAATTTTCATGATCGTTGCTAGTAACAGAGAGGAACGTGTGGATTACAAACATTGAATCGAGATTACTTATGTGGTGAACAATTTCATTAGAATTGTGTTGAAAATCTATAGGAGCAAGCTGTTGAATTTAATTAGCTCTTTCTAATTCATGTACTGCAGGTGCTGTGTGTTAAATTGCTTTCATGTGAAATCTTTAATGTGTTTTAATTAGATGTAAGCATGAATTTCTTTCTGTAGCATAACAGAACCTTACAGCATAGCAGAAGGTTTGTTAAATTTGATAGTCAGTGATTTGGATTGAATTACATGGTCCTTGCTGTTAGTTGTGATCTTCTTAGAAGCTTGTTCACCAACAGTTGCATCTTAACTCTAGTTCTATAATTTTTAAGTTGCCTTTGTGTCAAAACCGTTCCAAATTACAGTGTCTGACATATATCTTGTTGGGTAGCTCATAAGCCTTTGTGGCCCTGGGTTGATAATTTATGCACAACTTTCGATTTGCATTTTATAAGAAGGTGAAAGAAAAGCTCGTGAGCCTTGACGTTAGAAAATAGTAATCAACAGCCTTATTTTTAATTGTTTATTGCAAACTGGAAGAGGCCCCTCATTACTCAATAGAGACAATAGACGTTGAATAGTAAAATCATTCAAATTCAAATAAAGAGTAATTGTGACGAGCACCTTAGAAATTAATCAATAATGAATCTAAGGAACACCCATAAATAATACTATTATGTAATTTTCAAATTATGTCCTTGCATAGAGAGCTTGTCATACTATGCCTAAAAAATTTCAATTCAAATCCCTATACGCATGCCTTGTCATATTGTGCCTACCTATTTCAGTGTACAAAATATGGAGTTTTCAACGTTGTTGTTTATTAGAGGCCCTTCGACTTCAACGTCTCATTAGATTCAAATTTCAAACAAGAGCATGTGCATTTTCACATTTATAGGACACCTGTGTTGACATAATCATGTTTTCTAAAAGTGGTTGAGATATATCAACTTATATCAATCACAACATATATTGATATTTATCAATATTTATTACATTGATAAGTATTTATATTTTAGAATTTAAGTTGGACTAACCAATATGATTTTCCTAAATTGTAAAAGCATGAGACAAGTGTATTATCAAGATTGATGCATAGATAACTAGAGATATATTGTTCATGGCACTTAACTTGTGGCCTATTGTTTACCAACCACAAGTTAGTGTATGAAATCTCCTAGTTTGTGAGACAAGGGAGTGATTGAATTAAAGTATAGGAAGTGTCCATACTCTAGCTCACTAAGGATTTGGAAAGAGTAACCCATGCATGAAAATACAATTTGTTGTGATAAGAATAATAAGAATGTAGTCATTAATTCATTGTGAAGATGATATCTATCTATGGTAAAAACATTAAAAAGTTTTCATGATTCAACTCTCTCTCTCTCTCTCTCTCTCTCTCTCTCTCTCTCTATATATATATATATATATATATATATATATATATTTCAAGATCCTATGTTAAAATGTAGGGACCACCCCAAGTAGAGTAACCAATTTGACACTACAGCTTAAGACAATTAGCCCCTTAATCTCTCTTTCTCTGGTGGTGCATGAACTTTTTCTTATTTTCTTTGTCACGGAATGGAGACCTTTTGAGCTTGCACTACATAGAGTCCTGACACTATAGCGTCAGCTAAGCACAACAGAGTATAGAACCAGGCTATTGTATATAGCAATTGTTGTTTACTCGTATAGGTGTTCGCACTTCCCCTTTCCGAATACATATGACATAATAATGGCAAGTAATTCAATGTGTTTCTCTTTCTTTGGATTCAACGTATCCATGTGAACTCATGTATCAATCAGTTGGTTGTGGAACCTCAGCAAGAGCAATATGCATTGGCTAACATTTCTTCTCGGCCAGCAGGATCATCATCATCATCACAATACAACCTCCTAACACTTTATTTCATCTTTGTTGTATAAATTCAAAAATGGGATGTCCATTAGTTCTCTCGTGCATTTAATCCATATCATTGCTTGCATCTCTCTTTCTAATATTTGTGACATTTTCTTGAATTTAGCTTACACTTCCTCATCTTGTTTCATCATTTTCTTTATTCTTTTTTACTTTTTCTACTTGCATCGTTTTAGGTTTGTGCATTTTTTAATTAGGATTAGCGATCAAAGTTCAACAGTTAAATTAGGGTTTGGTAAGTTATGTGGATTAGGCCAGTGGATTAAGTCATAGGTTAAGTTTGTAGACAGGTGGGTGGGTTTGTGGGTTAGGTAGACTAAGGTTATATGTTAGGTTAAGTACTTAGAATTAGTGGGTTAATATAGTATGTTAGGTGGATTGTGAAGTTTAGGTCAAATAGATTTATGTAGCATATGGTAGATTAGATTATGTAGGGTATATCAGTTGTGTGAGTTAGTTTGGTTGGGTCGAGTGGGTTAGGAAGTATAGTTTCAAGTTATGTGGATTATTAGGTTAGTGGGTGAGGATATGTTGTGTTGTGTAATAATTTAGTAGGTTAGGCATGGGTTAGGGTATTAGCAGATTAGGTAGGTTAGTGGGGTGCATTAGCGGTTAGGTAAATTAGGTAAGTTGGTGAATTAGATGGGTTGAGTAGGTTAGTAGGCAAGATGGGTCAATGGGGGAGGTTATGTAAATTAGGCGGGTTAGTGTGGTAGACTGTATTTCAACTCCAATGTATTTTCCCTATCGACCATATTTTTTATGTTTATAAGGACAATTAGTGGTTTACCTTCAGATTCCTTTGTTGCAAGATGCATATTATATTTCATTACTAGGTATATATGTACATCAAGTGCAAAAAACCAACTCCTTCAACAATTGTTTTCATTTCAAAAAACTTATGCTCATAGCTAGTCGTAAAGTTAGTAGCAATGTCGAGGACATCGCCACCATGTGGCTCTTGTTATAGTAAGCAAAAAACTTGTGCTTTATCCCACTTTTTCTATATAATAAAAGGGATGGGGCAAACACGTTCCTGAATTTACGCTTTACTAGAAAAGTGAAACAATGGCTAAAATAACGGATGACATGTAGATTATTTAATAAAGAAAACTCTCATTTATTTATTCAAATAAATTAAGAAAAAACAAAATTAAAATTAAAATTAAAACTATTATGACCAAAAAAAAGCTAAAAATCTATTTAATAAGGGAAACTTTTTAATCCATTCAAATTAAAAAAATAGTTTATTATTATTATACAAAATAAAATTGAAAAAACAAAAATTAAAAGCTCAAATGTTTACTAGGTTTAAATTTTATTTTTTAACACCTATTTCATTAAATTTAGATTTACTAAAACATAATATGTACTAACAAAAATTAAAATTTTTGATTTCTAAAATCTTAATATCAGCATTCCAAAAGTGCAAAAATAAGTTTTAAAAATAACCATATAAATTTCAAAATTGCACTTTTTTTTATTTCAAAAATAAGATATTCAAATTATTTTAAATCCAAAGAATATATTTTTTATTGGAAAATTGTTTTTTATTTATAAAATGTAATTTTTATTTAAAAATGTTAATTTTGAAATACAAAAATGTTAATTTCAATTCCAAATGTAAACATTAAAGAGAAAAGTGTCAAATCTAGTATTTAAACATTAAATAAAAAAAATGTCAAATCTAATCCCAACATGGATATTTACATTTCATAATTTGAATTTTTTTCTTTTTGTACATGCAAGATCAATTTACAAGCTGCTAACATATTAATTTTGCATACATGTTGCTTAATGTATTTACTTTAAGATATGCAATAAAAAGAGAAGTGGAAACCATCATTTAATGCTTCAAATGATTCAATGGTTAATCCCCTTTGAAATGCTTATAATTTTTTCATTTTTCATTTTTAGTACAAATTTAATTATTTTTTAAAAACATAAAAAAATTATTGTATAATTGTAAATAAATAAACAAATAAATATGTCCAAAGGGGTTGTTTCTATGGGTGAAGAGCTAGGAGTTTTTCACCAGTGGACTAGGTTCAATTCTAATAAGGGCCGTTCTTGGAGCCGTGTGGGCATCTTGGGGTAGTAGTCGAATGTGTGGTTCCACCCAGAGAGATTGTATTGAATAATCTCATGACATATAGATATATAAGTGGATCAAATCCCACCCCATGTCCTAAAATTTGATCCCACAAAAGTTATAGCAATTGGTAATGAGTAATTGAGATGAAAAGTTGTAAATAAAAGGTCACAAGTTCAAATCTCCTATATATATAACAAACTCACATTAAAAAATTATAAAAATTTAATGGAGATAAATTTTATTAACAACATAATTATAAAAAAACTTATGAACATTTTAGTTAGAAATACATGTTATATAAAAACATTTATAGAAAAATAGTTGTGAAAAATATTTGAAAAAAAATAAATGGTTTGAATGTATGTAAATAGGAGATATTGTGTATAAACAACTCATAATAATCTTATTACTTAATCATTACATGTCCATATGCATAGGGAATGGATACAATATAGAATGACAATACACGTTTCCTCATGACAAGTCATAGCAATGATCTTTTATTGTAATGGGTTAATAAGAAACTTTAAATCCAATATAATGGGTTAATAGGAACTTTAAATTCAAAATTGGAGATATATATTTTTTTTATTATTATTATTATAAATATAGTGTATTGGATAATATGGTTGAATCACAATGATTTATTATTTTATCGAACAAATCATGAAAATTGAACATATATTTTCGATTCTTATTACAAATGTATGTGGTGAATTGAAATGACCATCTTTAACAAACATGTACGTTTGGTCCATCCAACGGACCAATAACGAAGTCAATGGTTGACTTCGCTGTTGGTCCGTTGGATGGGCCAAAAGTACATATTTTTTAAGCTCGGACTATTGGAATATATGATTGAAGCGCAACCATATATAAATTTTATCAGACAAACCATGATCTTAGATACACAAAATTAGATATCTTGAAATAAAACAAAGGCAATCACATGTAAAAATATGGATTGAACATATAGAAATGGTAGTAGCGATGGGCAGTGCCATGGCCATTGTAATTTGTTACTACCGCTTCATCAATTCATACGAGCAAAATCATTTTTGTATTTTCTTCTTTTTGCAATCATTGGTATTTTTGCTACAACGAAGGTTTCTGCATCTTTTGTGATGTATTGCTTGCTCATTGTCAAAATAAAAAATCAAGAGATAAATCAAATCAAATCATTTGATTTATTACTTGCTCGTTGTCTATCTCCCAGTGTTGTTAGAGCGAGGACACATTTTTTCAAATGTTTTGATTTCTGAAGCAATAAATCAAATGACTTGATTTCTCTCTTTTGATTTTGATCTTTCTCATTAACTTAATATCATGTCCAATCTCTTATTCACTCGATTCAAAACAATCTTGTGGCCACTACCGAGGCCATAGTCAACCCCTAGCAGCCACAAGGTTATTTCGAATTGAACAAATAAGAGATTGAACAAGATATTAAGTTAATGAGCAAGATCAAAATAAAAAGAAAGATAAAATCAACAGTTGTTGTCGTGGCTATAGCCGACCCCTTAGGTTTTTACCATGGTGATGACAACCACTACAAAGTTGTCTGCATTGAGTGAACAAGAGATTGAACAAGATAACAATTCAATGATCAAAATCAAAATCACAAGAGAAATCAAATCAACTAATTTATTGCTTGTTCGTAGTTGATTTCCCAATCTTGTTAAAGCAAAAACACATTTTTTTTTCCAATTGCTTGACCATGGCCTCATGGATGAGCCCCAAGTAGCCAATAATGGGTCATTGTCACCACTTGGCTATGGCCTCTACAACAACTGCAAAAAAGAACCCAAACTAGAAAAATATAGATTGACATCGCAAAATATGTAAAAACCCTTTAATATAGAAAACAACAACAATTGCAAGAATGAGAAAATAGAAATTTTATTTTGGTGAGAAGAATTCAAGAAACTAAACATAACTAAAAGATATAAATTAGATAAAACATATTAAAAAATAAAGATAACAAAAATCATATAAAGAACCTACATCATAAATTTTTGAAATTTATTATGTAGCTAGCAACAATGCATTTTGTATTTAGTTTACAAAATCAAATCTCTTATAATAAAATATAAGACCTTACTTAATAAAACATGATTCAAACCCACAAAGCGAGAAAATAAGATATAGTTTTGTAATAAAATATAAGACCTTACTTAATAAAGCATAATCCAAACTGACAAAGCAAGAAAATAAGATATAGTTATAAACTAGTAGTAAAACCATTTCAATATATAAAACATATGAAGATTGATGATTGAAGACAATAGATTTTGATTTATACCAAAATGCAAGCCTTAAAACTAAGGGAAGAATTGTTGTAGGTAGCCACCATTACAACCGTTTGTAAAAGAGGTGATTTGATTGAAAAGTTGATCTTGAAATGTTGCCCCTATTTTCACTACCATCAGCATAGATCCATCTTAAATCTGAATCTACCAAGAATTGAGAGGGGTCAAACTTCTCCACGTGTAAATTTTTTTCTTGATGTGTAAAAAAATTAAGATAAAAATATTACACCTCACTAATATTGATCCCTCTCGGTATTTGATACATCCAAATGTAAGATGGATCTATGCTAGTTTTATTTTTTTTATATCTTTCTTCTAAAATTTAAAATTGAGTTGAAATGTTATCCAAATGTTTGTTATTTTAGTTTTTGTTGCCATGTATGTTACATGACAACATCTCCCCCATACAAAGTTGTAGAACATCTCTCTTCTCTCGATGTAATCACAATTATCCATCGATCTATGTCCATATTCATATTTCTCTTTCGAGCAACCAGATCTAAAATCGCTCTCATTTGATCTATTCTTTGATGAAAAATGAAAGCAATTCATCGTGGGAGAGATGCCCCATTTTAATAGAAGAGAAAATTAATGGTGGAAAAAAAGAAATGAAATAGGAAATTGATAAAAATAATAAAAAATAATGCAAGAAGAATTTGCTAAAAAAATGATAGAAGAAAAATGTGTGGAATGAGAAATTGATAACAATAATGGAAGAAAAAATTGATAATTATGAAAGGAAAAGGAAATGGCTAAACATAAATTGAAAATGAGAAATGAATGAAAGAAAAGTGTGGTATGAAGTTTGGAAGAGGAAAATACACAAGGAAGTGAAATAAGAAGTTGCTATTATGAGGAAATTTATAAACAAGAAGAAGAAAAGAATAGTTATAACAAAATATAATAAAAGATAGCGAAAAAATAAATGTGAGAAGAAATTGCTAAACATTAATAGAGAAAATCAAATTAGAGAAGAAATTCGTAAGAGTGGAAACATAAAAAGACAAAAAATGGAATAAAAAGTTGTCATTAAAAGAGAAAATTTGAAAGAAAGAATAAAGAGAAAATTGCTTAAAAGAAAAGGGAGGGAGAAAAGGAACACGGGGAAATTGATAAATATCAATGGAAAAAGAGAAATAAATGAAAGAAGAAATTGTTTAGTATATTGGGAGGGGGAGGAGTGTAATAATGAATCGATATTAATAATGAATAAGTAAAAAAATAAACAAAATTACAAGAAGAAATTGTTGAAAAAGAAAAGGTCATAAAAAATGAAATTGCTAAACAAAATAAGAATATAGAAACATTGAGAAAGAAAATTGTTAAAAAGATGGGTAGAAAAAATTGACCAAAAAAAGTGGAATAAGAATTTTTCATTATTTATCAATGCTTCCTTTCAATGGGGCTGATGCACAATCATGGACTCCTTTAAAGACACTTTAGATGCCACATAATACTGGAAAAAACGGGAAACTCTGACTTTAGGTGACAATTAGGGGTACTTCCCTAACTTATTTGAAGATGAAGTAAAAAGACAAATGATATGTAATTGAATCAGATTTCATAATATATAGGATTTATGCAGACAAAATGTGTGTAAATGATTATAAAATTAGTTTCTGTGAAATTGGGTTTTCAAATTTTCAGCACATCTTAACATATATGTTTTTGTGGGTGCAGCAATATATGAGGTAAATGATGTCAATTTGGGATAAAATCTTGTAGACATATAAAGGACATATGGGCCTAGTGCAACACTATTTATTTAGAATTTTTCATGAATTATTTTTTTTATTATTAATTATTGAAGTCACAAAAACTTGAAATTAAAACGTCATGTATGGGTGCAACACTTTAGGGGCAAAAATTAATGAAATCCTTGATTTCTAAATATAAGATCGTAGAGCTTGATCTCATCTAGTACACCATATAGTTTTCTTCAAAAATTGTGATGGAAATCAAAAGTTATATAAAAAACAATTGATGTATCTATTTTCGAAAACTGACATATGTCATTTAGAAAAATAATTATAAATAAATAAAACATAGTTTTGAAGGAAAAAATTACATATTTAGAATCGTAAGATCGTACTCTACAATATTCTAGATTTTCATAAAAAAATGTTGTGTATGTCATAGCAAAACACGCCATCTAAACTGAGCATATTGATAGAGTTCTAAAAGACAAGCAATAGCCCTGGTTTATTTATCCTAGCCAATAGGTTCAGTAGTCTGAAGCTATTTCTGAACATAATGCCAAACCTTATTCCTGCTGATTTTTTTAATTTTAAAATAACGCATATGGGTTTTTGGTTAACTAATTTGGTACGAGAGTAAAAAGAGTAATGGCATCCTTATCCCATTATAATACCATTTAGACAACACTATGATGGACACAAATAATTTCTCTTTTTAACGGTGAACGAAGCCATGGGCTATGCATCCAATAAAATAGGGTGGTGAATGAAGCCATGGGCCGTGCATCCAAGAAAACAATAATTCCTCCTGTCCTTCGATCTATTCAACTTCAAGGGAAAATTTGCAACATTCACAGAGAGATTGAAGATTTATTTATGTCAGTGCTCAAAGGATGTTATAAAGCCACAGGCATGCTTGTTTGGTAGCTCTTTTGGATGTAAAAAAGCCAGAATGAGTACCGATGGATCAACATATGCTCTCACTGAAAACCGCTAGTGATGATTCATCTATAGGCGATAGGTGACTTTAATCAACATTGTTATAGTTATCATGTTATTTTAATCGTCATTGTGTTCTTTTAATCCTTGATTAAGGATGTCCGGTTCTTTTAATCTTTGATTAAGGATGGATGGCCAAAATTCAATCAAATGGCATATATATCTTAAAAAGATTTATCATCCACTATGTATAGAGCCAAAGTTTCAAATTCATCATCCTCATCATCATAGTCATCATCCTGATCATCATCATCATAGTCATCATCCTTGTCCTCATCATCATCACCATCATTGTTCATCATCATTGTCATCGTCATCATCATCATCATCATCATTATCATCATCATCCTCATCATCATCATCCTCATCATCATCATCATCATCATCACCCTCATCCTCATCCTCATCATCATCATCATTGTTCATTGTCATCGTCATCATCGTCATCA
>LPNX010230065.1:94105-98267 GCA_001517045.1 Pseudotsuga menziesii
CATCATGGTCATCATCATCACCCTCATCATCATCACCATCATTGTTCATCAGCATCGTCATCATCATCATCATCGACCTCATCCTCATCATCATCATAGCCATCAGCCTCATCCTCATCATCATCATCATCATCTTCATCCTCATCATCATAGTCATCATCCTCATCATCATCATTATCATCACCATCATAGTCATCATCATCCTCATAATCATCGTCGTCATAGTCATACTATTCATTATAGAAGTTTAACATATTTCAGTCCAAATTTGATATGCATTTGATATTTGATATTTAATATTTTAATATTTGATAAGCATAGATAAATGTAAATTGCATATTTAGTGAGCACTAAATTGCATATGCGATATATCCCATATGCACTAAATCGCATATGCGATATATCGCATATGCGTTTTGGAGATCATGTAAAAAACATGCCCGTTAATTAAAAAGCATTGTATCAATATCGCATATGCGATATATCGAAGGTGTGTTATATCGCATATGCGATATGTGTTGTATAAAAAATGTTGGGTTTCGTGCTATGGGCCAGGTTTACTATAGCAAAAGGCATAATTCGTCTGAACCAGCGCACAGAGAACTATTCAACATGCAATTTAATCATTACTTGCATAATTCCATAGTTTTGTACAGGTTTGGGTGGATTTCAATGGGGAATGTACGTAATAGAGGTCGAAAGTCAGCGAAGAAGGTGCTTACACCGGAAGAAGCAGAAAATAAAAAAGAAAAAAAGAGGGAAGATTCAAGAAATCGTCGGCATTCATTACATGAGCAAATAGTTCCCATTCCCCCTCAACAGATATCTGGTGTAGAGGTTGAGGAAGATAATGCAACATTAAAGGAAGCTGGTTATACGGAAGTTGATATTATTGATCCATTAGTAAACGGGCAATCTTGTGAAGAGTTCAATAATTATGTTACTCCTGATGCAAATGTGAGTCAGCAACAACCATGTTCAATGGTTCAATCTCCTAATCGAATTTGTCAGCCTGTAGTGGATGTAAACATCACTCCAGCATTTCAAATGGCAAGAAATTTTGCATCAAAACGAAATAGAACTCCTAAACGAATACTGAGTGGACGAGAGAGAATTGACTTCCATGGAAGGTAAGGTGGCTAAACGCACTATCCTTTATCATTGTTCTCAAATAATGAAACAATATTTTGATAACAAATCCGAAGCCAGTAACGCCAATTGTTTTTAGCTTTGCTTAAATCTAGAAATATGGCAACTGTTAGAAGAAATTTAGGCATAAGAACAATGAAGAATATCAAATCAAGTAATCACATTGTTAAATCTCTTGCTGCTACATTCACATCGATTGGTAAAAAAACTCGTTCACAAGACTGTAATGTGGCTCATCGTGTATTGGTTGAATCAATTGTATGTAGATCCACAAGACAACGTTGTTTACTTAAATGCACATCACAAATTGTGCCTTTACATCCAAAGACACTTAAAAAATATTTAGTAAGAAGAGACAACCTTGATGTAGAGGGACAAATGGAAACATTATGGGCATTTAGTGGTAGGTTTCCCTGCAAAGACATGAAGTTAGTCGAAGCAGTGAAGGGCCTAGTGCAAATGTTTTGGCATGATAACACTAGGCCTTATTCTAACGCAAAGGATGTGTTAAAACATTGTAGGGGTTCTAGAAACAATGAACCTCATGTTAAACATTATCTTGACATGACACAAACTCAACTGTTCGAGATGTTTAAAGTTGCCCACGTAGAGCTAAGGCTTGGGCAAAGATATTTTGAAAAATGCAAGCCTCCATATGTTAGAATCAATACCATCCGGAACACTTGTTGTTGTAGATACCACATAGAGTTTGACCTATATTACCATACATTGCACATATACATCGTTTTTTGCATCCTAACCATGTGCAGGAATGCTCAAGTACAGTACCGCCAATGTCATCCAAAGATTTCATCCATAGCATAATGTGTCTAAGGCAAGATGGGAAGACACATTACTTAAAACAATGTGAAGATAGTTCTTGCAACAATTGTGGTGGGCTATCATTATGGTCTAATTGCATCCATGAAAGTGAATATTAAGCATTCGGGAATGCAATTGTCGAGAAGCAGAACTATTAGTATGAGACATATCAGGTGCATGATGGGAAAGAAAGCAGGAAGATTAAATTGGTGACTTCATAGGTAAATTGTTGAATATTGACATATTAATATTCATGTACACATTTTTTAATGTGGTTTATTGACATATTAATATTCATATACCAGGTACGAGTATGTTATTCCATAGTTTCGTGGAAAGATCCAACAGTACATTCAATGTGTCGATATGGCACAGTGGCAAGATGAGCAATTCAGAATATGCCAGGACAACTTCCCTCTCAGAAAAATACTATCAGTGGTTGACTTTGTGGAAAATTACACCCTACAACCACAAAATGAATTACAAAGTCAATACTATCACTCGGAGCAAGTGAGCATAATAGTGCATATCATGTATCAACATGGGCCAGATAGCAATGAAGAGAAACGTGTGATACTGAAAGAAAGTCACTTCTACATAAGTGACGACCGGACCCATGACATCCATTACATGCAACATTGCTTTAAATTATTCTATGATCATGTGATAGCTATGGATATACCATTTTATCATCATTTCATTTGGTCAGATGGTTGTGCTGGACAGTTCAAGAATGCACATGTATTTGAATGGTTGTGTTTGTTGCACATAAAATACAAGGTGCCACATGTATGGAACTACTTTGAAACTAGTCATGGCAAAGGAGATTCCATGAGAAATAGTTGGAACTTGTAAGTATGATATCACAAGGGGCGGCCATACTATAAAATAATGGCTGAAAGAACAGAAAATAACTGTCTGGATGCAAAGAGCTCGAAAAAATATGCGGTTTTAAAAAAAACGACACTTAAAACTGATTCCGGATGATGAAGTTATGCTTGATCAAAGGAAATGTTGAAGATATCCCCAATGGTGACGTGGCAGATATTAACTTGACCAGTAAAAAAAAGAACCCCCCTCTTCCAAAGATCTACCTTTGACAATCACTTTACAATAAAGTTGCTTTGAAGTGAATCACTTTTATAGAATAAGTGATGTTCACTTTTACAATAATATGACTTTTAAATAGTGCGGCAATAAGTTAAAAGACTTAAGTGACTCACTTTTATTTTATTAATGTGAGATGCACTTTTACAATAAAGTAACTTGAAAAATAGAAATTGCATGCACTAAAAAGTAACTTGATGAGACTTGAACTCAAGACTGATCAAGATGAAAAGCAACTTTGGACCAAGTGAGCTAAGTTTAAAAGGTACGTAAAAGTTTGGAAAGAGGAAAGGGGCTTTTTTTTTTTTTTTTTTTTTTTAAACCTTTTTCTTTTTTTTTTCTTTTTTTTTTTTTTAAACTCTTCTCTCTCGTTTTCCGTGCTTGCTTTCTTTTCCTGCAAATCACAATAAAAACGAAAAACAAAAACAAAAAAAACTTTTTCCACACAATGGGGTTAGATCTTGGTTAGCTTACCCGGAAAACCTACGTTTTCAAGTTTTCTCGCTGTTTCTGATTTGCCGTGATTGCACAAGGTGCACGGCAAAGAGCATACGTAGCCGAGAAGACAAGAAAAAAACTTTCCCTCACTGTTTCTGATTCGCCGCGATCGCGCAAGGTGCACGGCAAATAGCATATGCAGCCAGGGAAGGGAACAGTCCGAGACTAAAACAATAAAGATCTAATAATAATACTGATAAAATATGAGATATTAAAAAAAACAAAACCGTCACTGTAACNTCAGGGAAGGGAACAGTCCGAGACTAAAACAATAAAGATCTAATAATAACACTGATAAAATATGAGATATTAAAAAAAACAAAACCGTCACTGTAACATTATACCTTCAGATTTGCCGAAATGGGTGTTTCTGGAGCAAACAGAAACGGTTTTCGGTGAAAGGAAAATTGTTTCCAAATGGAAACGGCACTCCGGACGCAATGGAACAGCTCCCACAGGCCACAAATGCACAGAAAATCCAAAAATCAGAAACCCTTTAAAAGTTTCGGCAACACCGGTTACAGATCTTGATCAAAACCGAAAGCGGCTCTTCATAAAAGCTCTGATACCATGTTAGGGTACACAG
>LPNX010230065.1:114006-125268 GCA_001517045.1 Pseudotsuga menziesii
ACCTTGCAGAACTCAATTTAATTCCCTTACTTTTTTGCTGCATTTCACTTTTAAGGTCCTGCCTGTGGCAGCCTCATACTTTTTATCTATTCATAATTATAAGCTATTGAGTTCCCTATTGACCGGCTATAGCCTCCCTCCGCTTTCACCCTCAGAAGGTCAGATTCTATTTTTGTATGTCATACGTATTTTTGGCTTGATAAAACAAACTTGGGTGCTGGTCCCACTAACTTTAACTTGGTTATTTACCAGTAGAGACGGCTGGCTATATATATATATCAGTTTGTCTACTTCGTTCCTCCTTGTGCTGTTGGGAATTCTGCTACTTCAACTGCTGCTGCCTTTGCTGGGGAGCCCCCCTATACTGGTGCTCCTTCCTAATGATAAGGCTTATTCAACTATGCTCCTTCAACTGTTGATGGAAATGTTGGTTCAAGCGCTAATGGGAATGCTACTGGAACTGGTGCTTATGGAGCTGCTCATGGGAAAAAGCCAGTTCAACTGATATGCAAATGATGATCCTGGTGATGCTGATCGAACTGCTCTTAGAACTGCTGCTTATGGTGGGGATGCTGGGACGACTTGTTGTGCTTGTGCTACTGGTTCTAATTATGCTGGAACTGGTACTTATGGGACTGCTGGTCGTAGACCTTTAGCTTAGATTGAACTGATAATAATTTTACTGCAAGAGCAAGCTCCAAATCTGACAATGACAATGCAGTATAATACATAGTAATATCTTGATAGGAACTAGCCAGCCATGTTCAGAGAGGACAAGTATACCCACGCTCATTCCATGTTGGGAGACGACAAGTATACCCACGCTCATAGAGGCAATCCAGCAGAAACCAATCCCTTAGGCAAGGACTTAGTTGCTTTGCAACTTTCCTTGTTTTTTCTGTACCCGACCGAGGACATTTATATTCGGTTGAGTTGAATTAGTTTATGCGGTGAACCTAAATTTTGGGTGGGTTTTTATTTAAAATTAAGTATGCTTTGCTATTTTGTACGGCGCTAATTGGCTAGGAGAAGCTGTCGTCGTGCCTCAGGAATCCCCTCCGAGGAGTTGCCGACGGTACGAAGTCAGCAGCATTGAAGGCTGCATTCAAGAGGTTTCCAGGTGGCCAATCGCTTCAAGGTGGAGTGGAATCCCTTTGGACTTTGTTTTAATGGATGAGTTACTGCACTTTCATGCTGTGTTGAAAAACACAATCTCCAACCAAAATAATAAATTCCCATTCACGAGAAGGACAATATCAAGATGCATTCCTTATCAATTTTCCAAACGAGGAATCCACTGGGAATTTATGGCATTTTGGGGTAACCCAAGGCCTCCCGTTCTCCTCCATTGGTCATCCTTTCATTTTAGCTGGATTTATGTGTGTTTTCACTAAATGTAGAGCCACGGGACAAAAGGGTGATTCGGGATTCTTTTTTAGGGGTTGTAAATATTTGAGGAGGCTAAAAGAGGGATAAGGGTTATGTGTATTTGCTTTTATTTCCCTAATATAAGTTAGCCATGTGTTCTGAGTGATGTTAGTTTAGATGTATGCATTAATTTGAGCAGTGTAGCTGTGTAGAGCGATTTCGGCGTTTTCATGAATATTGATAGATTTCTCTGCAATTGTTGGTTTAAGAGTTGGATTTTGTTGGAATCATTGACAGATAGGGTAAATGCATGCATAGGAGGACTATACTGATGGATCGAAGGGGTTGAAAGCCAGATTTGTCAATTCTTTGATCAAATCCACGCAGAACACAAGTTTTCTGACATAACGAGTTTTTGCAGAAAATGAACAGTGGAGATTGGACCCACAGATGTAGATCTGACGATCCAGGAGGAATATGCAACTAAAGTTGCGAGGGAGATAACGGATCCGCCTAGGTTTGGGCGATCTGCATAAAAAGGTGAATCGACGGCTGTGGTGAGGGCCGCAACGAAAAGATCTAACGGTCAGAAAAATATTGTGGGGAAAGAATTGTGGGCGAAAAGTTGCGGAGGTGCAACTTTGGGAAGTTGGAATCCTGCATCCCACATATCGCAACCCGCCTGCAGGAAGGTCGTTGCGGAAAGAGAGTTGCGGAATCCAACGTTGGGCGTTTGAGATCCCACATCCAGCAACCCGCCTACGAAAACTCTGTTGCAAAAATGGAGTTGCGGAACGTTTGTTGCGGAAAGGCGAAGGTGGAAAGAAAATTGTGGGAAGGAAATTTTAGTGTGGAATTTGGCGTTTAAAGATAAATTTGGAGATCCTTCCAAGTGTAGGAAGCTGAAGATCCTGGAGGTGCTGGTTGGGTTGGTTTTGGTCCAAACCCCTACACCAGCATGAGTTGTTTTTTTTCAGGTATTTCTTGTTTTTGGGGTAGCGGGATCTGTCAAAAGTATGCAGTGTGGGTACTCGTTGGATGTGGAATTTAATTTTGCATCCAGAGAGCTCTCCCGCTCGAAATTTGAGTAAAAACACAGGGAGATATGTCGAAAATACGAACAAAAAAAGTAGTTTTTTTCTTTTCTTCCTCTAAAATTAATAAATATTATGTTATTATTTTATTATTTTAACTATTATTTTATTAGTTTCCTTAGGAGGTCCATTTTGACTTGAAATTTCTTCTAATCGGCAATTTCTTTTTTCTTTTAATCTAATTTATGTGTTTGCGTCGAGAGGCACTTTCTACAGCTCAAATGTGCGAGATGTGTCCATCTGTAACAGTGACATGGCACATGTCGGCTCAATAACAATTAATAATTAATTAAATAAATAATAATAATAGAAATTAAGTTTTTAAATAATTGGTCATTATTTTTTATAAATAATTGTTATTGAAAAATATGGATTAAGTCATCATTATTAATAATTAGATTTTTATAAATTATCAAAATTTTCTTATGAATTTTCTATAAGAGTTTAGTCATTATTATTAATTACACCATTTTTAAAAAAAAATTAAATAAAAGTCATGTTTCACCTCATTAATGAAATGAAATGAAAGTTACCTACACTATCACTTTCCCTTAGAAGTTGAAAAATATGGGAACTAAAACAAAAACACTAGATATCGTATTTGCCAATCTAAAATATATACAATAAGACTTTGATTCTTGCATTTCATAGATTACATAGCAATGCAATAATGAATAACATTTCATGTAAAATATTCTTTGAGCAGTGCGCCAAATGACAAGATTACTTCCTAGAAAATTGGGTTGAAGTTCACAAGAAAATGGGGACAGAGAGGCCCACTGTGATATAAATTCATCTCATCCTTGAAGGGCGAGTTTGTTAATTGTTGGTAGATTGAAAAGGGGTCCAGATATCTTGAATTTAGGAAATAGTAAAATATAAACTATTATGAATCAACGTGTGTAGATATGACAATACAAATTGAACGACCTGCTCCAATGAGCTAGGAATTGTTCAATGCATACCAAAATGATATTTTGTTTGAAATGAGAAAGAAATTGCAAGGTGACAAATAAGCAAGAAAAAAAATTTGCGCGGAAGTGGCGCATTCTACAGTCCAGCAGGGGAGAGATGTGTAACTCCTTCAGTGCTCATCCTAGAGTTGACATGTATCCTTTATAAAAAAAGAATAAAATATTATTCAAAATAACATGTCATCTCAAATTAAATTTAAATTATTTAGAAATGCATATTATAAAATTACACAAATTAGATAAATTAAAACCATAAACATTGCATTACACATTTCTTTGGCATCTCCACTCTAAAAAAAAGCTTACACCTCCAGAAATTTGATCCTTTTATGTGCTTGATAGATCTCCTTTTAGATGGATCTATACCAATTTTATGTCAAATAGTTAGATTCGAGAACTTTTTTTCATAATGTTATGTAATACTTTATTATTATTATTATTATTATATTTATTTGTTTATTTATTTATTAAAAAAAACTTTTTATGTTTATATAATAATAATTTAATCTAATTATCTAGTCTTCCCAATATAATAATTAACGCTAAATGCATTCGATTCTGCAAAGTTTTTCTTTCATACTAATTAAAATTAGTATGAAATGTTACGAAACTCTCAAAAAGTCTATCTTTTGACTAACTACTTATCCCTTCACTCCATGTCCCAATGATTTAACTTGCTATTTTCTCGGAAATGAAAGTACTTAGACAAGGAACCTCACTATTCAATAACACTTCATTTACATGCTCATTTATTTATCTGTTTTCATCTAATATTTTATTCATTTATATAATTATACTACATCTTAACCATTTCTATTTATCATAATCCAAATATCACATTATCTCTTATTTATTTATATATATATAATCTTTATTTTACTTTTATATTGACACTATTCTTCCTTATGGATCATTCTTCTTTATGGATTGCTTTTATATTAACTATATTTTATTTTATAATAACCATTTTTTTTATTGTGTTATTTACTTTATTTAATATCTTTATACCTTCTCACTTTTATCTTACCTTATTGCATTGAGAGCACTTAGGTGCTCTAAACCTAGTATGGTGGAGATCCTGTCAGGTTAGTCACGTTATACACATTATGTTAACCGACATAAATAAAAAACATAAATAAAAAAAGTTATATTGTAGATTCATATATTTATATAGTGTCTACTCAATCCAAAATCAATTCGCCAAATAAACTCCAATCTACCATAAGGAAAGGAATAACCTGGATACAATAAAAAAAATAAACTAGCATAGATCCATAAATTAGATCCCTCTGGTGCTTGATAAATCCAGGTTTAAAATGGATCTATGTTAATTTACTAGATTTGTTCTTTAGAAAATGATCATTTGTATTTTTTTAATGTTCTTTTGTCAAGTTCATTTGTATTTTTTTAATGTTCTTTTTTCAAGTTCATTTGTCTTTTTATTACTGGAAATGCTAAACTCTTTTTTAAAAGATATTCAACCTTTTTCGAAGATTCTACCCTTTTTATTTTATTTCATTTTTCATTACTTTTAAAATAATTTTGAAATAATTTAAATTAAGTAACTTTTTTTATAATTCACCATAGTAAAATAAAACATTTTTTTATAATAAAATTTAGATATATTTTGGTGTGGCTTTCGAGTAGAATTTTGATATATTTGATTATGGCTTATTGATTAAAATAAAGGAGTGTCATCCAAATAACGTTGATGAGATCAATGTGTGTTTAACCTAACACTACACCAACACTAAAACAAAAAAGAATATAGAGAAAAACATGTGGCCTAATTTATCAAATAATAAAAACCCAATAATAAAACTAAATGAAAAGTAATCAAAAGATTCATGTTAAACTCAGATTTACCAAACACTAAAGGGATCAATATGTTTGAGATGTAATTTTTTATGAACATTTAAAAATTTAAGATAAAAATAACTTACACCTAAAGAAATTGAATCCCTCTAGATGTTTTCTAAATCCAGGTTTAAGATAAATCTATGCCTATTCATTATAATTTTATCACTATTTTCTTATATCATTAGTTTATTTCCTAATATTAATTATTCATTTTCACTTAGTGCTATATTGCACTTTTACTCATATATGTATTATTATTATGATGATGTACAATCTTGCTAGCTTGTATGTCTTGTTTGTCTATTATGCTTAGGCATAATTGCAACCCTTTAGTTCATAATGCATACATATCTCTATTTCATATCTGTATAAGTGTGTCATTCTTATATATCCTATATTGACCATACCTCTTTTTTGGATACATATAGACTTTTTCAGTACCATATTGTTATTATTTTATTTTCTATTTTAATGTGTTAGTAATATTCCTCTATTTTTGAACGTATTTCTTCATCTTGAATTCTCTTAATAATAGATAATTAAGTGTTGATTCCAATTTCTCATAAATTTTGTTTTTAAATTTGACTTAGAAGTGAGAATATATATATCACTAATATATTAGCTTGGCAATTTTTGTTAATTTCAAACATTCAGTCACTGTGAAAAATATTTTATGTAATTTATGTACATAAAATTGTAAGAGTTAAAGCTACTAAAAACACCTTATAATCAATGGGTATTTTTTGATGTTCTTTCTTTATTTATTTATCTATTTTCACATTTTCTTCTATTAAAATTGTGGTTTAAATCATTTGAAATGCTAAAATGTAATTTAAATAATAAATGTTTTAGCTTGAAGTTATTTTTTATTTTTAATTTATCTCGTATTTAAAGTAAGACATGCAATATACATACATTGCTTAATCTATATGATGCACATAAATAATAGAAAAATGATTTTTTTGGGTGTGTTTTTAACAATTAATTAGAATCGACCGGCATGAGAAGCTTTACAACTGTAAAATTATATCAAGAATTTATTGTTTTGAAGGTAGAAATAGGCATAGGATATGGCACATAAATACTCAGCTTGCTGGAGAGTATTTAATGCTCCTGTAGCAGGCATCCTAATGGTTGGATCTTAAACAGTTTTAATCCAAGGGTTAGGATGTCTGCTGTAGGCGCATTGAATGATCTGCAGCAGGATGAGTATTTATCGCCTAAGATATGGGGCACACAGATCACCCCAATCCCGATGATGGGCTTATCAATAATTCCAGCAGTCGCTTTCTTTGGCATC
Source organism: Pseudotsuga menziesii (assembly GCA_001517045.1). NCBI lineage: Eukaryota > Viridiplantae > Streptophyta > Pinopsida > Pinales > Pinaceae > Pseudotsuga > Pseudotsuga menziesii. Next base: position 120,603 of record LPNX010230065.1, read on the forward strand.
TACGCTCTCTTTTCCGGCGGCTTCCTTTAACCAGACGTTGTTAACCACACCTTTGCTAGCCATGTCCCACTTCTCCATAACATACACAGGCTTCTGTTGACGTGGTTGGGTTTGACATACCCTCGAGCCTCAACCCCTACCTGCCATTGCCTCCAAAAGGTCACGTCCCAAAGTTTATTCAAATTTGAATTTTGAAATCCCTGGCTCCATAAACCACCTTTTGATTGCCCCTTTATTCACTCAACCGACACCCCTTTAGTTTGGCCCTTCTTCACTCGACCAACGCAAAGAACAGGCTTCCAGATCACTCGTTCTTGTGGCATTACGTATTTTCGATCTGTGAGTCAATGTTGTTGGCATGTGGTGGATGCAAAACTTTATTTCGAATGGGACAAACAACTGGAGAAAAACAAAACAAACCAGTTATGGCATGTGCAGGTAGTAAGGCTTATTGCGCCTGTAACAGCGGTTGCACTTCCCAAAGCATAGTAACATAATTCAAGTACGAATACGGATACGAATATGATTTGATACGGAAAAAAATGTGTAACGAAAAAATCCAATACGAATAAAATACGGAAATAGACTTCTAAATATAATATTTTTAATTAAATACACAACAATATATATAATATTTTAACGATGTATATAACATTTATATATAGTTAAACATACATAGCTAAGATAAGAATGAACTCGCATGAGCTCCATAGTGAAACTGGTCGTTGGACAGTCCCTAAAACACCATGGGTAGAAAGGATCTGCCACCTTTGTGAGAGTAAGAACATTGAAGATGAAAATCACATCCTCTTAGAGTGCCCTGCGTACACACACATTAGATCCCAGTTTCATAATCTTTGTTGCAATACCGACTTTCCTAGCCTTTTAGCCTGTCAAAATTATAGTAAGCTCGGGACGCTTCTTTCCAAGCTCTTTGAGCATAGAAATATAACTTTAAAGCAAACTAATTAATTCTCTTTTTTAGGTCTGATAGACCAAAGTTTGGTCTCAGGGGACGTTAACCATCATCATCATCATCATAATATTTTTAATGAAATATTGAATATCAACCATTAAATTTTAAACTTAAAAAAAAACATATTTTTTATAACCAAAATTACTCTTTAAAAAAACAAAAAGATAATGCATATACCCCCAAACTGTCAAATTCTAGAAAGAAAAAGGGCTCACCCCCTAGAGCAACCATCCTTTATATAGAGGCCTTATATCATACAATTGAGCATATGTTTTTTTTTTTGTCTTAACTTGTCCCTTTTGTAGGATGCACACGCAGGCTCAGGGAAATGGCTTCTTTACATGCCTTAAACCATGTCTTAAATTGTCCTTTTAGCTGAAGTATCCCTATAAAGTTGTTGGATCAACTTTCGAGCTTCTAAGTAATCATGGAGAGAAAACTCTTAGTTATTAATAGTTATTAATTATTTTAAGAAGAAAGTAAATAATATTTACCACTATTTACATTGGAATTAATTAATTAATATTTAAATTGTGTTAGGGTTAACATTGATTAGAGAATGAGCAAGGATGTAAGTGGTTTTGGTAACCAACAAATCTAATGTTGCTATAATAATTGCATATTTATTTTATTTCGCATATTTTTATTCCTAATTACTAAGTATGAAATTGAAAGGTATTTATTTTATAGTGTTTTCATAATTAAAATTTGGTTTTTTAAATTAATTTTCAAAATTAAACCGTATGTGTATTACACATAGATAGAATATTCAAGTCAACAATAGAACTCACCTGTTTTCAAACGTTTTCCAGTTCAATGAAGACTTTTTATGTTTTTTAAATTTTTCATTGTAGCAAAGATCAATAATGGTTCATGGTAAGTTTTACATTGCAAATGAGTACATCAATTAGCTGTAAAATGGGATATAAGTGTTCTGTAAGCAATTCGGAAAATGAAAATAAAATTGTTAACAGGATCTTACCACATGGGAAGGCACCTTAATGCTTCTAATTGATGGACGCGATTTAATTTTTTAATTAAAGAAAGTATCGGAAGTTTGTTATATATTTATTGAAGAATAATACAAAATATTTTTATCCCTGCCTCCGGCTGGTATATTGTAATTGTTCGATTTCAAACCGCATTGACTTTGGGTATTAGTTGGTGCATATTGGTGCATATTTAAAGGATTAAAATCTCTATTCCAAAGTTTAACTTTGTAACATGAAAAATAACGATTTTTAAATTTATTAAAATCGTATTTATTTGTGTTGCTATTGGGTAAGCAGGGATGATGTCATCCTCGAAGTTTGCTATCTGGATTTGGGTCGACACCTGTAACAATGACATCATATGTAACTTTTCACCTTTCACCTACCCGCCTTCTTCTTGTAGATCCAAGCAGCGACCTGTCTCGCTGGCATTGTGCAGAATGGGCAGCAATCGATTTGTGACCTTTTCAACGACTTGGAGAACGAAATTGCGAAGCGAACGGGAATTGAACTCGTAACTGGCAACTTTCCGCTGCAACCTCCAGGTCTCTCCGTCGGCATTGAAGATCCCCTTTCCAAGAAGATCGTGGAGAATGGTTGTAAACGCGTTGCCTTTTGGATAATTATCGAACCGCGTCTTCAGAATGTGCTCCACGTTTTCAGGATTTGCCGTCAGCACTGTCCGGATTCCTCCCAGACGCTCTAACATGATGGTCTGCGTGGGGGACTCTGCAAGCATCTCGGCAGACCATTCAATTTGCCTCCTCCGATTCTTCCAAAACGAAAACAGCGAACCAACAAGCGGATAACGAAACCGGTTAACTGTGTAAACTAAAACTGCGGACTTGATGGCTTTCATCCTTGGTTGGTTTCTTCAGTAACATTTTTCTTGTTTGTTAAGATATCATATCTTCTATTATTTTCAAATACTTTGCATAAATTACCACATTGATTTAACTCATTATATTTTTGCGATCTAATGCTTTTTTTTGTTGCTCGACAGGTTTATAATGAGTAAAGAAAGGTGACATATCCTTTGAAAACAAGGTGCCCTCCATACCAAAAATCCAGAGCCGTATTGCATGTCTGGATACATTGCGAAATTCCCAGCAGCACTCCAGCAAACAAAGATTGTTTGATATTGTCTCTCTGAGGGCCTTTCTGACTCTTCTCGAAGAGACGGAGAATCTTCTCCTGTGAAGAGAAGGCGCTAATAGTACGATGATTAGTGACAGCATCTGCCGCTAGCTGACAACCTTGATCTTGAGCTTTTAGAGCCTTCTGAGACATGGTCTTGAGCAAAACCTTTTTGGTGTAGAAACATAAAATAATCAGAGGTTGCGCTGCGATTATTACGATTGCAAGACGCCATGCTATAATCAAACCCATTGTAAAGACAACTGTCACCGCGAACACAGTTTGTACAAGTAATGATATATGATCTGCTACCAGAGATCTCATCTGTATAATCACAAGAGCACATTTGAGAGTTTGAATTGTTAGAAATTTACCACGATCAGATATTCGCTAGAAACATTAAAACTTCAAGTTCAGATACTTGCCACATTAGCTTATGTAGCGAGTCTGGAGCACACAGCTCCACTGGAATTCTCGTCCTTATCGAACGACCCAACCTCGAATGTAAGAATCTTGGACAGCATCCGCTCTCGAACCCTTTTCGTGAGGTATTCCCCCATAGCTGCAAAATTGTAATGCTGCAGTAAGCTTACAGCGAATGATATTAATCCCAAGCCCACAAAAATTATCGAGTAGTCTTTGATTTTGGTTTTGATTTGGTCATGGTCGTTGATAAAAAATACAGATATCACTGCCCCCAAGAAAAGGGAATAAACAGGATGAACTACTCCAAAAGCCAAGGCTCCTGAACAGCCTAACAGCGGCTGCTTCCATTCCGGAGCATTTAAAAGAAACAGTCGACGGAATGAAGGGGCGGAAGGAGCTTTATCTTCATGCACCACTTCTTGATGGCCTGATGTGGACGTGTTCGAACTGGATCTACTGTATAAGCCATAGCTCTTCGCTCTCAAAGACCAGGCTCGGATATTGTCCCCGTTGTCTCTCTCATCTGGCTTATCTACTGTGGCCTGTTGCAATTGAACTAGAGTAGCGTATGCTCCGTTGGTTCTATATATCAGATCTTCATGCGGGCCTGTCTCGATCACATGACCCACTTGAACCACTCATACAAACTTTCAATAATAACACAACAGCGATATCAAACTTGAAATTCAAATCATACAAATTTTCAATAATAACACAACAGCGATATCAAATTTAAAATTCAAATTATGCAAATTTTCAAGAAATAAAATATGCAGGCTGCAGCAAGAAGTCCGTGATTCAAAATTTAAAGAACTTTCTTAACGCATACACACAACAACAACAATATAAAATTTAAAATTCAACTTATACAAATTTTCAACAATAACACAACAGCGATATAAAATTTAAAATTCATATTATGCAAATTTTCAAGAAATAAAATATGCAGGCTGCAGCAAGAAGTATGTGACTCACCCGGAAGCCCTTCATCTCACTCTGGGCGAATGGAGTCACATCCAAGAGCTGGACTATGAGCATATTCCCTTCAAGTGCCTCAGATGCCATGTTTACGGTCATTTCGCGAAAAGCTGCCCCAAAGCCCCGGTGACGGTGGCTCCTCCCTCGGCAAATGGGG
>LPNX010230069.1:0-21631 GCA_001517045.1 Pseudotsuga menziesii
ACTTATCAAACTGCCCCAAATGTCAAGCATTATTACATGTCTATTACAATGAGGACATACTACAGTATGTGTAGACAAGTCTTACTTTATACACTAATAAAGACTAACTAGATTATACTCAAAACCCTAGTTTGTATTCTAAACACTAGATACCCTAGTTTTAAGTATATTATAAACCCTAGAAACTATAATTTTTAACTCCTAGTGTTATCATTGACCAATGACTAATAACAAGTGTAATATATTTCTCAAGTTTACTCACTACAGAAATTGCGTTGCCTCTTACTGAACAAAACCCTAGCTTCTAGAATCATCGTACAAGATAAATTTTGGGCCATATAATCACAGGGGAGAGGAACCCCTATAACTATTTGAATTTCATGAATCCAATGGAGTATAGAATTTGTTGATCCAATCCACAATCATCATTCTCTGGCCAGCTGCAACTCACAACCTAAAGCCTTTCGAGGACACATGGTGAACCCATTCCTGTGGCATGGAAACTTAACTAGGAAGCAACATTAAGTTTTGTTAGGGAATTCATGTGTTTTTTGGTAGTACCAATGTGGACATGCTACCCACAGATACTAATTGAGGTATTTTCTAGGATGACTCCTTAGTGAAGAATTTGTATTGCCTCTTACTAACCAAAACCCTAGCTTTTGGAATCGTTGTACAAGACAAATTCTAGTACTTTTAACCATGAGAGAGAGAACCCATAGAAGTATTCCAATTTCATGAATCCAATGGATTCAATAGTTCACTGATCTTATCCATGTTAGGACACATGGTGAAATCATTCCTGAGGCATAGAATCCAAACTAGGAATTAGAATTGAGTTTCGTTGTCTTTGTAGGTGTGTTTGAGTAGGGACCATGTGGGCATGCTAAACAAAATATTTGGGTCAAGGTATTTCCCAATTTTACCCCTTAGTTTAGAAATTACATTTTTTTTACTGACCAAAATCCTAGCTTTTGGAATTGTTGTACAAGATACATTTTAGTCCATGTATCATTGACCAAAATCCTAGCTTTTGGAATCGTTGTACAAGATACATTTTAGTCCATGTATCATTGACCAATTTTAGGAAACCAAATATTCATTTCTTTTTTAACTCCTAGTGTTATCATTGACCAATGACTAATATCAAGTGTAATATATTTCTCAAGTTTACTCACTACAGAAATTGCGTTGCCTCTTACTGAACAAAACCCTAGCTTCTAGAATCATCGTACAAGATAAATTTTGGGCCATATAATCACGGGGGAGAGGAACCCCTATAACTATTTGAATGTCATGAATCCAATGGAGTATAGAATTTGTTTATCCAATCCATAATCATCATTCTCTGGCCAGCTACAACTCACAACCTAAAGCCTTTCGAGGACACATGGTGAACTCATTCCTGTGGCATGGAAACTTAACTAGGAAGCAACATTAAGTTTTGTTAGGGAATTCATGTGTTTTTTTGTAGTAACAATGTGGACATGCTACCCATAGATACTAATTGAGTTATTTTCTAGGATGACTCCTTAGTGAAGAAATTGTATTGCCTCTTACTAACCAAAACCCTAGCTTTTGGAATCGTTAAACAAGACAAATTCTAGTACATTTAGCCATGGGAGAGAGAACCCATAGAAGTATTCCAATTTCATGAATCCAATGGATTCAGTAGTTCACCGATCTTATCCATGTTAGGACACATGGTGAAATCGTTCCTGAGGCATAGAATCCGAACTAGGAATTAGAATTGAGTTTCGTTGTCTTTGTAGGTGTGTTTGAGTAGGGACCATGTGGGCATGCTAAACAAAATATTTGTGTCAAGGTATTTCCCAATTTTACCCCTTAGTTTAGAAATTACATTTTTTTTACCGACCAAAATCCTATCTTTTGGAATCGTTGTACAAGATACATTTTATTCCATGTATCATTGACCAAAATCCTAGCTTTTGGAATCGTTGTACAAGATACATTTTAGTCCATGTAGCTTTTGGAATCGTTGTACAAGATACATTTTAGTCCATGTATCATTGACCAATTTTAGGAATCCAAATATTCATTTCTTTTTTAACTCCTAGTGTTATCATTGACCAATGACTAATATCAAGTGTAGTATATTTCTCAAGTTTACTCACTACAGAAATTGTGTTGCCTCTTACCGAACAAAACCCTAGCTTCTAGAATCATCGTACAAGATAAATTTTGGGACATATAATCATGGGGGAGAGGAACCCCTATAACTATTTGACTTTCATGAATCCAATGGAGTATAGAATTTGTTGATCCAATCCACAATCATCATTCTCTGGCCAGCTACAACTCACAACCTAAAGCCTTTCGAGGACACATGGTGAACCCATTCCTGTGGCATGGAAACTTAACTAGGAAGCAACATTAAGTTTTGTTAGGGAATTCATGTTTTTTTTGGTAGTACCAATGTGGACATGATACCCAGAGATACTAATTGAGTTATTTTCTAGGATGACTCCTTAGTGAAGAAATTGTATTGCCTCTTACTAACCAAAACCCTAGCTTTTGGAATCGTTGTACAAGACAAATTCTAGTACATTTAACCATGGGAGAGAGAACCCATAGAAGTATTCCAATTTCATGAATCCAATGGATTCAATAGTTCACCAATCTTATCCATGTTAGGACACATGGTGAAATCGTTCCTGAGGCATAGAATCCAAACTAGGAATTAGAATTGAGTTTAGTTGTCTTTGTAGGTGTGTTTGAGTAGGGACCATGTGGGCATGCTAAACAAAATATTTGGGTCAAGGTATTTCCCAATTTTACCCCTTAGTTTAGAAATTACATTTTTTTTTACTGACCAAAATCCTAGCTTTTGGAATCGTTGTACAAGATACATTTTAGTCCATGTACCCATGGGGGAGAGGCATAAATATCACTATTCCAATGTCATGGATCCAATAGAGTTGACGATTATTTGATCTGAAGCACGATTGGTATTTTATGTCCAAGTGCAACTCGCAACCTAAATCCTCTCAAGGACATAGCCCGAGAAATAGAATTTGAGTCATGAAATAGTTCACTAAGTTCCATAAGCTCCTATAGGTTCATTTGGTTACGGATACACCAACCATGGATGAAAAGAATAATAGGATGGTGAGAAAGTGTACACCATTTTTTTATCATCCCATGCCAATTTTGCACAAGGGGGACAATTTTTACTAGAAATCTTTTAAGAGACCATCAACAATGTGACCACATCCACAATGGCCAAACACATATGTGGGAGCTAACGAAATTGTGTTATGTTTCCGAGTTTGGATTTTGTGCCCTGAATGACCCTATGGAGGTGAGTTGAAATTCTCCATAAAATAGAAACCATAACTTAGATCATGAAACTATAGATTCCAATGGATTCATGATACTAGTTTTCAACTAAGGGAACCCCCTCTACCATGATTCAATTGCTCAAAAATGGTATTATTATACCATATCTAGAACTAGTATTTTGTTTAGTAAGGTCCAATGGGAAGAAGGCATTTAGGTTTTCTAGGGATAAATTAGGTTTCTAGGTCTAGATTAGGTTTCTAGGATACTACATTTATAGATTAGGTTTCTAGGTTTTCATATTATATTTATATGTTTAAATTAGTTTTTCTAGGGATAGATTTGGTTTCTAGGTTTCTAGGGATAGATTAGGTTTCTAGGACTAGATTTAGTCACTACTAATGTATATGAATTCTTGATAGTAGATATTGTTCAGTCGTGACATTGCATTTGATATTAGTTACTACAAACTAGGGTCTTTAGGGCTTTTAATACAAACTATGGTTTAGGCTACAAAATAGGGTTTCTAGTGTTTAGAATACAAACTAGGGTTTTATACATTGGTCAAAGGTGACATTGCATTTGATAGTAGTCATTGGTCAATGATGGCATTGCACGATTCATGTAAGTGCGAAAATTTGGTATTAGATGTGATATTAGATATTGATTAGTGATAACAATTTATATATATATAATTATAAATGCTTGATAGTATATTTTTGTCAATGATGATAGACTTCCAAAGTTGCAAAACTACATGAATTTTTGATAGTCAATAGTGGTCAATGATGACATTAAGCAAAGTTGTATAGGTATGAATGTTTAATAGTAGATATTTTTCAATGGTGACATTGCATTTGATATTGGGGATTGGTCAATGATATATTTGTTGCTACAAACAAGGGTTTCTATGGTTTAGCATACAAACTAGGGTTTCTATACTAGGATATGCTTACAAGAAAGGATAGGTTTACATGCTAAGCTAGGTTATTCTATGTAGTTTAAGTTTAGTGTAAGATAGTATTAAATTAGAGTGGTTTAGGCCAATGTATGGTTGCTAAAAGTAGGTTCGTTGGTCTTATAAAAATGGGATCTAGGTTATGTTTATTATGTGAGGTTGGGGTAGTTCATGCTAGATTAGGGTAGGGTAGGCTATTATAGGAATGGATAAGCTAGATATTCTATGTTTGGGTAGGTTTGGTAAGATAGGTTAGATAGTTGAGTGGTTTAGGAGAAAAGGACATTATTGTAAGCATTATTACAATGAGGACATACTACAGTTTACACATGGAATATTTTTAATACTAAGAAAATACCTCGAACTATACTTCATATCTTGTATATTCGCACACATAGTATATCATATAGCTAAGTGGAGCCGCTCAACACACTACAAATTAAGGTGATGGAGAAAGATCTATGAGCAACATATAAACTATCAAATTTAAAAGTTACATTAGGAATATTACATTAGGAATCTTTCATGAATCTACCTCTGCATGAGAGGGAATAGGCTGCGAGACAATAGACTCTTCCTGGGCAACCTGCACAAAACATGTCAAGTATCAAAATTAGGATACATATTGAATACATTACAATCTATAAGTTATAAATATATATAAATAAAATTGACAAATTAAAAAGTATAGAACTCTTACCCCTATTGGTGAAGAACCAAACCCATAGGCAATATTGACAGCCGCATCAATGTTCTCAACATTGATCGACGGACTATGCGACTGTGGTGTGCCATGGTACACCAGATGTACATATTTGTTCACAAATGTTGTTAGATAATTAAATAGAAATAAAGTGTGAAACAATTGAATATTTTGACATGAAACAAAGTATAATATTAAAATAATGAGTTTTACTTACAAAGCGAAGTAATCCATCATCTCAAAAATCGAAAGCAGGGCCATAGCATATGCCTTCACACGATGTGCAAGGGTGTGGAGTAACACAGCGCTCTGAAGACTCTGCATCTCCTCTGTGATCTGTAGATCGACCCGCCGTAGAAGTGCCAGCCCCTTGGTCTGCATTGCCTTGGACATCAGTCCCATGCTCAAGCAATGTCTCTGCCATGTCAGGTAGTGCCTCCTGTGTATACTCAATGACAGGACCTACAGGAGGGTATACCCGAGGGGGTTTTGGTGTGCATGGTGGGCATGGCACACGGTTGGGATCTCTCCTAGCTCCTTCCCTATCTTGGGGCATCCCATGACCAACACCCTGGTTGCCTAAGATATCAAAGTAGTTAACATGTTTCCCTAGGATGAATTCTGCATACAGCTTCCTAAGGAAATAAAATGGGATGTCCCTATTCCCATGGGGGTATTCATCGAAGACCATATACCAGCGATCCATCCAATTAGCCTTTATATTTGGTTCAATGCACCAGTCTATGGAAATGTGTGCTCGACTGGTGGGTGGAACCAATCCGGTGCTGGGGTCCCGAAATAATGAAAATAATTGGTCTTTAGTAATTTTAAGGTCTTTGATGTCTTTATGTGTCAATCCATCAGTGTAGTATCACCTCCTAGATTCTCTGTACGAGGTAATGTTGTATAGAGCTCCTTGGGCACCGGAAATTGTGTTTGTGATTGTGTCCAATGCATCGGCTAAAGAATTTCTCAAATGACCCCCCCCCCTCTAATGGATGAGCTAAGGCGCCTCAATGATGGCAGGCGTGCAATAATTTGTGTGTTTCTGTCCACTTCCCCCTCCGGGTCTAGGTTTGGTTGTGGGTTAGGTTGTTGTGGGTTATGGGAGGGTGGGTTTTCCACATTCTGTTGTTCATTTGTGTTGTTTGTTTTAAGATTTAAACATAAAATTGCAAGTTAATTTACTTATCTAATCATTGTTTGATTGTTCACATTCAATTATTTTTTTAAATTTGTTCAAAATAATTCTATAAACAAAGAAATTATGAATACAATTAAACAATGGAAGGTTTTAAATGAGAAGGAGAGAACTAGCATTTAAATACCTGCCATTGGAGTGCCCACCTCGGTGACACCTCGAACTCGGCCTCAACCTTGAAAAGGTAACACCCAAAATGCACCTGCGGTTTTTCGCTACTCCGTTTTATCGCTGCTGCGTTATTTGAATGTCCCGATATTGTGAAAATGAGCTCACGGCCACTGTTTTATTTTTTTTTTCTATTTTTAAATATCGCGAGTGCGATATATCGCACTTGGGATAAGGTTGAAATGGATATGTGGGAGACCAATATAATTAGTAACAACCATATTATTAAGACAAATTAATAGGTTGAGAATATATATAATTTAAGGATATGTTATAGTTGAAATTAAACTAATTTGAAATTAAGCTCATATTTGTATCTTATTGGAGATATGTTAATAATTGTATTTATTAATTAATTTAAAATTTAATATAAAGTTATTGAGTTCATATAACAATTTTGATCTATTTTGACTCATAGCTTCCAAATGGACTTGGAATAAGTGTTATGTACATTAAATTGACTCCCCATTAGGAGATGGAGTTCTATTGTCACATAAGTTGCACATTACCATGCCATTAAGTGCAGTTATCCCATGAGTTCAAAGGAATTTATGAGGAGTTTAGAGGAGTTTATTAGGATTTTGACTAAACCTTCTGCACATTAGGTCGACTTCTAGCCACTAGATGGGTTTTCATTGTCACATAGACTACACATTACCATGACATTAAGTTCAGTTTTCACATGAGTTATTTTTTTTGTCTTTTTACTATTTTTTTCCAACTACCATAAAGTGTAGTTATCACATGATTTGTTTTAAATTTTTTTACACTTGTTAATTATGGATTTTGAATGACGTGCATAGAATAAATGTGGATAGTACACTTGTATTGTTCTTGGCCATAGATGAAAAAGAATAGATGGTAGTCCACCCCCAAATTCTATGAGATATTCCTCTTTTGACATAATTAATATAACATTATAGTAAATAATAATAATAAATTAATAATAATATTAATAATAATAATTATTATTATTATAAGTATGTATAATATATTAATATGGATTACGGTTGAAAATGATGGCCTTGGTTGACCTTGTCAATACTTCTTTTGTGGTCCCCTTAAAAAAAATTAACATGTTACTCACAAAATGTATAATTCCTATGAATTTAATCTATATCTTCTTGCATATCTTGCACCGAAAACTCATTAGTATAATATTCTTCAAAACATGATGGTTCAAAATCAACTTGTGAAAATAAAGCAACATTTACAGTCTCACCTCTTGGATTTTCTTCGTGTGCCAAGCTTCTCTAATAAATTTCATTTAGGCTTCTTACCTTCCTTGTAGGACTTGTACATGAAATTGGAGAACTAGATGAGGGGATACTTGGTGTATTTACAAAATTTGGAACTAAAACATTAATGGGTTTCTCATGATTAATATCATCAATAATATCACTATTCAAACCATCTTTTGACTTCTCAACATGGTGTTTTTTATGACCGTAAACTCCCCCTTGATAAAAAAATCACATCCCTAGACACAACGATGTTATTGGTGAGAGGATTATACAACCTATAAACCTTAATTTTATCACTGTATCCACAAAAATGCATGGTTCACTTTTTGGATCCTACTTTTGTCTCTTTTTATCAACTACATGAACATAGGATAAAAATCCAAAAACTTTGAAATGATTAACATTAAGATTTTTGTCATACCATGATTCGTAATGAGTCATAATTTCAAGTGCAATTGTGGGACTTTGATTGAGAATGTATATTGTTGTAGCAACTTCACCTCCCCAAAAGGAATTGCTTAATTCCCTGGTCTGTAACATAGTTCTTTCCATTTCCATCATTGTACGTTTCTTCATTTTAACTATCCCATTCTGTTGAGGTGTATAAGTAGTGGTGAGTTGTATTTTAATGCCATTCATATCATAAAAATTCTAAACACCTCTTGAGAAAAACTCTCATCCATGGTTAGTACTCATCCATGTGTTGAGTTTCCCTCCAACTCAACCAATGCACATTTTGGATGTTCCTTGTGTTGCCTATGAAGCTTGGAACAACTAAATAATGAAAGTACTTTCTTTAGGTCAGTTTGGTAGGCCTTTCATCATCCCACCCAAATTAATTTGTATTTGGGAGGGTTGGATGGTTATGCTTGTATGTTTGAATATTGCTTTTATGCTTCGAGAAAGTAGTTCAAGGAGTTGAGTCGGGTGTAACCAAGACCTGGTTGGATAATATTTAACTTAAACCACTTAAAACACAAATGTGACCACAATTTTTTATTTTTATTTATGTCTTTTAATATGTATACATGTTTTTCTGAAGCGTAAGGTGTTTATACATGTGTTTCTAATAGGAAACAATCATTTGTAAGAAAAATATTAGTTTTTAGAAGGGTTTATCATTCTTTTGTGTGTGCAAGAGGGGTGCAAGGAGTTTTAAAAGCACTAATCATTCTAAACATGATATATGTATGAGGTCAGAAGAGAAGATGATGGCTACAATGCATGATAACATGGACTAGAAAGTTGATGAGTGTACTAGGATAGAGTGCACCAAAACTAGATTAGAAAAGGAAAATCAAACAAAAACCAAGTATTAGAAACTCTCTTCCCAATATATGCATATCGATGCTCAGGTGTAAATAAGAAAGGACTCAGAATCAACTATACTACATATCCATTATATATAGAAATAATGAATCATGTCCTTGAAAAAGATACATAGTGGATTGAATGTCAAAAATAGATCATAGCCACAAACATATACGCCATGGATCTATTTCGTAGTATATAATATGATAACAAATAGAACTTGAAGTGGGTGTAAAATGATTCTCCATGTAGTACAAATGTTATATGACATATGGTATAGTCTTGCAAAACTCAAGTAATTGAAATGGTGAAAGAGTTACTAGAGACCAAGGTCTTCAACTAAAACAATTGATATGTATGTGTTTTTACCATGTGAATAAATAAGTTGAAAAAAACATGGTGAACACCGATTTATTACCACTCGTTGATCTATATTGTTAACAAATGCAAGAAAACACATTGATTATTATTATGTGAATCAAGGTGCTAGTACATTATAGCAAGTTTAATTAAGGGAGTTGTCACAAAACACTTGTACAGTTTATCAATTAGGGGACATTGATGATTTTGCACTTTCAATAGAGAGGGATATTTACATGTATGAATACATTGCCTAACGTAGTAAAAGGTATCTAAATATATTTCCCATAAAAAAATAGTTGACATTGTTGGGAAGATATTTGTTGGAAGGGAGGCATTATCCCCCATCAACCAACATTAAGAAGTATCATGGACTTATTTGTTTTATAAATGAATTGAAAAATTATCTATAGGGATATACAAACAAGTATTATTCTCTCATGCACTAGGTGTTAATAACACACAAAAAAGGCCCTTTGAGCAACAATTGATTATGAAATTCATTGACAAAGGAGAGGACCTCTACAAATGATGAAAATGTAATCGTTTTCTAAATGTTGCATATCGCACTTGCGATATATCGCATATGCGTTTTGAACATTTACATATCGCATATGCAATATATCGCATATGCGTTTTGTAATGTTATATATCACATATGCGATATGTAACATTACAAAACGCATATGCGATATATCGCATATGCGCATATGTGATATTTAACATTACAAAACGTGAATGCGATATAGATTTCCACGAACCTTAGCCTTGTGTTTGGGCTCGGGTTATTCCGAACGTACCATCAATAACGCATATGCGTTCTTGATTTACACTTCGGAAGTGCGTTTCTGATTTCCTAAGTGGCACCAAAAAGTGGAACCACCTTCGTGCGAGCGCCCTTGCAGCATGTACACACTACTTTAAATTTTGAATTTTGGTGGGCACCTTTTTCCTAACCTACATGGTGGATGACTTGGATGCTTTGGTTTTAGGTTCGGGTTGCTAAACCAAGTGGTTTGGACTGTCTTAGGACAGAAAACATGTTTTGTACTAGTTCTCCTATTTCGTGCATGATTTTGCATATGCCATGTTTGTCCACTGCTAATGAAAATTCACACACTTATGTAACTCTATCTTTAGATTCTGAATATGTAATTTTTGTTTAAATCTATTATCTTTTTCTATATTTTATTTAATTTTAAATGGACCAACATTAATCTGACACATAAGATAGTCTATTTGCTTCGGCTATAACTTTTGATTGGCTCACCTATTTAGAAAACAGAAAGGAACCCACAGAAGAAGACATAAAGACCTGCATCCTCAAAAAAAAAATTGTTCATTGACTATGTTAAGACCAAGATATCATGGACCAACGTTTGACCTTGCCATTTTAGGGCATCACTCACTTCCTTAATTAAAAAAAAATATAACTTAAATAAATATCGAAACCATTAATTATCTACAACTCTATATAATTATTTTTACAAAAGTCCACCATTTGCATACCAAACGCATGGACCAACACAACCATATTCATTATTTTTTGGGAAAACAATAGCATACCAAGCTTAGAAGAACCTCATTTTTGGGGATTTATACCTTGTTTACATAAATAAAAGTTATATTCCAGGAGATATTCCGATTGTCTACATTTCATATTCTTACGCCATATTCTAAAAAGTTGTGTAGGTACCTCTAATATTACATTTTGACATTCAGATTTCTGTTGTTTTAGAAATCCATTACAAAAAATGCGTCATAAATGACCAGCATTAACTTGCACACACCCAAATAGTAAACAATTTCAATTTAGATTGGAACATATCATACAAATTCCATCAATGTATTATCAAAATTTTGACGATCTATTGTTGGTATTCGAATTACATTATCCATAGTTCTATTTGAATGCTCTAGTCTACTTACCAAATCGACAAAAAAAAATATACCTCTTTGAAATGGATTATGCCAATTATCATAGGACTTCTAATATACATATAAATTTTATTCAAATATGAAGATAATGTCAAGTGACAATGGCGTGATTCTATCAACGCCTATAATAGATATTTTCATACTTTCAACAACTATAAGATTATTTTATATATGTACTTTTGACATCAATTGTTTTTATACAAAATTTTCATCCTCCACATATTCGAAATTATCTTTACATAAACAATTTGAAAATATGCTTTAATTTTTTTAATATATTTTTATACTGTATTAAAGTCGATATTGTTGCGAATATAATTAACACTCTCAATCCAAAATTATCTTTAGGTAAACCATTTGAAAATATAATTTAAATTCTTTAATATTTTTATATTGTATTAATATTAATTTAGTGGATGTTGTTGTGAATACAATTAACACTTTTAATTAAACAAAAAAGTTTGAGGTATATTATTAGGTTAAGGGAGAAAATGGGTGATATCATAAATCAATGTCTTTTATGAAAATTTTATTCAATTATAAACAGAAAAAAATTTAAAGTCTTCAATTAAAACTCATTTGATATTTTGGGAGCCGGACTTGCTCCAGCGGATCGTCAAGATTCACCATATTCTGACATTTGTACAGTCGGGATTTATTTGATCGTCGTCTGATCTTTAAACTAATTAAACTAGTGATCTTTAAACTAATTAAACTAGGGATTTAAACTAGGGATTTAAGAGTGGATTTGAGTTCAGTTTGAGTTCAGTTACAATTCCGGAATTTGATCTACGCGTGTAGCTCCCCTTGCGAAGAAGCATGACGTGTGGGTGGCAGGATGGATTCATTCTGCTTATAGTTCAGTTAGAGTTCAGTTACAGTTCTGGGATTGAACAAAGCGTCTAGCTCCACTTGCTCTTCTTCATGGGGTTTGACGACTACATAAGAAGTAGGACAACCAAGCTGAACATCGTAACTATCAGGTAAGTCTTTTTCCATCTGCTTTGTTTTTAAGCATGAACAATATTTGCTTGCAATGTTTTATTAGTCTAATTATCAGTTTCCTGTGCAGTGT
The DNA here is from genome assembly GCA_001517045.1 of Pseudotsuga menziesii. NCBI lineage: Eukaryota > Viridiplantae > Streptophyta > Pinopsida > Pinales > Pinaceae > Pseudotsuga > Pseudotsuga menziesii. The sequence continues at coordinate 12,259 of LPNX010230069.1, forward strand.
TGAAGTGGTATTGGAGTTTCCTGAGAACTATTGGAGCAGTATTGGAGTTTATTGGAGGTGTAGGAGCAGTATTGCAGTTGGAATCACAAGTAAGCTATATTGTCCTATATTTCCTTTTTAAACAGTCTCTTAAATGCAATCTTAGCTTAGAGTTAAGATGCATAAACAAGTTTTCGAAACCCTAAAGGACATAAATCTTAGCTTAGAGTTTTCATTTCAAGTCTGAATGCTCCACATTTAAGCCGTTGACATGAAATAAATACTACATCACAATCGATTTCGTGAGTAGCTTGAATACAACTCTCAAAACCTTATTCCTGCTCAGCAGCCCTTGATAATACTTTTAAGCCTGCACATAGGAAAAAAAACGCACCCTGTAGGTTTAAATCTGCACCCATGTAGATTTCTAAATCAGGATTTCAAAATCTGTATCTATGCAGATTTCAAAAACCTACATGGTGCACTGCATGTCATGTGACTTACCGAAAACTATAAACAACAGTAGGTTGCCGATGGTGGATAGTTTTCTCTCTAGGGTCGACCATAAACCAGAGATAAACGATGGAAGAACTCCATAGCGAAAGACTGTCTTAGCATACGGGATGGTAACCAGCTCCCGCGCGTTAGTGTGGAAAACTTCCTCCATGACCTGTAAAAGAAATAAGAAAACATTAAAAAACAAAACATCACCGTTTATTAGAATCACAACCTTATTCCTGCTCAGCACATTAATTATTATAATATTTTTAAGCCTGCACACAGGAAAAAAAAAGTACCCTGTAGGTTTAAATCTGTACCTATGTAGATTTCAAAATCGGTCTTTCAGCATCGATGCTGTAGATGGTGGATAGTTTTCTCTCTAGGGTCATAAACCAGAGATAAACAATGGAAGAACTTTATAGAGAAAGACTGTCTCAGCATACGGGATGGTAACCAGCTCCCGCCCGTTAGTCTGGAAAACTTCCTCCACGACCTGCAAAATAAATAAGAAAACATTGAAAAGAAAAACATCATCATTTATTAGAATCATCCCTGGTTGCACATTAATTATTATAATACTTTTAAGCCTGTACACATTAAAAAAAAATGCACACAGTAAGCTATCTTAGAAGAACTTACCGAAAACTGTAAAGAGCAGTAGGTTGTCATTGAACGATGCTGTAAACGATGGATAGTTTTCTCTCTAGGGTCGACCGCAAACCAGAGATAAATGATGGAAGAACTCCACAGCGAAATGAATGGCTCGACAAATGGGTTTTCTCCTCTAAGCGAAAATCCAGTCGAAAGGGTTCCATCTTATCTTAATGATGAGTAATGGAAAGTGGAGGTTTCATACTAGGGTTTAAAAGCTTTAGGGGTTTCAGACACCTTTGGCTCAGTACATTTGAAATAAATCCGACATGAGGTTGAGTTTTGACCTTTGGAAAAGCTCGAGGTGACTTCCCATAGATTTATAAATCATGTATCGAATATTTCCACTGCAATTCTCTTTCTCCCGTGTCAATCTCGGTTTGAATAAATTCTCAATTAATGCGGGTTTAAATCTCTGGAGGTTTCGTACTAAGGTGTAATAGATTTAGGGTTTGCACACACCTTTCGATCTTGATGAATCAATCCCTTTATTCTCCCATCACGTGACCTGTCAGTAAGTATAAAGACAAATAATTAGTGTTCCGCTCACCACATTTGAAATAAAACCGAAATGAGGTTCAGTTTTGACGTTTGGAAAAGCTCGAGGTGATTGAGTACAGAATTCGACACACTTCCCATAAATTTACACCAGGATGAGTCAATGCGAGCAAGTAAATGCGAGTTCTGATTTCTGCAGGTTTAACCTTTGGAAAAGCTCGAGGTAATTAAGTACAGAATTCGACACACTTCCCATAAATTTACACCAGGATGAGTTAATGCGAGCAAGTAAATGCCAGTTCTGAATTCTAGAGGTTTCGTACTAGGGTTTGGTATCCACAACGGTGATTACAGATTTTTAAATGCACAAATGCACAAATGATTTTCATGTTAGCAGCTGCATCCTATCCTAAAAATTTAACCAGTGTTTGCACATCCCGTAAAAATTTCAAACTATAGATTTGACTTATACTAGGTTAAGTCTCCTGTATAGTATAGACGTTCAATAAGGGTAATATGTTAATGAATGTAATGTTAAAGCACTCTTTGAATAAAGTCAGCCATATAGTATAGAATGTTTTTAAAAATATTCTTTATTTTCACATAAAATATAATCTATTTTTAATTTAAAATTTATTATTATTATACATATATATATATGTAACTTTGGTTCAATTTTAAAAGGAAATGATCAATGCATTTTAGAGGGTAAAAGTATCGAAAAGAGAAATGATACTGATCATAAGATGTGTTATTATGTTTTTTAATTATTTATCATTAATTATAATATAATTAATTTTTAAACAATATAATAATATAATTTTAAATAATTAATCAACATTCGAAACAAGGATTAAATTATAACCTAATCTCTAATATTGTTATGATTTCAGATAATAAGAAAATATTTAAAGTATATTTTTAGTTGAAAATGTACTAGTTGAAAAGGATTAAATATGTTATTATGTTTTTAATTAATTATATTAATTATAATATAATTAATTTTTAGAAAACATAATAATATAATTTCAAAATAAGGATTAAATTATAGCGTAATCTTTAATACTCTTATGATCTCATTGAAAAGTAAAAAGAAAATCTTTAAAATATATAATTTTTTTGCTTCCACCACATGTGTATCACTTCTTCACACCCAATAAATTTTTTCATAACTATAGTTGAGTCCAACTTAATCATTCGTATAATATTGTTTAGAAAATGTTACTTTAACTACGAAATCAACAATGTGGATGATTTGGTTTATCTAGCATGATCATAATGTAGGTTTGCAAACTCTTGCTTATGGGATGTCATAGTACACTTATTTCCTCTACATAAGGTTGATGTAATTTTAAAAAAAAAAATAAAATATATGTCCATGTCCTTACTACCCCTCACCAACGATGTTTGCCATCTCTTAGACTTTTGAGTACCATGTTCATTTCTGCTAATGTTGGCCATCGCTTAGACCTTTTAGTACCATGTTCATAAAAAGTATATATGCCTTTTATATGTATATATCTAAAGTAATATATATTTCCTTAAAGTATACAATTTTAAATAGTTATAGAAAACTATCTCATTTCTAACATTTCATTTATTATATATTGTCCTTTACAATCAAGTTGTGTCTTGATGTTTTTATATGCAATATCATTAAAAGTGAAGTATTATTCAAGAAGTCCAACTTTTTATGTCATATATACTTTTTATGGATTTTTGCTTATTGTATGTATACAAATTTAAATAGTTATAAAAAGATATCTCATTTCTAACATTTCATTTATTAATTAATGTTTAAGATTAATTATTATTTAAAAAATACATATTTTCATATGTTTTTATTAATTTTTTTTGCTTCCACCACATGTGTATCACTTCTTCACACCCAATAAATTTTTTCATAACTATAGTTGAGTCCAACTTAATCATTCGTATAATATTGTTTAAAAAATGTTACTTTAACTACGAAATCAATAATGTGGATGATTTGGTTTATCTAGCATGATCGTAATGTAGGTTTGCAAACTCTTGCTTATGGGATGTCATAGTACACTTATTTCCTCTACATAAGGTTGACGTAATTTTAAAAATAAAAATAAAATATATGTCCATGTCCTTACTACCCCTCACCAACGATGTTTGCCATCTCTTAGACTTTTGAGTACCATGTTCATTTCTGATAATGTTGGCCATCACTTAGACCTTTTAGTACCATGTTCATAAAAAGTATATATGCCTTTTATATGTATATATCTAAAGTAATATATATTTCCTTAAAGTATACAATTTTAAATAGTTATAGAAAACTATCTCATTTCTAACATTTCATTTATTATATATTGTCCTTTACAAGTTGTGTCTTGATGTTTTTATATGCAATATCATTAAAAGTGAAGTATTATTCAAAAAGTCCAACTTTTTATGTCATATATACTTTTTATGGCTTTTTGCTTATTGTATGTATACAAATTTAAATAGTTATAAAAAGATATCTCATTTCTAACATTTCATTTATTAATTAATGTTTAAGATTAATTATTATTTAAAAAATACATATTTTTATATGTTTTTATTAATCTTTTTGCTTCCACCACATGTGTATTAATATAGTACTAAAGGAGATGTCAAATAAGGTAAACTTTTCAGTACCATGTTCATTTCTGCTAATGTTGGCCATCACTTAGACCTTTTAGTACCATGCATGTTCCCATTTTATGCAACTTACGTTTTTGTTGTATTGTATGATTTAATTGTTATTGATATCTTAGAGTTTTAGTGCTTATGCTACATTTCCTCCAATGTTGTTTATTGTATCATTTGGTTAACATTATGTTCGAATTCATAAAACCATATATGTTTTTATTTTCTAGATCTTTGCGTCAAATCCAAATAAGAAATGGATGTAAAAAAAATCAAACATCGTCCAACAGTATGCATCAGACACCTCATAGATGAACCAAGGTTGAGGCATCGATTTCAGATACATGTTCTACATCCTGGTAGAGGAAACCTTTCCAAACCAGAAATTCAAAAGGAGATAGGGAAGAAATTTGGCATTACTGGTACACAACAAATATTTATTTACGGTTTTCATACGTATGGACAAAGATATTCAGGTTTTGGGTTGGTATATGAAAAGCTTGAGGATGCAATAAAATATGAGCCTAACCATAGATTGGTGAAGAACGGAATTCGTGATCTTGGCAAGAAAACAAAAAAAAATACTAAAAAAAAAGCAAAGAAATTTCGTGGTGTCATGCCAAGAAAAAAAAAAGTTGTTGAGCCAGTGTCATCACCATCTACATAAAAGAAATAGTGAGAGTCCCTTTTCTTTCTGTTCGCATCATTGGATTTATTCAGTCTATCGTTGCATACAATTATCTAAATGTGTTGAAGATATTTTATAAGTTTGAATAAAATTTTGAATTTTGATATGTTCCTAAATAATCTGTTGTCAACCTATATCTTATTTATAAGTAGTTTCAATAGCTTTGTGTGCTGGTTCTAATAAATTATTTTTATGATTTGTTATGTTTCTGCTGCAATATGGTAATGTTGGTTGTTGGATTTTTTTACATGATGCCATTAATTAAACTGTTTTGTAGTAGTTGGATTTATTTTTGTTTTGAATTTATTTTCGCATTCTGAAATCGATGAGGGGCTGCCTTCGATTCTCATGTTCATTGGTGCTTGTGGTGTCTTATGCCATTCGCTCATGGTTGTGTTCTACTTTGTCCGTGTTGAACAAATAAATTATATTTCTCATTTACTATGTCTCTGTTGGTAAGAACTATGTATATTTAATTTTACTTATGAGTAGCTTAAATAGCTTTGTGTGTTCGTTCAAAGAAATTATTTTTATGATTTGTTATGTTTCAACAATTGCATATTTCAATTGCTCGAATAACAATTTAAATAATCAATACAATATTTCACTTTCTCAAGTAACAATTTAAATAGTATATGTAATTGTCAGAGTTAAAATCCTAGCTTTCATGATTTTAGCAATCTATTCACTCATTTACATCATATTCATGGATGCAATGCTTACTATATTATTGAAGTTGTTATTTTTTGTATTCGTTGAAGAATTTTATTTTTATCATAAATATCACGAATCATAAAATAGATGGAACTGAAATTGCTTAGAAAATTTATTCAGTTTCACATTAAATACTTATCAATTAAACAACTGTTGCAGTATTTGAGTCTACGAAAACATTTCAGTACAAACATTGTAGATTATATAACAATTTTTCCCAGTTTAACTAACAAAGATATTCCATATTTGCTCCACAATTGACATTTACGCCTTGTTCAAATGAAAACAACATAACTAGCCATCATGTACTTTATGATGAATTTCTATACACCACATGTCACAAGACACCATAAGCAACAATGAGCATCAGAATCCAAGATAAACCTTCATGGATTTTAGAATGCAAAAATAAATTCAAAATAAAACTAAACCCAACTACTACAAAACAATTTAATTAATGGCATCATGTAACAGAAATCCAACAACCACCATGACTGTAGAGCAATGTCACAATTCAACCTAATGCTCAGTGACTATGATAATCCACCATAGTACTTCATAAATTAAACATATATTTGACTTATTAAATTACTTTTAATGTTGTAATGCAATCAACCACATTAATTAACATAACCATAATACAATATATTCATACAGAAATGACGCAATCGAACACAACCCTTTGTTTATGTCAAAACATAATTAACAAAAAAAAATATCACTACACCTAATCATTGTGCAACATTACAATGAATTACATATTTTCACATTATCACATTACTCAAAATAGCCATAATGCAACATGGCAATTACAATCTAATAAAACCTTTCCACCACATAGCAAATTTTGATTTTAAATGCTAACGTTGGAGTGTGACATTTCCAATGCCAATTATCATAACCCTTTGTCAACATCCTACATACTATTTGAATGATTCCATTCCCCAATGTATATGTCATATTATGATATGAAACAAAGGCTATGTGACAGTCACACAGTTTGCAATGATTTGATGTCACATCTTCGTGACATATTTTATGTCGCATTGTGACATTGATCATATACATTCTAATAATAATGAGAAAATGTTCATCGTTAATACATACTCTTATTATGAAATTATTATTTGATTACCGGTACTTAAATATTATTAATATTATTTTACTAACATCTAAATATGTCCCATTCTAACATTCATTAAGGATTAAAAATTTATATACACCCAAACAACCCAATATGTGACACATTCATAATGTGAATTTTGATGTCGCTCATTGTAACATTCATCATGGGTTAAGTGATATTCTGATGTTTGTTATGGTTATGTTGCATTCTGACATTTATTATGGATTATGTCACACTCTGTTATTTATTGAGGGTTATATTGCATTGTGACATCCATCCATGGTACATTCCTTACCTAAACTTGTTTGATTTTTTTTCTTCTTCAGGAATACATGTCTAAAATTATAAAGGGTTGTCCCATTCTAAAGTTAATTAAGGATTAAAAATTGATATTCACCGACATAACCCAAGATGTGACAAATTAGTAAAGTGACATTCAACAATCATCATGTTGTGTTCAATTGTGGGGTTAATCTATGGTTATTTCACATTGTGACATCAAGTATGGGTTATATGTCTAACATGAAAAATTATAGGTGTAAATATCTACATTATTATTTCTAGGAAGATTAGTGACATTAGCGACATTAATAATGGGCAAGATGTGACGCATTAATAATGTGATAGTGGGCGTTTAATAAGCATTATGTCACATTGTGACATTTATCACAGGTTATCTTATATTAGCGACATTCATCAAAGGTTATGTCACATTGTGATATTTGTCAAGGGTTGTGTCACATTGCGATAATGCCCAAGATGTGACACATTAATAATGTGATAGTGGGCATTTAATAAGCGTTATGTCACATTGTGGCATTTATCACACGTTATCTTACATTAGCGACATTCATCAAGGGTTATGTCACATTGTGATATTTGTCAAGGGTTATGTCACATTGCAATAATTCCCAAGATGTGACACATTAATAATGTGATAGTGGGTGTTTAATAAGTGTTATGTCACATTGTGACATTTATCGCAGGTTATCTTACATTGCGATAATGCCCAAGATGTTACACATTAATAATGTGATAGTGGGCGTTTAATAAGCGTTATGTCACATTGTGACATTTATCACAGTTTATCTTACATTAGTGACATTCATCAAGGGTTATGTCACATTAAGATAATGCCCAAGATGTGACACATTAATAATGTGATAGTGGGCGTTTAATAAGCATTATGTCACATTATGACGTTTATCGCAGGTTATGTTACATTATCGATATTCATAAAGGGATATGTCATATTTGTCAAGGGTTATGTCACATTGCGACAATGTCCAAGATGTGACACATTAATAACATGTGATAGTGGGCGTTTAATAAGCGTTATGTCGCATTGTGACGTTTATCACAAGTTATGTTACATTAGCGACATTCATGAAGGGTTATGTCATATTGTGATATTTGTCAAGGGTTATGTCACATTGAGATAATGCCCAAGATGTGACACATTAATAATGTGATAGTGGGCATTTAATAAGCGTTATGTCACATTGTGACGTTTATCACAGGTTATGTTACATTAGCGACATTCATAAAGGGTTATGTCACATTGTGATATTTGTCAAGGGTTATGTCACATTGCGATAATGCCCGAGATGTGACACATTAATAATGTGTCTTTGGATGTTTAGAAAATTTCTTGTTGCATTATCAACTATGGTCACGTGGTTCACCAAAGTGAACCCTAGTTAAGTATGGCCAAAATAATGTATTTTTGTGTCATGTTAAGACTTTTACTTTTGAAAAGCGAAAAAAATTCATCTGTGTACACAAAAAATGTTTTGATATTATGAAATTTATCAACACTAATGTTGGATTGCGACATTCCTCAATAGTGGTTTCCTTAATGGTTTTGTTGCATTCAGACATTCAACGGCAACGATCGAAACATTTATTCATGGATATCAAAATTCATCATTCCTCGATGGTCGTGTCACATTATTCGCCATCATGTTGTAAGAATTTTCTTGATATAAATATAGTCGTTTGACAAAAGAAATGGTTTAAACCATCCACATTCTACATAGTAATGTAGAATGTTATGTCGCATTGTGATGTTTATCAAGGTTTACGTTTCACTATGAGGTTATCAAGGGTTATATCACATTACGACGTTAAGCCATTGTTACATTGTTTGGTTGGTATATGTCAACACAACCAAAGATGTGACACATTAATAATGTGAGAGTGGACGTTTAATAAGAGTTATTTCGCATTGTGACGCTTAATCTGCAGGTTATGTTACATTAACGATAGTCATCAAGGGTTATGTCACATTGTGATATTTGTGAAGGGTTATGTCACATTGCGATAATGCTGAAGATGTGACACGTTAATAATGTGTCTTTGGATGTTTAGAAAATTTCTTTATATATTATGTCACATTGTGTTGTTTATCAAGGCATACGTTTCACTCTTTTGTTATCAAGGGTTATATCACATTACGGCGTTAAGCTGTTGTTACAGTGTTTGGCTAGTATATGTCAACACAACCAAAGATGTGACACATTAATAATGTGATAGTGGGCGTTTAATAAGCGTTATGTCGCATTGTGACGTTT
>LPNX010230069.1:21796-51222 GCA_001517045.1 Pseudotsuga menziesii
TAATGTAGAATGTTTGTCGCATTGTAATGCTTTTCAAGGTTTACATTTCACTTTGATGTTATCAAGGGTTATATCACTTTACAATGTTAAGCCATGGTTTATTATAGTGTTTGGTTGGTATATGTCAACACAACCATAGGGAAGACACATTAATAATGTGCTAGTGGATGTTTAATAAGCGTTATGTCACATTATGATGTTTATCAAGGCTTACGTTTCACTGCGACGTTATCAAGGGTTATATCACATTACGACATTAAACCATGGTTTGTTACAGTGTTTGGTTGGTATATGTCAACACAACCAAAGATGTGACATATTAATAATGCGAGAGTGGGCATTTAATAAGCGTTTTGTCGCATTGTGACATTTATCATAGTTATGTTACATTAGCGACATTAATCAAGGGTTTTGCCACATTGTGATATGTCTTATTAATTGTAATATTGCGACAAATTATTTAAATGATATCATGTAATTAATTACAAATCGATATTAAATAATAAAGTATGCTTAAGATATAAAATAAATAATATTGGATATAATTAACTTCGTGATATATTTTTCATATATATTATAGGGAAAAACATTGTATTAATAATATTTTACCTATATTATGTTTTATTTAATGTTTTATATTAATTAAATAATGTGGTAATAAATAAATGATATTATTTATTAGAATTAATTAAACAATAGTATTTCTATCAATACTTTATGTATGTCGAAATAGAACATGAAAACCATTGCATACATAGCTAGACCCAACTATGAAAAAAACTTACAATCCAACATTACAATGAATTACATAATCGCATAGAACCGATTAGGGAATGATTTGATAATGCAAGATGAAAATTAGACAACTTTTGTACTATTAGAATCTAATAAAACCTTTCATCAACATATTATTCTTTGATTAAAAATCCTAACGTTGCGACGTGACAAACCTTTCACCAACATATTATTCTTTCATAAAAAATCCTAACGTTGCGATGTGACATTTTCAAGGAAGATTATCATAACCATTTGGCAACCTCGGACGTCGTATTTGAATGCTTGCATTCCCCAATGTCTTTGTCACATTATGAAATTAAACAAAGGGCATGTCACATTGTCACAATTTGGCTCACGATTTGATGTGAGATCTTCATATGTTTTGCGACACAATACATAATATAGATGAAAACATAGTAATGAACATATCTTGACCTGGTACATCAATACTTGGTATGGAACGTTACGGCTAGGTTACTATGAATTTGTGATGATATACTTTATTACATTTGTTTATAACATGTGAATTAAATTAATTAATGTGTCTAAATAACCTCGTTATTTTATGTTTACTTTAATAAAATAATATAAACAACATACTATATTTCATTAGTTTCACATCAATATTTTGACCATTAACCATATTTTGAGCAACACAACCATATATTATCATAACCAATGTGGTATGTAGTAAAGACACATAAACCATCATGAACATTGCATCCCAACATAATCAGAACTATAGTTGTTTCCAATGTGATGAATGATGTAATTTATCATAACCCTTTGTGAACCTCCTACATAGTATTTGAATGCTTGCGTTCCCCAATTTATTTGTCACGTTGTGAAATTAAACAAAGGCTATGTCACATTGTCATAGTTTGTGAGGGTTTCATGTCACATCTTCGTATGTTTTGCGACACAATACATACTATAGAGAAAAATGTTGGTTATGTCACATTGTGACGTCGATCATCTTCATTCTAATACTAATGAACATATGTTGACTTGGTACATCAATAACATGGTATGGAACATTATGGCTAGGTTACATTATGATTTTGTGATCATATCTTTTATTATGTTAGTTTATCACATGTGAATAATAAATATTGGATATAATTAACTTCATGATATATTTTTCATATATACTAAAAACATTGTATTTAATAATATTTTAAGTATATTATGTTTTATATTAATTAAATAATATGGTAATTAATATATTTAATATTATTTATTATATATTATAATTAAATAAATAATATTATTTCTATTAATACTTTGTAGATATGTCTATGCGTGCACCCGTTACTAGCAACAACCACATCAAATTAATAATGTGTCTGAATACGCCGATAGGCGTAAATTTAAGCACATACTATAGGGAAAAACATTAATATAAAAAGTATGTGCCTAAATTTAGGCTTATCGAAGTATTCAGACACATTATTAATTTAATGTGGTTGTTGCTAGTTGTAGAAATTTTAGGAATTTGAAGAGTGGAAAACATATTTATCTCTTGGTAAGTTCTTAACTACAAATTTAATTTATATTATCAATATAAATTTTTTTATAGTTTTAATATTTGATATATATAATAATAAAAAATTGATTGTTTATAATTAAAAAAAAATCATGTTACAATGTAGCTGAATTGCAACCCAAGGATATGCCGAATTGTAGTAGAAATATTAGTGAAGATTATGATGGAGAATCATGGATTAGATGGATCATGAAGATAATAATGGATTAGATGGATCATGAAGATAATATTATAGATAAAAATGATGATACTAATATGATTGAGAATGAAATGATAAAAATATTCAACCACGCCACTTGTTGGCTGAATGATAATGTTGATGATGTTCTTGATGTGCCTCTAAATGACCAGGCATGAAAACCATTATACGAAGGATTGAGAAAAACCTTCTCTCTTCTATTTTGTTGTTGGTGAACTTAAAAGTATTGAACAATCTTGTCATACACATGTCTCTCATAGATCCTAAGGTATGTAATATAATTCTTCAAAACATTTGTGTAGTGTGCTTGAAAGTTGCATCACACTGGTTTTTACATCTAATTAAGAGCCACTTCTGATGGACTGCTATTGCATAATATTTAAAACTATTAGCAAATATCTTTTAGCTTAGAGCTTTGTCAATGGAAAATTGGGATAAAAAAGATGTTATTGAAATCGATCGTGAAGCATTCTGAAATTTAGTCAATTTCTGTCCATATTTACAGTTCACTGGAATTTGGACATGTACTCTGTGAAGTTATTTAAAACAATTATCTTAATTAATCTGCATGTGCTTAGTTCCTACAATGAATTTTACTTGTCCTGCCCAAGACTATGTAAATTGGAGTTCTTAGAAGTAGAGGGGAACTTTAAGGATTTTTAATTTAGCCAAACTTAAGGTCTAATTTATAAATCACAAAGAGATTCATAGGATTCCATGTAAAGTAACGTTTGAGTCTCATAAAATATGCCCATGTGTGGGACCTAAGTCAGAATGATGGCGCAACAACTGTAAAATTCCTTCATGTCTCAAGTAGAATATTTTTCCATATTTTCTACCCGTAATACTTTGTATAAATGGTCATTCTACCCTGCAAACCCATATTTTTAGAACCAACAAAAGTTTAAAAATGTGACTCAGAGACTCAGAGCAGCTAAAAGTCATATAACATTTGAGAATAAAAACTGCAGTCTGTATTTAGGAGAGTAGAATAACCTACCCAACGCTTTTTGCAGCACAGAGTTAATTCCTAATATAAGTGCTATGACTGAAAACATTATATGAAAAGAATGGGAAGTTTCACTTTCAACAATGGAAAAGTGGTAGTTACAACAAGAAAAATGGACATAAATAATGTATCAATATAGCACTTGCAATGAAAAATTAAGTTTAAAATGGGAATCCAGCTCTAGGTCCAATAAAAATCACATCATATTAACTATTTCCAAAACTGTATGTATGTTTTAAATACTAAATGTCATGCTAAGCAGAGAGCCAATGCTATAACGTGAGACAATGCTGAAAAGGGTAGTGGTTTCTCAAGAGGGGCAGTGGTTGCTCCAACATGGGTTGAATGATGTATTTCAAGAGAAAAACAAGTTTGCATACTAAGGGATTGAAAATTCCCATCATTTCACATGAAAGAACTTGTTTTAAAGTTTCTAATGTGCTGCCCCTCGCTTTGCAAGGGGCTGACGAGGGAAATTTTTGGTTTATGCCATTCTTTTAACGACTAAAATTAAGAATTCCTTTTAAGTCATTCTTTTAGTTTGTTGGTATTTATAGACACTGCTATAAATTATATTTTGTTCGTTACTAGTGATACATCATCTTTTAAAGATTTACTAAGCGCACTGAAAATCGAGTATTTATGAAGTTTTTTTTATATCTTATTTTAATCAATTATTTTTTTCATCTTATTTTTGTTTCTATTTCTCTTTTCTTTGTGCTTTGTATTTTATTCTCTAAATAGTTTCCTTACTTCCATTGGTTTAGTTTCTATCTTTCTAGGATCCATTGCTCGCGACTTTGTTTTGTTGTTTGTCAAAAATATATATATATATACACTTTCAATGAGAAATCTTTATGTTTTTTGTTTCGCAGTTATTTTGATTATCATTGCTCTTTCCTCATTGGTCACTGCTTAAAATTTGTTCAAATTAAAGAATTGTGCATGATTTCCCTTTAGTAATTTATTGTTCCTTGTCCATGGTCTTCTCTTTCTATGTTTGGAAGGTAGATGAAATAATGAGAGAAAGAAATGCATTTGCACCTCCATATCGATGCATTTGTGCTGAATGTAAACAACCAATGATTCAGAGCTGTGTGGTATGAACATTCTTAAAACATGAAATGAAAACTATATATGAACATAACCTATAATGCAATTTGGACACAAATCATGGAATGATAGAATGCACGTTGCACAACCTGTAGCTAAAAGAGTATATGCTAGAAATAGAAAATATTTCATTTGAAGAATATTAAAAAAACATATCGTCGACAATTTTCAATCTGCAAAGGTTCTCCCAGCAAGGGATTTTTAAATTGCCATTAACAACGAAATCATAAATTTGGAAAACATTAACTGCGAGGTACACAAATCCATATTCTGTTTTGAACAGTTCAAGTTTCTTATTCAATACTTCTCACAAATGGAAACTTTGTTTTCAAAATTATATTCTGTTGCATTAGCTACAAACACAAACAATTTGATGTTTCTTTGTTTAAAACAATTTCCTATTAGTTTCTTGCTTAAACAATCGTCACAAATTTTCAATACACCTTTTTCTTTGACTATATTTTTCCAAATTTAACAGTTTAATGATAAAATGTCATTATAGATATAATTTCAGTTAAAACTTAAAATATTGACATCAGGTAGAATGCCAGTTTCACTTTTTATAAACTGTTTATCTTGAAATATTTACAACTTTCCTTTTCCTGGGAGACTCTGTGATGAGTTACAATGAGCTTGAAATATTCACAAGTTTCCTTTTCCCGGGAGACTTTGTGATGAGATATAGTCAGAAAATTATTTTTTGACATGGTTGTTAAAAATATTGATCTCATACCTTTTGGTCTTTGTGAGAACTGCTCACAATAATTAATTTTTTCTCTTTGAAATATTTTCAAATAGTTTGCTTAAAATGAGTCGCTCATAATTTACATTTTCCAGATCTTTAATGAATGATTTAGGAGTTTATATCGTTTTATTCAATTTATGCAAGTAAAATTAGGATGTTGTTGTTGATGTTTTTTTTAATATTTCCATTTTAATGGATTATCATAGAAGGCTAGTGATTGTTATATTGTGATTTAATGGTTTACAAATTTTCTCAGAATTAGAATTATGTACCTGTATATCATATATCCTTCATTTTTTTAACAATGTTATGGGCTACGTTTTTCATACAGACACTTCATCTTACCATTGTTGATGACTTTCTTGCATTTGAATCTAATTCACGCTTTTTCTATGCCAAAATATATGCACATTATTTCTACAAAAAACAAATGTATTTGAATAGACTTATTTAAAGAGAATCATTTAAATATTGGCCATATATGTGTCTTAGTGATTAGGCTTCCACCATTGCAATTTTTCTAATTGTTCTGACTACAGCCTGCATGCAATGTTCAGGAACAAGTGATTTCAAAAATCTACAGCAAGCAATCACAATCAGGTTACTGCCAATAGAGGAGTTTTTACATGGAATTTTGTAGAAACAAAGTACAAAGATTTCGGTACCCATGCAAAAACAAAGCCACAACTTGATACTTTGCATCACAAAACTAGCTTAAAGTTGTGATTTTTTTTTCTTTTATTTTAACAAGAAAGTTGTCTTTTATTTTTCCTTCTGCTTTGTTAAGAGAATAAGCAAACACAAATGACTTGACACAATGTGCAGTCTTTAATCAACTTATGTTTATTTCCAAGAGTTTTTCTATTTAACATTTGCACAATTACATGCCATGTGCTAAGAAAATAGACTTTTCTTATAATTAACATAAAAAAAGAAACCTCTCATTTTTTTCTACATAGCAGTGTTGTTTTTTTTTTTCTATTTAATCTCATTTATGTTACAATAATGATGTTAAAGGTATACATATTTGGTATCTAGTTAAAATTATATATAAAATTTAGGAATCAATTGGATGCTTAATGATATGTATTATTCATTACAAATATTCAATTTTCATGGCAAATTGAATGGATTTTATTTTGGGAACATATTTAAAATTTGGCAATGAGTTAGATGATTAGAAATATGTACTATCTATTGTAAATCTGGAACTTATTTTTGGAACATATTAAATGAAGCTGTGTATACTTATAAATATGTAAATATCAATAAAAAAAAAATTAGAATTTTTTATTCTTCATAATATTTATTTAGTAATAATATTAAAAGATTGTTAAGTTTATTTTTTGATATGCATTTCAAACATTACACAATTTTAAGTTGTGATTCTAACATTACAGTAGATTAATTTACAATGATATGTTGAATGCATTATTATACTCGAACAGTTCTATTTTTTTAAAGAAATATCTAATGACTTCACTGAAAGGTTGAATTCAATACATGGTGGCTAACATCAATCCATAGATGACATAAAGCCAAGATTGAATTCAATCTAAGGTTGACTTCAATCCATGGTTGGATTTAATCCATTAGTGTCTTCAATCCAAGGTTGCGAGTAATCAATGGTTGGCTTAAATCCTATGGCTATTGGCTTTAATACAATTGCTTTAATACAAGGGTAACTTCATAGTTGATGTTAGTTGACTTTAATCTATAGTGGACCCATGTTGCCTTTAATTAAGTTTGACTTTAAAATCCATATTGACTTTAAACCATGCAGTCTTTAATCCATGTTAACTTTAATTAAGATTGAATTTAAACCATGTTGAATTTAATCGATAGTTGAGTTTAATCCATTAATAACTTTAATCCATAATTGAAGTCAACAATAGTTGAATTTAATCCATAGTGGAATTTATCCATCTTGAATTTAAGTAAGGTTTCTTCAATCCTTGTTGACTTAAAACCATACTGAATTAAATACATAGTTTACTTCAATCCAAGGGTGACTTCATGGTTGATATTGATTGACTTTCAACCATAGTTGAACCATGTTGACTTTAATGCATCATGACCTTAATCAAGGTTGGTTTTAATTGACGTTGAATTTAAACTATCTTGAATTTAACCTATCTTGACTTATCGAGGTTAACTTTAATTGAGGTTGACTTTGCTCAATGTTCACTTTAATCCATAGTTGACTTTAATCCTTGTATGGGTAACCCTTTTTCTAGCTAAGGTTTACTATGGTTTCTTCATGATTGATGCTAGTTGACTTTAATACATAGGTGGCTTTAATAAATTGCTCACTTTACTCCATAGTTGCCTTTAATCCATACTTGGTTGACTTTGTTTGCTTCATTGTCAATTTTGGTTTCCTTTAATCCATAGTTGACTTTACTCCATATTAACTTCCATCCATAGGTTACTTTAATCCATAATTGATTTTATTTTTAATCCATGTTGACTTTAATGAATAATTGACAATAATACTCAGTTGACTTTAATCTATGTTAACTTTAATCCATAGTTTCCTTCAATCCATGTTGAAGGAAAACATAGTACTTCAATCCAAGTTGACTTCAATCCATAGTTGGTAGACCTTGTAGACTTTAATTCATAGTTGACTTAAATCTAATGTTTATTTTTCATTTTGCCATATTATTAATGTCATTGTTATTAATGATAATATTAATGTTAATATTAATCTAAGATTATAAGTTAATGTTAATATTATTTTAATATTATATGTTAATTCTAATGTTTATTAATATTTAAATATAATTATTTAATAATTAAAAATTAATATTGATTAACATTAATCAATAAATAATTTTAATTTTAATTGATAATAATGTTAATAGTTATATTAATGTTAATTAATAATGAGGTTAATCTTATATAAACTATTAAGGTTAATAGTAATAGTATTATTACTATTTTCTTTCAACTATTAATGTTAATATTATTTAATATTAAAATTAATATTTCTTACATAAAATATGGAATGGCGGAGCGGTTCTCTGAACAGCGGTTAGGGTTTCCCTATCCGCCACCTCCCTTGCTATGCAGAGCCAAGCTTTGGCTGGATCGTTGGCTGCTACCCCTCCTCGTGCCTCCACGTGGGGTTCCCTTTGGCTGCCGCTTCTCCTCGTGGTTTCAGCGTGGAGTTCTCTCAGGAAATGGGTTCTCATGCCCAGCTCCCCGCCTTCAAGGCCCTTGTTCAAGCTGCCACTCCTCATGCAGCTTCACATTATTCATCCAAGTTCATGAAAAAGATGGATGAGATCCCTTCTCTGGAGCTCTCTCCTACGGATCCATGTCAGAAAGCTCTCATCCTCTCTGAGCAAGACCTCATTGGTAAGTTCACAGGGTTGTGGACCAGCCCTAAGGCGGTGGAGATTTGGATCACAGAACATTGGAACCCTCTTTTGCAAGGACAGGTCTCTCTCTTTGCAGCTGGACGAGGGTATTCTGTATTCATGTTCTCAAATAAAGAAGAAAGAGACATAGTCTTTCATTTGGGCCCTTTCTTCATGGGATTGAGAGGTCTGTTCTTAGCCCCATGGTCTCTGGGGTTTAACCCAGAAGCAGAGATCACTGCTGCTCTAGTGTGGGTAAGACTCCCAAACCTCCTTCTTCATCTTTGGGGGAAAAGCACTCTGATTCACATTGGTAATAAGCTAGGTCACTATCTAGATACTGTAGAACCAAAAGGGGGTCAGTACAGATGTGCCTGTGTTTGCGTAGAGGTGAATCTAGAGAAAGGGCTACCAAAGGCCCTAAAGCTCACATTAGAAGAATGGAGCCACATTCAAGATCTAGATTATGAGAAGATCCCTTTCAAATGCAACTTATTCCAGGTATACGGTGACTTTGCTAAAATCTTCCCCAAGCTTGTAGAAGCACAAAAACCAACAAATCTCCTAGCTTCCAAAGATACAGAGTTCCATACAGTCTCTAATCGACATTGTCCTCCCCAACGAAAGGAGCCTCAAGCGTCTCAACACAAGGTTTCTCCTCAAGATCATTCTCCTCTTGCAGATACTCCATGGCTGGAAAACAAAAATAGTTTTGAAGTTCTCCAGGAAGATGAAGCACAAGAACCTGAAGTTGTAGATGTCTTGAAGCAGGGCATCCCTGGTCCCCTTGGCTCCTTGGAGGTAGCTGAACAAGTTTCTCCAAAATCTGCTTCTCTGGGTTCTAAGAAAGATCCCAATGCTTAGGTTCACGAGTCCCCAGCCTAGGCAAGACTGGCATCCTTGGTCCCTTCATCATAGGGAACCTCTGAATCCAAAGAGTTTTCAGCTCCTTCTCCTCCCCTCACCAGAGGGCGAAATACAAATAAAGAACGTAGAGAAAATGAAGCATCCTCAAACATCAGCTCGGGCTCGCAGAAGAAATTGGATCCTTTCATTAAGGGGCATTCCTCTCCGCCTATTTAATGTTTTTTTTTCTGTATTCTTCTCTGCTCACAATTCGTGAGAGTCTACTCTTGCAAGCAATCTTTTTCTCGGAATAGCATTAGAAGCATTTGGTATTCACTTCTCAAAGCACTTATAAGAAGGCTGACTATTTTGATAGAGGTCATCAGCCTTCTTTTTTTCTGAATTCCCCTTTGTGCACCTGGCTGGGCTACAACCATTTTTAATCAATAAAAAATTTCTAGTTTCTGTTAAAAAAAGATAAAAATAAAGATTTCTTACATTAAATAGTTAATTAATATATTAAGGTTAATATTATTTAATATTAATATTACTTTATATTAATTATTGTAAATTAATATTAATTTTAATTAATGCTAATGTTATGAAATATAAAGTTTGTATTATAATGATTAACTTCTATTTATTTTCACATTATATACTTATTCACTAATTCAGTTTCATTAATGATATATTAATTATATAAATAATATAACAAATAAACAAGAGCCACGAGGTGGCAATGTCCTCGACATTGCATCCATGATAGCTAGTGGTTTGCAATTGCCTATGGAAAAAAGTAAAACTCAATAAAAATAGATTAAATTATGTTATAGCCTACTTAAAACTCAATAAAAATAGAATAAATGTTGTTATAGCCTACTTAGGCATTTTTTTGAGGATGGTAGAGATTTGACTTCTTAGAAGAGTCTAGACTCAAGTTCTATTTCAATGGATCCAAAGTGAGGATGACCTTTACCAACTATGGGAGAATGACTACTACATCTCAAATAGGCCATGAAAGACATCAAGACACCTAAATACAGAGTGGGGATGAACCATTTTTTAATACCTAAATGATAAATTGTTTATGCTTGTTGGGTGGTTAAGCTAATTCCTTTAGTATCAGAGTATCAAAATTCAAAACTAACTTCTCCTTCTAAAATGGTACCCACCTCTCTCTTGGAGTTGCACATTTGGGCTTGAAAAGCAAGTTATCCTCTAAAGGAAGGGTAGAAAGGAAAAATAAAGGCAATGAAAGTGAGGGCACTACTCTATATTTGAATAATGCTAAGACAATATAAGAAAAAGAAGAAATTGAAGGAAATAAAAACCTTCCTCATTGAAGGAAAACTCACCACCTACCCTTCAATCAAATAGAAAAGTTTTAGTAAAGTAAGACAAAAATTTCAATTATTACATATATCATAATAACCACTTATGTAAGTATACACCCTATCTTAAAAAAACCTATTAATAAAAATTAATAACATTTTGAAATTTTTTTTATCATGAAAATAAGTTCCACATAATTATTTTCCCCTTCTTTGAAACGGTTTCCTAAGATTTTCAATAGTATTTTGACGGGAGGCATATGCCCGTCAAACTCCAAGCCTTCCTCAATGACTTGAGTTAAAATGAAAATTGATTACATAAAATAGACATTACATAGATTATTTTAACACACTTATCAAATATAAAAACCATATGGAATTTATGTAACAATTATATACATATATATTTAAAAAAACACACATGTATAATAAAAATATGTAAATTAAAAATTATTTTACCTCTTACTCAAATATACTATGATATGATAAAAATACCGATGAAAATGAAATTGTCATCAGGAGAGAAGCGACCCCATCTCACTCAACATAATCAATTTGGAAA
Organism: Pseudotsuga menziesii; assembly: GCA_001517045.1. NCBI lineage: Eukaryota > Viridiplantae > Streptophyta > Pinopsida > Pinales > Pinaceae > Pseudotsuga > Pseudotsuga menziesii. The sequence continues at coordinate 33,290 of LPNX010230069.1, forward strand.
AAAAAATAAGTGAAGGCTTTACAAACAATGCCACTGTGGACCCCATGTCACTCAACGTAATCAATTTGGAAAACTAAAAAAAATATAAGTGAAGGCGTTACAAACAATGCGAGTGTCACCCCATTTTGCTCAATCTAATCAATTTGGAAAAATAAAAAAATATAAGTGAAGGATTTACAAACAATGGCAATGTTACACCTGCATGATATTAAAACAAATGGCATGACAATGCCAATGTTACACTTTTTTGTATGAAATCAAATTTGCGTATATTTTATAGTAAGACAATAAATTCCATTATCCTGGGCGATAAATTCCATTATCCTTAGTCAACTAAACTAGGCCATAGCGAATTCTATAATAAAGCTAATCACATTAAGAATTTAAAGATCAATTCTTCAAACCCTAAAATAAACTTTATCAATATCAATACCATAATACCATGAATTAACCAATACCATATGCCTATAAACCACTGAAAGATAAACTTATTGCTACTAAAATCTAATTATTTTTTAACTGTATTTTGGTGGCCTTTATTGAATGATAAAAAAGTGCTTAGATGTGAATATCACACCGACATTGGGCCGCTTCATCAATGAAGGAGACGATGATGTTTTTTTGGATAAAACAAGATTGCAAATCGCAATCCAAGTGTAATATTGTATACACCGACAATTCCCTGATCAAGCTTGTACTTTGCCGGATTGCTAGGACTTAGGATGAATAAGTTTGAAGAGATAAACACATCAATGGTTAGAGGAAAACTATGGGGCTTCTCTCAATCTGTTCAATATTTATGTTAGAGAGATGGGAGAAAGTTGAATTCATATAATTTTTTTGGGGTTGGAATCGGTGTATAAGTGATATATCCATTGAGTTCTTTGACGTGAAAGAGAAGAGAGTTTCTATGTGGACTCCTGTGGCGACATGGTGCAAAGGCAAGATGAGAAATCAAAATGAATAGGAGACGAGAAATCCAATGTACAGAATTGTGCGTTGCCGGAGGTGGGGAAGTGGGAGTCCAAGAAATCCAATGTATAGAGTTGGGGAAGTGGCAGTCCAAGAAATCCAATGTATAGAGTTGTGCGTCGCCTTACACACAATGCTTTTTGTATGAAATCAATCAAATTTGAGTATATTTTAAAGCATGGCTTCAAGTTGAGTAATCCTCTCATGTACGTTTAACCTTTCTCAATAAATAACTACCACTATAAACATTTTACTCATAACTACCACTATAAACATATTATAGTAAAATGAGAACTTAATACTAGGTATTGGGATTCAGTGTCTTTATGAATAAAAAGGCGTATTGTAGTCTAAAATATCCGTCGACACCATAATGTATAATTTAAAGCATGGCTTCCAATTAAGTAATCGTCAGACCATGAGCGTTTAACCTTTATCAATAAATAACTCTAAGCATCTTATTGTAAAATTAGAACTTAATACCAGCTATTGGAATTCACTGTCTTTATGGAAAAAAAACACCTATAGTAGTCTAAACTATCTGTGAAAATGGCATCACCATCCTTCACATTAGTGCTGCAACAAGCAAGGCTGGTCCTTTTTCAAGATGATGATGTTAAGAAATTTAAATTTCTAGGAAACTTTAGGAGAACTTACAATAATCGTGATTTTTAGAGTTACTGTGGAATTGGTAATTCTCTTGAATTAGCAATTCTCTGCATGACGCTACTTTGGGGAAATGAACCTAGATTATGCCTGGTTTCTATCTTTCAACAAAAGATCCCTTTCCTTTCCAGTACAATGTCAATTATTTAGCCGACGGTTGGGTGGTAACTTTCCTAGGAATACAGATCAGTTCGTGAATTGATCAAACAAGTTTATTAAACTCTCTTCATCCCATCCCACCCCACCTCAGGTTTTGTCGAGAATCTTCAATACTCAAAAAATTATAAGCTCATTACTAAGGATGAGAGAGTCGTTAAGGCTAATAACTGGTTAAAAGTGTACTCCCAACTAAAAAAAAGTAAAAACAAGTGCTATATTTTTTTTAACTTGAATAGCATACATACACATTGTTTACATTTAGAGTTCAAAGGTGGTTTCCAATTGAATTGGAATGAAAATGGGTTTTGACAGAGTTAAAATAGATTATTTTCCTCAGAATTGCTCTATAAACAAGGACCCCATTGCCCATTATTCTTCTCTATTTCATGCGCCTTACGGTTTCTCTGGATGATGCTGTAAGGCCAAATTGGATGCTTTTCAAAGTCACCTCCTGCGGGAACCACGGAGCTTCTTCCATTGTGCAAGTAAACGAAGTGAATGACTGTGTCTGCTTCACTCACTGGCCTTCCTTCCCTCATATTTATTTAAAATAGGACGTGAATCCCTGTTTTAAAATACAATGTCACCTAACTCTTCTCATCTATCCTCCTGCTGTCAATTGACTTCCTAAATTCCTTGAAATACTTACTAATTACCATATGTATTTCAAGACTTTTAACATCTTTATAGTTCATGGTGAAATAAATATGCCATATGTCAATATGTTAGAATGCATTTGGCATTTTGCTTGACAATTGGATGCTCTATTATTGATATTCCATACTTGAGGATGAACAAAACACTGCAGAATGATCTCAGTGGCATTGTCAAGTGCATTGGTGAAGAGATTAATAGGAACACTTAGAACAATATTTTTGGATGCTCAAAAAATGATTTTCAATGACCCAAAACCGTACCATATAGGCTGTTATTACACTAAGGATCAAGATCCCTGTAAAAATCTCCAATGCTGACAGTGATGAGCTATGTTCAATATACCCGATTACCCGATGATGAAAACGAGCATGGAGATAAACATTTCCTTTATATTTTTGCAATTGACTTGTGCATATTCTGCGAAGCACTTGGTATGACTGATACCTTGACATTTGGGGCAAGTAGGTGTTTGATATTCATCGCTGCTTGCACAAATGATAAGCTCAACATTTGGATTTATTTTATATGCATGTGTCTCATCCAGCCAGCATTTATAATGGTAAAACCTTTAACACTTCTTCATCTAAGCTCCAACAAACCCATCTTATGTACCCGTGGCTTTGTTTTGACGGGCTTTAAAAAAGAATGTTTATGTTGGACTTCAAGATTGAACGCTTGTTGTAAATGCTTTGAGATGTGGTTACTCTTGAACTTGATGAAGGGCTTGAAGATCAACAACCAAAGGAACTTTTACAAAATTGACAAAACAAAAAATGAAGACTATTTATTTGAAATTGACGTGGCTAGGGTACTTTTTCTATTTGACACTTCAAAAACAATAGAAGTCTGTAGTTGAAAAGAAAGCAACCAAACAATGAAGCCAAAGGAACAGAAGAAGAAAATGAACATTGTGTGCGAGAAACAGAAACAGGAGAGCTGGTCATGGTCGTGTCGCTCCCTCCTATATAGACTCCCACATATAATGGCTCACCATTGCTTTTCAATGGTCGGATGGTAGTTGACATGCACCTGACTTGAAGTGTGTCATGGGGGTTTTGCTCCTACAGGGAGGGAAAATGTGTGTATGGTATACAAATCTGTTTTCCTCGACATGCTGCACTATTTGCAAAGAATTTTCATAGCTCGAATTGAACGCATTTAGCATAGAACAAGATACCAGCCTCTAGATGGCAATAAGTTTTGCAAATCTCAGAGATTGAGTTTCAATTCATGGGCCATTCCATTCATATATTAAAAAAACAACTAACACTGTAAAAACAGTCTGCCAATCGTCTACCAATCATATTTTCATCCACACTAGGTAGGATATCTAGCACAAAATGATCATTTTATGCTTATGAAAGCTTGCCGCCGGGTCCCGGGGCACAAAGTCCCAGGCCTACATCACCTATATAAACCAATAGGAAGCAAGATAAATCAAAATTTAAATAATTGCCCAAAAATAATTGATACAAACTATAGCAAAAATTATATGTTTCTATTAAAGTTATTACAAATTACTCCAAATAATCGCCTTGAGCGATTCATATATATCCCCTTGTCGGGGACATAATAAGTGTTGTTATATTATTTTCATTTTCAACAATTAATACTTTTTCATTTTCAAGATTATATTTTATATTTAACAAATTGGTTACATTTTTAATTTTTAATTTATTAACCTTTAAATTTTTATAAAAAAATGATAACGTATGTATAACAACTTAAAATAAATGACAACATATATACCAAAGCTTAAAAGAGATTGATAACACATGTATCAAAACTTATAAATCATTAATAACATATGTATTAAAACTTCAAAAACAATTCAATCCATAATTGACTTCAATCTATATCTAACTTTTAAATGTGGTTTACTTCAATCCAATGTTGCTTCAATCAAAGGTGACTTCAATCAAAGGTTTTCTTGGATCCATGGTTGAATTCAATCAAAGGTTAATTTCAATCCATGGTGGAATTCAATCAATAGTTGACTTACATATAAGTTTGAATTCAATATAAGGTTGGATTCAATCTATAGTTGGATTCAATCCAAGGTTGACTTCAATCCTAGGTTTCCAACAACCATTGGTTGACTACAATCTTATGGTGACTTCAACCCAAGGGGAATCCATTATTGATGTTGGTTTTAAAGTACCAAATAATGAGTTTTGGAACAATAGGTAAAAGATACTAGGAAAAACAAACATCCACCCTCAAATACTTGACTTAGAGACACAAAAGTCTTAATTGGATTCAAACTAACACAAAATTTCTGATTGAAGTAAGAATATACATGTTTGAAATAATTTGATCAGAATGGTTTTAATTCCACACATGCTGTAGTCGGCACATTCTCTAGGTACATCACGCCTGGGATGGTCTGAAGACTGCGTAGTTTTAGTTCCAAGGACTTATTTAGAAACCCAATGGATCTTGGTGTTTCACCAGATGCATATGGACTTGGATTACCATAATATAATCAATCATATGCATGTGTTTTAGGGTTTTCTAAGGTATTTGGTGGTTTGGGTCATTTTGGAAAAGATGTGACAATTGAGGACTACACAACTAGTTTATATTCAAGTCAATCCAAACAACATAAGAGACCATCGAATCTTCACTATCAAACATGTAAAGTGTTCATTAGGACCTTAATCAACAGTTAGGAAGTGACACAATCAAATATCATTGAGAATAATATAAAATACTGTCATAATACTAAAAAATAGAAAAAATTGATGCAAATCTAGAGTAGGTGTGGAAAAATAATAAAAACCGAGACTTCTACAATATAATTTTTTTAGGAATAATACAAAAAGTTCAACACACAATCAATACATCAATTTTGATCTAAGAGTATTCTCAGAATCATTCAGGAATTGACATCACTCTTTACATCACTCTCTGAATTTTGAACCAGAATTGTATCAACATAGGGAACTATAATAAAATCAATGACAATGGATGGATTCCATCATCTAGAAATTCTAGATCAAAATTCAAGTAGTTGAATAAGGAGCAAGGGACCATCTCCTAGTTGTGACTAGGTGATCCAAGAGGATCATCTCATAGTCGATCAAAGTTAAAAAATTTTAAAAATGTAAATTAAAAATTACAGGGTGAAATAACTCGTCAAGAGATTTCCAACGACGCTTGTTTTGTGAAAAAAAGACCTCTGGGCGTAGAACATATTAAAGTTTGAAGTTTTGGAAATTATGGTTAAATTTGGTTAAAAAAATGGGTTTTGGTGAAAAAAAAATCAATGTAAAAAATAATCAGGAGTCCATGGTATTCAACCCCATGACCTCAAGGAGTGCCCAAAGTCATAACCCAATCTACCTAACCAACTATACACACAATCATTCTTAACATGTATGTGGCACATAATATATTTAAGTTTGTGTTACCTTTTATTTGGAAAAAGGGGGAGGTTGACGCTATTCCCTCAACCCTGTAAGCCAACATCGAGGCTGATATTGCTAAACCTTACAACCATAACACATATCCATATGCCAACATGTCTCGTATTGTTAAATCTTACCATTCTAACAATATCATATAATATATTATAATATATTATCTGCCACATGTTAGACCATAAACATCTATGCCACCGTAATATATTGTATCACCTCCCATATAAAATGGGTAGAGTGGGAGGCAAACAGGTTTTAACCCGAGACCTCCACTCCCCTTTCCAAATTCCTTACCAATAGACCACTGCATATTTATTGCCTAGAATATGGAGGGATAAACTTAAGAAATAGAAACAAGATTTTGGGGTAAAAATGGGTGCGTGGCCCTTCAACCCACACAACCAAAAAAACCCAAAGATGTTATAAAACCATGGTTTTGTGCACAGACTCCGAGACAGAGTACAAATTACGTTGCACATAGTTTGAGGAGGATTTGCATGGATCCCAAGGTGGTATTGCAGAATTCCTGAAGTGGTATTGGAACACTTCCCAAGGTTAGTTTTTCACATAGTTTAAGGAGTTTTTGGCACTCATCCCGAGGTGGAATCCGTACAAATTTTGTATAGTTTTTCTTTTCTGCAGAATTTTTGTCTTGATTGGCATGCGATAGGAGACCTCGGGATAAGGTATTCTAGTTTATATTGATTTTTCTTGATTTTTCAAGAGGAATGATGTGGTGCAGTATGTTTTCGCGTCTCATTGATAGAACTTAGAAGTGCTTCTAGAACACTTAATTGTAAGCTTTTGAATACTAATAAGATTGGCATTCCCATTCGAAGTGGCCCAAAGACATATCCCATGAGGGGTGAACTCCGTTATTAACTATTTTATTCGATTTATGGTTTTCATATGTATTTTATTTAATTATGTGATTGAATTAAAGCATTCATATTTTATATTTTAAGCCCATCTATGAGTAATTAACATTAAAATTTCACATGCAAAATTAATGGTTAAAAAACATCCTGAAAATTTTCATATCAAGTTTCGTATCAAAGTAACTTAACCATTGCATTGTGAGTTTATGTTAACAATATCTAGGATAAAGCGAGGTAAAGGTGTACTTGAATCTTTTAATCCAAATATTGGACTAGGACATCGAAGAGAGAAAATGGCAGATGAAGACTGTCGAGGAGAAGATAAGATGGCCTTCCACAAGGATTTCTACCAGATGGCAGAGAGAGTGGAAAAGTTGTTTACAGATTACAAGAGAGGTTGGAAAAGAAGAAAATAAATAAGGATCAAGAAAATGATAATGATTGGGGAAAAGGAAAAATACCTTTTTGAACCTTCTTCTCCATCTTCTTCTTCTTATTTTTAAAGCTCCATTTTTGCTTCCGCAACTCAAAAGAAACAACCTGAGAAGGATAAGTCTCATTTACCTTATTTAAAACTTGATATTAAGTTTGAATTTCCCACATATAATGGTGAACTTAACACACAAAAACCAGATGATTGGCTTAAGAAGATTAAGGTGCATTGCAGGATTCAGAAGCTTGTAGATGATAAGGAATAGATCCAGTTGTCTACTTTCCATCTTGGAGGTACTGCAACCATCTAGTGGGAAAATAAGGCACATGAATACCTCCGTATAAAATGTAAAATTATTTCCTCCTGGTATGAATTTTTTATTGCGTTAAATTTCTTTTTATGCATTAGGATACATACAACAAGCCATGATGGATTGGAAAATATTAAGTCAAGGTAAAGGTCAGAATGTACAAGAGTACACTCAATAATTCATAAAGAGATATTTGATTTAAGGAATACCTCTTTATACTAAGGAGACTCTTATCAAGTTTATTGGGGGATTACATAGTTATTTGCAGCATACATTACTTACGTTTAATCCTACTAACCTTGATGAGGTATGTTTGCAAGCCATGCACATTGAGTTTGAAGGGAAGAGTGCTCATTATGTTCCTTCAGCTGAAGCCAACCAATCAAAAGAAGGAAAAGAAAAATGGAAGAGAAATCATACAACTATGGTGAAGAAAGGGGATTCAAAGATTTCATGTTCGCATTGCCCAAAATATGGGACGATGAAGAACACTATTGGAAGCTACATCCATAACTAAAACTGAAGTTGTTCAAGGATTAGAAGGGGAAGCAAACAACCATGGTTATCTTTGAAGACCTTTGATCAGATTACGAGGATGAGACAAAGATAACAGTCGTAGGTGTGAAAGGTAAATCTATTGTTGGTAATGATTGTAACATTGGTTCATTATGTGCTTCTTATTATCAAGATCATGTCAGTTCTAAGGATAAAAATAGGAATGCATTGTTTCATATAAGGGTGATTATGAAACAAACTAAGATCGACACACCTATAGATAGTGGATCCCAAGATAATCTCAATTCAGAAGAAGTAGTTAATAAATTGGGATTACCAACAAAACCACACAAGAAACCTTATCCATTAGGATGGGTATGCAAAGATAAAATATTGAAAGTAACAAAACAATGTGATCTAAAATTTGCAATTACATCTTAGTCTGTAGACTAGGTTGAATTTGATGTGGTCTTATTAGATATCTGTGGAATTATGTTGGGTAGTCCATACTTATACGATCAAAAGGAAATATTCTATAGAGAACATAATCAATATCACATGTTTAAATAAGGAATTGAGTACATATTGCATTCACTTACATTTAAAAATGACAAATCATTGGGCACTACACAACAATTAAAAAGGGTTGTTAATGCAAGTCGGAATTTGACACTTATGTCTATGCAATGTAAGGAGAAAAAGAATCCTAAGCATAAAAAGGAAGTGTCATTTCACTACAATGCACATGTTATGGTTGATAGTGTTTCTATGGTCAAAATTTAGCATGATATGGGTATAATCTCTTTCAAATCTTTAATGTTGATATTCAACTAATTACTAATCAACAATATATCATTTGTACCTACAATATTGAATGAATATTTTGTGAAAAAAGGGTTTAATGTACTTAACATTGTTAGTGTAGTGTTGATTTTTGTTATGTTGAGTCAAATGTACATGTTCGAGGAAGAATGGATAGGTGATACGAGACAAGTGAGACAAACATGTCCTCACATGAATTCTGAATGATTCAGGATTTTGGTGGTCCAAAATATTTTTATTGGGAATGTTTGATCCAGGAGGATAATATCATATTTGATCGAAGTTAAAGTCTTAAAAACGTAAATTAAATATTACAAGGTGAAATATCTCTTCAAGACCTTTCCATCAATGCTTATTTCGTGAAAATAGACCTCTCGACGCAGAATATATTCAGGTTTGAAGTTTTGACAATTATGGTAAAAGTTGGTTAAAACATATGGGTTTTGGTTAAAAAAAAATCAATGTAAAAAATAACTAGGAGTCCATGGTTTCATGAGCTCTAAGAGAAGCCAAGTCATAACCCAATCCTCCTAACCAACACTCTACACGACCTTTCTTAAACATGTATGTGGAACATAATATATTTAACTTTGTGTTACATTTTATTTGGAAAAAAGGGGGAGGTGGAGGGCTAATTCCTCGACCCCATAAGCCAACAATGATGCTGATATTGTTAAACCTTACCACTGTAACACATATCCATATGAAAACGTGTATAATATTGTTAAACCTTACCATTGTAACAATATCATATAATATATTATCCATCTCATGTTAAACCTTAAACATTTATGCCACCATAATATATTGTATCACATCCCATATAAAATGGGTAGAATGAGAGGCCCATGGGTTTGAAATAGTGACCTTCACTCCCTTTTCCAAATACCTTTACCAATAGACGATCACATATTCGTTGTATAGGATACGACAGGATAAACTTAAGAATTATAAACGAGATTTTGGGGAAAAAATGGGTGCATGACCCTTCAACCTGCACACCCAAAACCATCCAAAAATGTTATAAATCCATGGTTTTGGGCACAGATTCTGAGACAAAGTACAGATCCGGTTGCATGGAGTTCAAGGAGGGTTTGCACACATCCCAAGGTGGTATTGCGCAATTCCTAAGGTTGTATTGGAACACTTCCCAAGGTGATTTTACATGCTTACCAAGTTAGTTTATGCACAAATTTTGAGGTATTTTTTGGCACAGATCTCGAGGTGGAATCCATATAGAATCCATACATTTTTTCTTTTGTGTAGAGTTGTTAGCTTGATTTGCATGCCAAAGGAGACCTTAGGAAAATGTATTCGAATTTATACTCATATTTATCAATTTTTCAAGAGGAGCATTGTGGTGCAGTTTGTTTCTACGTCTAACTGAAAAAACTCTAAAGTGTTTCCAGAACACTCAATTGTAAGCTTTGGAAGACTAATATGATCGGCCTTCCCATTGGAAGTGTCCCCAGGACGGGTGAACCTTGTTATCGGTTATCTTCTTCATTTTATGGTTTGCATATATATTATATTTTCTTATGTGATTTATTTAAATTATTAAGATTTCATCTTTTAAGCTTGTTTGTGAGTAATTAACATTCAAATTTCACATGCAAAATTAATGGTTAAAAAATATCCTGAAGATTTTTCGATCACTAGGGGAACATCTTCCAAGTTGAATTGAGAGCTTAGATCTATCAAAACCAAATCATAATTGACCAAAATATGTCAATCTGGCTCACCCTCCCTCTTTTATAAACTTTTTATCTTTTTGGATAAGTTATCTAGCTTGTTGTTTCCTCCTTCTTGGCCATGCTTTATATAAATTCAAACCAATCATGCTTGATAAGTCTTTGGTGAGTTGTTAGCTCATGTTTATCCTCCTTATCTCATCTAATTCACCCACCTTATCTAGATTTTGACCTTGTACCTTTACTTGGTTCTTTATAGTTTTATTTTTATTTTTATTTCCTTCTAAAGCCTTCTTACAAATCTCCACAAAGTCCTATCCTTTCTGCTTTTGAACTATTTTCTTTCTTTCAGAGCTACTTTCGAAGATTTTCTATAATTTTTTTTCTTTTTATTCTTTATCTTACTTTTTTTATTATTTTACTAACTTCTTCTTTTTTCTGCTACTTTTATAGTTTGCACATATTTTTTTCTAATTTTTTGTTATTATTTTTCATTTCTTTATGCAGTTTCCTTATTTTCATTGCTTTCTAGATTTGACCACTTTCATCTAAATTCCTTATTTGTCAAGCTTCTTATGGTCAAAATATTTTCTCTTATATGCACTCATAGGTCCCTTGGAATTTTCCAACTCATATCATAACTAATCAAAATTAATTATTCCAAAACACAAATTGCATCTTCTAATTTATCATAAACAACTATAATCCAAAGTTATTCCTATTTGATTTATTTAATTGGATAAGGTAATTTGGATAGGGTTCCTCCATTATTAATTAATTTAATGATTTTCCACTATAACCCATGGAGGTGGATGGCTTAGTGGTTGTTCCATTGTGATGTCAAAATGGGAACATGACATTCCTCCCCTCCCAAAATTTCTTGTCCTCAAGAAAGAATCCAACTCCAACCATATATGAATCCAACCAATGACTACACTTATCAATATATGTTGTTGACTAAATAGGATTGGAATCCTTAATTCCAATATAAGTACCAAAGGTCCATCATGTTTATGCTACACCACTCTAATTATAGCCATTTCCTCAATGACTAATTGTTCTTCCCTTGCAACAAAAGTTTCAACCTAGTTAGTACAACTGATAAGAATGGATGGATCCCATATAAGTCTAACAATTGCAAGGTGTCTCCTCTGTAAGGCTCAAAATGTCCCTGTCACTTTTGGAAAGTGAACACTCAAAGGAATGTCAGGGTCCCACTGTCTCAAATGCATCCTCCCAAACATCATAATCAAATGGAAGAATCTAACATGAGGAAGGATGTCAATATCACACCACCGCACTATAAGTTGACCACTCTAAATGCAAACCTACAAATTTGCGAGACTCTCCTACTAAGCATGGAGCTCATTAGAGAGAATTTGAGGTAAAAAATGGGCCTCAAAAGGACCAAAATGTACCATAAAAATCAACCAATTACATTCTAGTAGATGACATCATCCCCCATGGTTGAGGTGGCATTGCATGAGTTAAGAATGCTTATTTGTCACATTTTCTATGGTGGATGAAAATCCATAGTTAACTAAGGTAGTGGTACAAGTACTTTTAAGTCATAAAGTGAAGTACTCACAATAAAAGTCATTTTACACTTTCTCATAAAATAATATTATTGTTATTTTCAAGTAAAGTACTCACAATTCACTTTCTCATAAAATAATATTATTGTCATTTTCAAGTAAAGTACTCATAATTCATAAAAATGTCTTTTCAATTCTTTTTTTATAAAATAATATATTGTCATTTTCATGTTTTTTAATTTTAAATTATATATTCATTCAATTGTATTTAATATCATAATGTCAAACTAATATATATATAATTTTGTACTTTTAAAATAAATTAAATTCATGAATGATATTTATATGAAAAAAATATGTTAGTTATGCACATAAATTAAATTCATTTTTGTTTAATTTTATTTACAAGTTCAAGACAAATAAATGTTAAAGGACAATAATTTTTTGGGAATTTACAATGAATCTTAATCACATCATTCTAGAGTTATTTTATTAATTTTATTTATAGTCAATTTAAAAAAGTAACTCAACCATGGTTATTTATATTGTACATGAAAACTAGTGTAGGAGGTGAGTTATCATATATACCTACTCCATAAAACCCCTAACTCATAATATTTTAATATATCTTATATTTCTGTAGTACATCTCTTAGGAGGCCCATTTTTGACCTCAAATTCTCTCAAATTCTCTCTAATGCATTAATGTGGGGCCAAATCATATTAACTCTCTCAAAAATATATCACTTGATGTTAAAGTTAACACTGAAACTCACATCACTTCTACTCCCAAGACACACGTGGTGATCCCTTGTCTATCCATGTATACTAACAACACCATATAGAAACCATAGAAGCTCATGCCACTGCTCCCTATGAATAAATTATTGGAAATCAAAACTAACTTCCCATCCAAGATCCCATTGTTCATGCTGCAATATTCTCAATGTTTTAGTCTCCTAGATCAACTTGTCACTCCATAGGACACCAGGATCCCATTCCAATATTGGAAGTACACCACTTCCCATCGTTTTGAAGGTATTTTCCTGGGTCATCTGATTTCTTGCATGAACTACTTCCTTCAACATTTTATGAGTGCACGTTGAAATTCTCTTACATGGTGATTCAAATATGCCATGTAGTTTCTCACCCAATCCATAGATGCATGAATACTGGAGATATCTAATGGTGGCAAATATATCTTTGATGTTTCTCACATGTCAGTGCAATGTCATTTATAACAAAAGTTTCATTGCAAGAAAAAAGTAACATTTACCTTTCAAATTATCTAGCTCAATGGTGCCTCTATCCATCCAATCAATGAGTGAATGAACACCTTTGTTTTCTAATGCATATGGAATGTGACATGGAACCTTCTTCAAAGAAAAAGAGTCTTTTCATATAAGAATATTACAAGGTATTATTTTCAAGGAATGCATGTCATACAATTCTCTACATATGAAAAAAAGCGTTGTGCATCATTAGAGGAAAATTCAACTCAAATTGGGCCTCCTAAGGAAAATAAATAAAATAATAGTTAAAATAATAAAATACTATTTATTAATTTTGGAGGAAGAAAAGAAAAAACTATTTCATTAGAGGAAATTTCAACTCAAAATGGGCCTCCTAAAAAAATTAGTAAAATAATAGTTAAAATAATAAAATAATATTTATTAATTTTGGAGGAAGAAAATAAAAAAAACTACGTTTTTGTTTGTATTTTCGACATATCTCCCCGTGTTTTTACTCAAATTTCAATCGGGAGAGCTCGCTGGATGTGGAATTAAATTCTGCATCCAATGAGTACCCACTCAGCATACATTTGACGGACCCTGCTACCCCAAAAACAAGAAATACCTGAAAAAACGTGATAATGATGTCATCATCATGTTTTTTCAGGTATTTCTTGTTTTTGGGGTAGCGAGGTCCATAAACAGTATGTTGATTGGGTCCTCGTTGGATGCGTAATTTAATTTCGCATCCAATGAGCTCTCCCAATTGAAATTTGAGTAAAAACACAAGGAGATATGTCGAAAATACAAACAAAAAAAATAGTTTTTTTTATGATACCTATCCCCAAATTTATATTAAAAAAGTGTTTAAGACCTATATGGTATTTCAAATTTAAATCAATTTCATTGGCTAACACATGATGACATGGAATTTGAGTTAAAGTTAAAAGGCCTATTTTGAGTTGAAATTTCCTCTAATGTTTTGTTCATATTTTTGACATATCTCCCCGTGTTTTTACTGAAATTTTGATCACAGGAGCTCGTTGGATGTGGAATTTAATTCCACATCTAACAAACTCTCTTGATCAATATTTGAATAAAAACGCAGGGAGATATGTCGAAAATCTGAACAAAAAAGTAGCTTTTTAATGATACCTACCCCAAATTTATTTTAAAAAATTGTTTAGGAGGTGCTCCCTTTTTGAATTTTAAAGAATTTTTATTGGCTAATACATGTTGACATGGAATTTTTATTATTTTTGGAAAGCCCATTTTAAATTGAAATTTCCTCTAATGCCCTGGGCCTCCATCTCATTGATGTACTTGTCAACCCAATCCATGGATAGAACACCACCTTTTCTTGTTGATTCGAATTCCATGTCCCTATATATCTATCCCATATCTAAGACCTCCTCATCCTTCTTCTTAAAACCAGCATGTGCTTAACTACAATATTATTCATCATATTTTTTCACAAGCATCTACAAATATGCATCTTTCTCATCGTCAATCTTCACATGAGGTTCCTTCATCAAGTCCCTTATGTTTCTTTCCATGTGCAATTTATTTTTCCCAATGCAAATAAGGAATATGGTGTGCTCAACTCCTTTCAAATTTGATCAATCATTAGAGTAAATTTAAACACAAAATGGGCCTCCTAAAAAAATTAATAAAATAATAGTTGAAATAATAAAATAATATTTATTAATTTTGGAGGAAGAAAAGAAAAAAACTACTTTTTTGTTTGTATTTTCGACATATTTCCCCGCGTTTTTACTCAAATCTCGATCGGGAGAGCTCGTTGGATGCAAAATTAAATTCTGCATCCAACGAGTACCCACTCGGCATACTTTTGATGGACCCCGCTACCCCAAAAACAAGAAATACCTGAAAAAACGTGATGAATCATCATCACATTTTTTCAGGTATTTCTTGTTTTTGGGGTAGCGGGGTCCATCAAAAGTATGCCGAGTGAGTACTCATTGGATGCGGAATTTAATTCCACATCCAACGAGCACTCCTGATCAAAATTTGAGTAAAAACATGGGGAGTATGTTGAAAATACAAACAAAAAAAGTAGTTTTTTTTATGATACCTATCCCCAAATTTATATTAAAAAAGTGTTTAAGACCTATAGGGTATTTCAAATTTAAATCAATTTCATTGGCTAACACATGATGACATGGAATTTGAGTTAAAGTTAAAAGGCCCATTTTGAGTTGAAATTTCCTCTAATGTTTCATCCTTGACTCTCATTAATCTTCTTGGGTGATCTTCAAAGAATCATGTGTATCCCTCAAGACCCCATTCACTATTGAGCCTCTCCAATTTTCACACCTCCTCCTTGTGTTCACAATAGTACATCTCAATCCTAAGAAGATGATCCCTATCTGCAAGTAAATTCATGTAGCTTTCTTTCATCTTGGACACAACTTTCTTGAGAGTTTTCAAATATCCCAAGAATGAGTCTCCTTCCAATTCTTCATGCCAGGAATATATCCAATCACATCTTGCCACCAAAGCATTGGTATCAACAAATTTCTTCATGGATTCAAACAGATTCTCTTGATTTTATCTTAGTGATCCACTTAAATGATGTGGATCACAAGTAAGATCCTTCACCAAATATGTTTCATATAATGGTTGACATACAATATCAACTAGCATATGGAATAAATTTATAGAACATGTTTTCTTCTTAACACACATATCAACATTATAAATTCTTGTAACATCATTTACATTATATGAAGTTGAGGGAAAGTCATAGGGATGCAATGAAATGTGATATTTGCAAAAATCAATATTTACATCATACCTTTGATTTTATTTTTCCTCCTCATGTGGTATAGCTATGGTTCCCTTCCATCAAAATCTCTCATTCACACCCGACTAGTGTCATTGGAAACATGGCTATATAGGTTGGAATTGATGGAAATTGAGGAAGCCCGTAGGCTAGTAGAGAAATAATCTCATGTGTTAAAGATGATGGGAGCCCGTGTTTTTGAAGATAGAGGAGTCGTGCAAAGAGCTCAGGATGAACTACACCAATCATTGAATCAAATAGATCGACGACTGAGTGAAGTAAAGGAAGGGTAAAAGGACAAGGTGAAGCTATGCAATAGTTCATAAATTAACCATCAAGAAGCTTCCTGCATGAGATCCAAAGGTTAGGGATAATATCTGCAAAAGGAAGAAGAATGAGGCAAAGTTTTGCAATAGTTTAGAGATGAAAAACTAGAAAGCTTCTCGCACGAGATCCAACAGTTGGGGATAATATCCGCAAAAGGAAAAAGAATGAGGTGATGTTTTGCAAACGATAGAGATCAGACAATCGAAAATTGTTCTGCTAGATGATCAACGGTTCGAAAAAAGTGTTGGGGGAAAGAAGTTGTGGGAGAGGAAGTGCGAGTATGGAACCACAAAAATCAAAAGGTGGAAATCATGAAAAAATTGAGTTTTAAATTTCTGCATTCCGCACTGCGGAAAAAGCGTTGCGAAAGTGGAAAAGTGGAAGTACAAAGGTTTGGATCTTGGAAAGTTGTGTTTTCGGATTTCCACAATCCGCAGTGCGGATAGGAAAGAATGGAAAGTGGAAAGGTGGAAATAACATAGACGAAGTCTTGGAAAGTTGTGTTTTCTGATTTCTGCAATCCACATGTGGAAAGGCCAGTGAGAAAAGGATAGTGCAGAAAGGCCATACTAGAAAGTTGAAAGACACAAAGCAAAAAGACGATGTCTTGGAAAGTTGTGTTTTCTGATTTTCGCAATCTGCATGTGGAAAGACCAGTGTAGAAAGGCTAGTAATGAAAGGCCAGTATGAAAAGAGGAAAGTAATAAACCTGACGACTACAGAAGAACGTTTATGGAAATAAGAAAATCATGAAATCGAGGTTGTGGAACAAGGTTCTGAGAACATTTTAATGATAAAAATGATTTCTTGATGAATTGTCCATCTAGTCATTACCTCATTTGGTGTTTACACATAGTGAAGATTTCCTGCAATATTTAAAGATGATTCCCACATGTATGAGAGGATCTACGCCATCATTGGAAGAATATCAAATAGGTTTAATTTTTAAAAGAATTAAATGTTCATAAATAGAATTATGAAGGGCATGGTTAACAGAGTTACGACGGTTATGACTAACAAAAGGAACATAAGCAGAGTTAGAGTATTATAAGGACATGACTATTTGAAAAAGGTATGTTGTTGTATTGATATTTAGAAAAATTATTTAAGCAGAAGATTGAAGTAGAAGAAAATTGTCTCTGTCATCTATATCTATGTAGTCGAAGCATAAGAAAAAGAAAAATGAAGTGTAACTAGAAACATATTTTATAAATAATATATGGAAGTATGATAAAAATACATATGAGGATGGAAGGGTGGTGCTAGGGAAGGCTACATTCCTGCAAGGAGGTTTTAGCCTCCTTCCAATAGTGACTGGAGAATCAGGGTATTCGTGTATCCTTGTCTATAGGTGTAGGAATAGACCATGGTGTGGGTGCATCCTTCAGTAGTGGCTGAGAAACTTGGGGGTTGTGGTCTCCATCAAGTGGGTGTTAGAATAATCAACCCATAGTATTTACCCACTTAGACATTATTTCATTTGTTTTGTCTTATTTGCCTAGTCCATGAGTCCCACCATGTGCAAGTTG
>LPNX010230069.1:58131-69363 GCA_001517045.1 Pseudotsuga menziesii
TAGAAGTGAATCACACACATTCATAAACACCATAATGTGGAGATAGAGAGGAGGATAGAATTATAGTGTAATAAATAAATATCTTTGGGAGGAAGGTTAACACTTCTCAAAAGTGTTGAGAAAGCACAACGCCAGTCTTTTGGATATATTTGTCTTACATTTCTCAGCTCAGGAAACACTTGACAAATACTAAAAATAAAAATGATTCATTTGCCACAGCTTCTGGGAATATATAGGCATTTGGCAAGTGAACTCGGGTTGACTGAGTTTGACCCAAGTCTAACACAGTCAACACAAATTTGACTCACCTTGAATTAGTTTTGCTTATTTTGCTTGAGATCAAGTCAAACATGTAAGTCTGGTATGCCAACTTCAACCCTTAACCCAAGCAAATTAGGTATCATATACTGTATAGTTAGGTTACATCATATATGACCAGATATCTAATTTTATACCATTAAGGAGCAGCTTGAAAAGCCTTTCTAGAAAGCAAGGCGGTTAAAAAGTTCTCAGCATATTAAAGGAAGTATGGGACCTCATTGTACTAGTCACCTTTGTGACTAAGTCTTAAGCAACTAAACATAATATTTATAAAATACTAGATACGGATATCTAGTTTGCCTTGAATAAGAATTCACATGAAAATATGAAAAGAGTCAAATTATTTTTGAAGATGCAATAGATGGCCACCAAACTCTACCTCAACAATGATCTAAGGAACTAATCACCAACAATGGATCATCAGGCACCACATAATAGCAGTGTGTGAGATTTGAAAATGAATTCCAACTCTTCAATAGTCTTGTCAAGTCCCTTTTGAAACAAGTCATCAGGGCTAACCTAGCCCAGAGCTTGCAATGACTCACTGAACCTCAGCAAAAACCAAAATATAAAAGCCACAAGGGTTAGCTCAATCAAGCAATGCATCCAACCAAGGCATGCTTCCAACGAGGACGCTATTGTGGCTGGCATTTGAGCTTCCCTCCATCCTGATAGTCCAGGTAAGTGGGGGCGAATATATCAATGTTTTCCTTGGAAAAATGAATGAACTATATAAATAACATATTGTGGCTTCCATAAAATCATTGACTGTGATCATTGCCTACAGACAACAATTAGATGACTGAATATAGCAATTGTAGGAAATGTGTGGCCTCACATACAGAAAGCCAAGGTTAAATGTACAAATCAAGCATCTTAGACTTACTACAATGCAAAGAAAGATCACCTGATCAATATGACCATACTAATGAAAACAGAAATTTTGTATCAAATTTATGCAAAAGATTTGACAATCATATCCCATGACTATCTACAGCCAAAATAGAAGTTAAAACTTAACTTAAAGAAGAATCTTCTTTGTTCATCATCACATCGCAGCAGATACAAAAATATATAAAACAAGATAGATTTACGTAGAATATACATCCAGATCACCTTTTCTTTTTCTATGTTGTTGTTTTTGTTTGTCTCACAGTGGATCTTCCTCTTACTGTAGAATTCCTCCCTAAATGATTCTGCCTCATCCATAATTTGATGCAACCTCTCCTTCTCACTTCTCTCCTTTTCTTCAATTCGGATTGCATTTTGACTGCATGCCAAAAAAATCCACAAAAATGAGAGTATAGATTCAGAAGCAAATTTGTTTCAATTCAACATGTTACTAAAAACAGACTATGATAAAGAGAACCTATGATAAAGAGAACGGACTATGGAAATATCAAGTTGCAATATTTTCATGGAGTAGAGGGTCCATTGAGCACAGGTTATCAACATTCTATGTAGATCTCAGAATCTAGGTATATCAATTTAGGGATTAATTTAGGCTGAGTGCTTCACAAAAAAGATGAAATACCTGAATAAAAACACTATTGTTTACAGTCAACTGTTCTCTTTTCAATCCTACTGGGACCTAGAAACACTTTTGCAAAATTAGGTGTGGCAAATGGGAAAACTTTCCACAATTCAAGTATTATCAATAAAGTATATTATAATTCCTTTGTTTAAGATTAAGTTAGCAGGGAATATCATAAAATAAAGATTCAATAACATTAGGAGGATACATGATGACAAATACTAGAAGGGCCTCCAAATATAGGCTCTATGATATTTTTGCGCCCTCCCACAGTTTGTGAGGATGCAAATTCAATTGGTAAAGCACTGAGGTGTTGATACTGGTACACCCAAATTGTTAAGACCTTTCAGTTTTCACCAAATGATTATTTGAATGATACTCAAATCCCCAAAGATGAGATGTTCTCAAATAGAGAGATAAAGGTGTGGGAGATATTTGAGATAAATATCTTCCCTGATCATTCATTTGTTCCAAGGTAGGTAATAAATTTAAATATTCACATTTTACCACTTGCATAATAATGTAACCTATAGCAAACCTAAGAGACCAAGTAATTATCATACTGAATATATCCATAACAAGCTAGAGTCAATGTAACATAAATTAATCAATTTTTAACAGTAACAGTTGTATGAAAGTAGGGCTTGTGCATATTCATAAAGACAATGGTTGAAACTTTGTTTAAAATGTCGCAGCATACATCTCTCACATCTTTATCTCATGCTTCATTACAATTTATAGCACCCCTGGGCAGTTACCATGGTTTAAACTTTAAACAATGACCCATAACCTCAACATCTAAATGTTAAGCTGGTTTGGTCAGTGGTCACTAAATCTTAAGCTTAACATCTAAATGTTAAGCTGGTTTGGTCACATGTCACTAATATATAAAGTGACCCTTATTCAAATATTTAAGTCTGCTAAACATTGGAGTGTAACACATAAATAATACTCATCTTTTTCAACCATATAAATTGGTGGTCACATGCCATTCAATGCTTCACACATGCTGTGGGATATGTTTTTGTTGTGCAAATTGAGTAAAGTCCTTCATATATCTTCCCTGCCTCTTCATGTCTCCAGAACTATAAAAACTTATCTCTGACAACATTCTCCACAGAGGTTCCAAAGTATGGACATCCATTGTGTTCCCTAACCATCATTCCGCTCTCCCATGGACAAATATCCACAGATCACACATGTTTTTTCTACTTCTATTTATCAGTGAGCATCTCCATTGGGTGTCAAGTCCATAATGTGAGGTTTTCTCATTTGTAAGGAATCCGAAAGTATAGGAAAAGTTTATACTAGAAGAACATTGTTACAACCCTGGTAATGTAAAAAAGGCATGAATCCCTGAAGATGACACGTTTATGAGTCCATGAATAGCCTGGGCTCCTTGATAGTATACTTCATGGGATGAATCATATCATTCCAGGAAGCTTCACTGAGGGTTACATAATTTCTTGGCGCTGTTAAGGGTTTTGATGATGAATACACAGGTCATTTCCTCATGAACACCCTAGTGTTTTGAGTTGGTTTGCCAGCTGCAAACATATTTGAAGACTATTTTCTTTTCAAATATTATTGTACTTGCACAGACAACAAAGTACTGTTCCCTTTCTGATCCATTTGCAGTGACATGAAACTTATGATGAAGTTTTCCAACTCATTGCGAAATCATAACAAAGTTAGCACCTGGGTATTTTTCAAGACCTGGAGAGTAATTTCTAACCACAGTTTTGCCTAAAACACCTAGCCTATCAGACCTGTGCATACGTTCACCTCCAAGTGGCAGTAAATTTCCATGATGTGGGCATAAAGACAGCACTAAGAAGCTTTGTCTCCAAATCTGGGCATATTCTGAGCATATCATGTAGTGATTTCCTGTGGTGGCAACTCTAAAAGACAGTTTTATGTGTGCCAATCGGTTGGATGAATGACTCATGTAGCATCTCTTCATGATCAAACTGAGGATGCATCATGGGTATGGTGACTATGATGGGTTCGTCTTGTTGAGCAAGTCAGGGAGATGTTAGAAAGAGAATCCCTATTTCATTTGGAAGTTCTTCTCATGGATTTTCATTCTTCAAATGCATTTGAAAAAATCAAAATGGCAGAGAATATTTTTTCTACCCTCAGCAATGTAAGTTGTCCTCCAGTGGAACTTAACAACACACAATTGGTTTGCTGGTCTTTGCTAATTTCAAGACTGATGTTGATTCTTCGGCACATGATTCTCCACTCAGCTTTGGTTGCCATTTCTTGTAATTCTCTTTTCATCTCAAATACTTACACATCATTAATTGATGGCAACATCAAATTAGGCAGGATGGATCATTCTTTTGATCTATTAAGTAAGATGTTTGATGAGGGATGATAGCCTAATTATCAAACTTATTGCATGCTTATGAGTGGTATAGTTCAAGAAAACAAAATACAAAAAGGACACGTGATTCCTGATGAGGATGCAATAGGCAGTTCAGATCATGGTAGCTTAGATGAAATTCAGTCCCTGGATGGAATTCCACACGAAATAAACATTGATCTTGCATTCAAGCTTCTTAACAAAATGATGGAGAAGTATTGTCAGCCTACTGTAGATACTTATAGTGCCTTAATTGCAGGATTATGTAAGGGTGGCAGACTCCTAGAGGCAGATCAGTTGATAAAAAATATGCAAGACAGAGGCCTCTGTCCTCATGAAGCAATTTATACATCTCTAATTAATGTGCACTGTAAACAGGGAAACTGCATCTATTCTCTGGAGCTTTTGGATAGAATGGTTGAAAATGGTTATGAACCAAGCCTGTCTTTGTACAATTCTGTGATTCATGGACTCTGCAAAGAAGGCAAGGCACAAGAAGAGGAAAGGTTGTTTGGGAATGTATTACAAAGTGGTTATAGTCCTGATGAAGGGATGTGGACAATGCTAATTGATGGCCTTCTTGAGGATGGAGAAACTGAAAGATGCCTTAAGCAACTAAAAGTAATGGAGGAAAATGGTTTTGAACCAAATGTTAAAACATATACGGCCATGATGGCCATTTATCCATCAAGTTCCATCCCTGAATCCTATGGTAGCTGACTAAGTCTAAAATGATTTGAGGACATAAAGGATCATAGATTCATCATGGGTTCATGCTAGTTACATAAAACCAACTTAGCAAGTAGAAATTGTATCTACCTATTTGATATATAGTTCCAATATGATTAGAGGAAAGGCTACCCCTTTGGAGTGTAGTCTATGCCTTACAATTTCTGGAGCACCATGTTTATGCACCTGGCCACATAGAGAATAATAACATAGTTGTGATACCCTTGAATATGACTCCCAAGAACTCCTAAACATGGCAAGTATATCCCTGAAACAAGTACTTGGCTCAGGACGATTCCAACATACATTAAAGTAGTGACTGGTCACTACTTGCCATACTCCTGTATATTGGTGAGTACTACCAAGTATGCCAAGTAACCTAAGTCAATACCTGACATAGTCCTTAGTAACAACTCCTACATTAAAACAATTTTTTTGTTATTATGCTCAGTAAGCCAAGTGCAAGTATGCTAAGTATGGCAAGTTACCTGCCTTGCCAATTCTAAGCAAGGTAATTATGCGTAACAGAAAAATAGCTTAGTCGAGGGAGGAAATACATTGATGCATACTCCATTATCCTCAATTGGAGCTAAAGGATTATTGAGAACTAAAGGAGGTATCTTGTCTTGGGTTCATACTTATGTCCATGTATTTTGGGTAACAAATGGACAAGGCTCTGAACCTTGGTTGGATTACTTAGGATGCCATCAAGCAGATTGAATCGTCACCATATGACATTTTTGAAATGATGTAGGACTTTCCATCTACACAAACAATGTATCACTTTCTAGCCACATATGATTAGTTGATTAAAACCGCACTGCATTTTGATACAGACATATGTCTATATCTAGGCGTATCTATGTGTTGATTGTCCATATCTTGCAGGCGCATGGGAACCTTTTGTGAAAGGTTAAAGGTTAAATTTTATAGAGGACGGACTTATTCAATTCTTGATGCTAGCAATAAGGGCTTGGATACATCACAATATTAAGATGCATGAAAAAGCAAGGAAAAATATTGACAAAAGGGTTGTTGCATCAGATAAAGATTGCAACAAGCATTGTTACACATCCATGCCATGTCTCCCTTGTCATTTGTATCTTGATTGAGTACAAATCATCAAGGTCTGTCTCCAGTAATCTGGCATTTGTCTCAATTTGAAAGAAGTTTCTATATTTAGATCAGATATGGCTAGTTTCTATATTTAGATCAGATATGGCTATCGAGCTATCAGCCAGGATCACCATTTTTAGGAAAGATGTAGAAAATATTCAATTCATAACCAAATCCAATTGCTAGATCTCCTTACTTATGTAGACAGGGAGCTCTTGTCATGCCTATTTTTGGCTCCTAGATGTAACAATTTTGATGTACATGTAACTTGATTTATAATGTAATATATGTGGCATTTTCAAAACACAAGAACATAGTCGGTTGTGTCATGTCTACTACAAAGAAATTCCACACAAAAATCTAAAGAGTTATGGAATTTGAAGGCAGTCCTCCTTTTAAGTTTTATTTTCATACTTTCCAACTTATATGCTATGCTCCCCTTGCTATTTAGCTATAACTATAGAACTACCTTAAAATCACATATTTTCAATTGGCTGACAAATAGGATCTAGGTTAACAATGGGTGGAATTTGCTGTAGAATGATCCCAGGAACAATCCCAACAAAGTCATGAAAAGCATAAGAGATTCATTTGGAGAAGTTAATTCAGACTAGATAATTATAATCGTACCTAAAAAACTGTCTACCTTACTGATCTGCAAAGCAAAAATATAACACAGATATGCTAATATTAAAGGTCAAAGAATCAAGAAAACGTGCCTCCTTTGATAGACTGCTTATAGAGTCTTTGATCCTTGAAGTTGGAGAAGACAACTACATCTCCTGAGACAGTAAATGCACCTCCACCATATTCATGTACTAAGGTCGTAACATTAAATCCAGCCAAGGTGATATCTTCATGTGAACCTCCTGCATCTGCAGCCTCCCTCACTAAAACTGACCATCTGAACAAGATCCATGAAACTGTGAGTACTTGTTCCAATAAAAAGTTAGTGATAACTAAAACTGGAAATCTTCAAATCATATCACATATTTCAAATCGGCTGAACATAAAGCACCAATATATATATATATTGCATTAATATGGAAAATCAAATAAAAATGCCAATTATTTACCCTACCAATCATGTCTCCCAATTACTCTGCATTTTCTCATATGCATATTTAAATTTGTCAAGGATGGAAGCTATTTCAAATTTGTTAAAGGTACCAATTATCAGTATATTTGTCAAAAAATAAAAGAAATCATACAATTTAATTGATTTTCAATTGTATCAGTTTAGGCATAGCATGTCTAAAGGTAATCCTTATCTTTAGCTGCCAACAATACTAAAGGATCCATCATAATCTGCTCATTTTAAGCAAGCATGATTACTTCTGTAAAAATATTTAGCATTTAGGACTACAAATTATATTTTAAAAAAAAAATACAAATCGAGATGCTTGGAGAAATGCCTCTCGAGAGAATGATAAAGATGAGGCCTTTCTCCTGAAGATGGGCCCATCTGGTTGGCTCGAAATATCGAGATATAAATCTGATCAATGCAGTTCTCCTCCTCTCCATTTGACATCTCTCCCTGCATATTACTCATGAACAGCTTAACTATATCATTCTTTCAAGTAAGAATTGCCACATCCAAGAAATCCCCAGTCTGTGAGCACAAGGAGAGAATAGGAATGTCAGGTGACGCACAATTGTGCAAAGGAAAAAAGAAACCAGGCAACATAATAAGGCACACCATAGATATTTACTTGAAAGTTGAGATCTGCAAGTGCCTTATTTCCTTCATCTGGTCGTCTTGCATTTGGATATGCATAGGTCACTCCAACCTTGCAACAAATTCAGCAACAATATTTACTTCTCAGGAAGGGGTAAGTAAATACAATTCTTCAATAAATCGATTATTGTCTTCTGAAAATTAGTGGTACACCACATACTTGTTCACAAATACTAAAGATACTATCTATTTCTAAACATTTTGTAAAACAATCAAAGACCGATCAGAATTCTAAACCATGTCAAACTTACCTGTCTAACCACATTACAGCCTCATCTATTGGGATACACAAATGTAAATGATAGTTTTGCATCTCTTCTCCTTGCTGCTAGTGCAACCTCCTTTACCCGCACTGCCAAAAATTACTATAATACCAATTCAACTCATTTCTTCAAAAAAAATAATGGGAGCAAACAAGCACCTTAAGCAGAAACATCAACATCTATCACAATAAGTTACATATTGTGAACCAATCAAAGTTTCTGTTTTATTTACGGCTATTCGGTTTTATATAAGAGTGTAGTACCAAACATAGAATCATCTTGAAAACATTATTCATATTTGTTCACAATTAAGTCAGTAACAAGAAGCCTTATTCAAAAGCAACAGCTCTCATTGAGAAAAGCTCACCATAAACATACGGTGAAATTGTGACACAAATCTAATAGATGAGTAAAATATAACAAGTTATTGGACCTCAAATACAAGGAATAATAACTCGGACCTTCTAACTTCTTGGCTTTTTATAACCCCTGTTCCCCATTTTTCTCACTCATTATTGTATATTTATCTTTATTCTTGTAACATATACCTTTATTTTTAATTTATTAGCTCTTAGTTCCAATTTCTTGGGTGGGGCACAAGTCCCTTCACTCACCGCCTATGCAAATGGAATATAATTTCCTTTCACAGTCCCATTAGTCACTTTTGGCTAGCGGTGGACATTAGCATAATCCTTTTTCTGCCCACACTATATAAGAAATGTCCTGTGCCCCACAATGCCCAAGAGTTTTCAATGAAGCCATCATCAGTGAAATGCAAAATGCTAACTAAATAATGAAGATAAAAAGATGCATGTGCTCAATGTCGGGGTGATTAGCACTTGCATTGCATGGGGACTCTAATAAAAAAGACATCAAGGACACTGGAACCTCACACAAACCAACCCATATCGATAACTATGAAGACAAATGCTAAGAAAAGATAGCTCCAAAGCTCATTCCTGGTTACTTAAAAGTCAAGACCATCTATATTAGAACTCATTTAATTAATGTGACAAACACTTGTATGAAAATAGCAAAGCTCCTGCAGTAAAAGTGAGAATGAATTAATTCCTTCATACCAGGTCTGTTAGCTCTTGAAGTGTAGCATCCCTCCAAGTGTAAATTTGCACCTCATCTTTTGGCTCCTTGCCTCTAACTGCAAAGTCCTCGGCAGTATGATGACTTCCAAACTGCAAAAACCCCAATAGAGAAACATGGTCATGAAAACTAGAAAATATAGACTAGTGCTGTTAATATTGCACTATGGCAAGTACTCAACGAAATGGATATACATAATTTTTTTGCATCCAGAGATGAGATCATTCTAGCCACTACCTTTCCAAGTTTTAACAAAGACCAAAAATCATAAAGCATACCAAAACCTTAGTAAAAAGTATTTCTGGTTTGAGTAACAAATACAGTTATTTCATGGGTACAAGAATTACTATGAACAAAAAGTTGGTGAAATATTAACAGCTTGTATTGCAAAAAAAATTATTTTATACATTCAAAATCACACTTTCATTGAAAACCCCAAAGAAATTCAAGAGGGCATTGGTTCACTAGTGAGGTTGATGGTGTATTGAGCTGTCCACCAGGGTTTCACTTCTCCTGTAGTTTTCCCCACCAACCCTCCCCCCGATCCAAATGGCATGACAAAAAGGGATGAGGACGATTGCAAGTACTGAGGAAATATGGCAGAATAGATACCCCTTTGACCTAGCACCTAAGTTGAAGGAATTTCTTATCATGCAGTGTAGCTCCTGACCTCGGGGTGGTGTTTCTCAGAGCTTCTAACAAAAAAAGCTTGAATAAAAACAAACATCTCATTTGTACTTTCTGAATCTAATATTTTTTAATTTTGTATCACCCTCACATATATGTAGGCCAAAGGCTAAAATATAGAAAGGAATCTTGAACGTATATAACCTGCACTGCATTAGGAATTTAGGATACACATATAATGTGCATAGAAGAAGTATTTGCAATATTTTATCCCAATTTTGTCTGAGGACTGAATTGAATATTTCACAAGCAGATTGAGCACCATGTGATTTAAAGGATATCCACAACCTTATTTATCCAATAAATGCTTAAAATAAAGTACTTTTCACATACCTTGGTAAAAACCCGAAGTAACAACGGACAAGTCTACAAAAAAATCAAAGCAAGAAAGTATCAAAATTAACAGGATACACACAAAGATACTTATCAAGGACCTTTTTCCCCCCAATTTGTGTGCACAGTTGTGCAAATGCAAACATTCCAAATTTGAAATCGAAATTCTTTAAGCAAACATAGATTACTCATCGATTTGGGGCATTCTGTCAGCCTCAGTGTGACCTTTGCAAACCCTCCTCCTTTGCAAACCCTCCTTTGCCGCCCTCTCCTCTGCGAGCTCTGTCCCCTGCGGCCTTATCCTCTTCGGCCCTCTCCTATTGTTCACGAGATGAAGAATTACCTATTGACCACTGTGTTGAGTTGTGTAGTTTTTTCCCTTGTCAATGGAGTTGCTATGCTTCAGCCAAATTAACATTTTTTAATGAAACCCTGTCAAACCCAATAGATAACAATAAGGGCCGAGCACAAAATAGTAATGGGGCTTCTCTTCCTTCCACAAATCGATTTGGTGAACCCATAGAAAGGTATACATCATTGATGTCTCAGTATACAAGAAAAAAGTAGATGGATTGGCCTCCCAAGCATGCAAATATAACGCACATGGCTATGGCTATAGGGATATGCCCATAGATTATTGACAGAGAATACAGATGGGTATGGTGACAGGGTTGCATGAATGCTAGGATAAACCCACGACTTGCCTATTTTCCACAACAAAAATTAGAAATCGATTTTCTATTTTTTGTTTAAAATATGAACTCATGATGTAATAGATTTCCACCATCGACTTGGATCCAAGGGATGAGAGCGCTTGGTGGGTAGAGTGCTATAGTTACCACTCCCATAGCACAAAATATAATTTCAATTGTTATGTATTGGGAAGCCTGCTCCAATCCTACCCATACTATTTTCACCATGTTTGTATTATGAATGGAGTAAAAAAAACCAAGTTTGAACCATTCTCTCATAGGTTGTGAACTATTTGTATCATATGTGCAATAATATGCATCATGTTGGTATTTATTTGTTATTATATTTTTTT
>LPNX010230069.1:69595-118570 GCA_001517045.1 Pseudotsuga menziesii
GATGCTTATGAGACTAGCTGTCGCTTAAGTGACGCTTGTGGCCACATTTAAAAAAAAAAAATATCTTTGTGATTTTTGGTGAGTTTAAAAAAAGAAATCCACGCACCGTCGGAGTTTTCCGTCGGATTTTGGATCGAAATGTAGTAGTGTAAGCTAGTGAGCTCGTCAATAGAGCTATGGACACCTGCATCGAATCTAGCATGGATTCTAAACATCTACCCACCCAACAGAAGGAATCATCCCCTTCTCTGCTACACAGTACCTTGGGCTATGCCTTCTCTTCCAGTTCTATTCAGGGTGTGAAAAGAAGAAAGCCAGACCCCTAGATCTATCTATGAGGTTCCTTCACACACTAGGTTTATTAAGCTGTTCAGGCCCCGTTTCCACTCCCAATTCAATTAAGACCAAAGCACAAATGCATACACAACAACATACACAATTTATGGGTTAAAGAAAATAGTTCCACAACAAAATTGTTTTCCAAGAGGGGTGAAAACAACCCCCTAATAGAAATTCATATCCCAGGGACGTTTTGGCCCTAACGTGGCCAAAAAAAAATCTCAACAACACCCAAGAGAATGTGGTATCTCCTCCAAATCACTGGGAAACAAAAAAATGATTTTCAGTTTGGAGAACAATAGAGAAATGCAACAAAAGTTGTTGGGGAAGAAACCCGACCAAAAATCATCACAAAAATGAAATTCTCATCTTGAGGAGAATGACGAAACAACTTCCCATGTGAGGTAAAACACACACAGCAAAAACAAATTCATGAATGCTATGCACAGAAAAATCCAATCCACTTGAGAGAGCCCCAATGTGGATTAATGATGGTGAGGAAAATGCCCAAGAGCCCCAAAATCGTAAATGAGAACACACAACAGGAAAAATCATGGAGGTAAAACTGCTCTCGAGCTTCCAGTACTTGAGGAGATGAGGGACGTGGGTGTATGGAAAAATGGGCATGCATTTTGGGTGTTAGGTTGCCCTAAAAGTCAAAAACATTTTTCCCTAAATTTGAATTTCCTTCCCATACTCTTCCCATCCCCATGCAATAACTACTTCAACCAATTTTTTCCCCCTCCTTATCCTTAGGAAATCATGCCCCCATCTCATTATTTGTTGCATTGACATAGCTAGTTGTGGGTTTTTAATTAAATTGCATATTTACATGATGCCAAAATTATAATATGTCGGCTTGCACAAAATAGCATCGACAGTGATTTTAATTCCCAAAACATAAAATGTTAAATTGATGGTCGGGCTTTTTCCTTTAGCTCCACACCATGATTAATTATAATATATACACCATATACATTTTTAATACAAAAGGGTCAAAATCGATGTGTTACAGCTATTGTTTTGCATGTTCTAAATATGGACACAAAGCTATGCATTGTCGAGCATATGAAAGGAAAAGTTTGAAGGTTAAAAACTATAAACTCAAGAACAATCAAATAGTTGGTCAAGTTAGGAGCATAAATTATAACTCATTTGCACCTATACAAGAAAGGGATTTAGAATGCTTCAATTGTCATAACTATGGACATAAAGCAAATAATTGGATATTAATGGAAAACTCATAAATACCAAAGGACGTTAGAGGGAAAGAGAAGATGTGGAAAGAAAAACATTAAAAGAGGAATGTCTTATTGCCCTAAGAACACAAGATAAAAGATATATCTGGTATGTTGACAATGGGTGTTCTAAACATATGACAGGAGATAAGGGCAAGTTTTTAAACTTAAAAAAACAAAAGGGTAGAGTTACATTTGGTGACAATGCTTTAGGTAATATTATTGGGAAAGGTACCATGAATGTGGGAAAAGACAAACCCAAAAATGTGTTGCTTGTAGAAAATATGAATCCTAGTCTATTAAGTTTCATACAAACTTGTGATCAGGGGCATATTTG
Organism: Pseudotsuga menziesii; assembly: GCA_001517045.1. Taxonomy (NCBI): domain Eukaryota; kingdom Viridiplantae; phylum Streptophyta; class Pinopsida; order Pinales; family Pinaceae; genus Pseudotsuga; species Pseudotsuga menziesii. The sequence continues at coordinate 71,510 of LPNX010230069.1, forward strand.
CATTTTTTATTCTAAAAAATGTGAGATAAGAAGGAAGAACTTAGGAAAATTGGTTGGTGTTTCTTCTAGAACTCCCAAAAATGTATACATACTAATTACAAGACAGTCTGAGAAATGCCATATGCATTTAGTGAATAAAAGTTGGCTATGGCATAGAATATTTGGGCACATCAAATTTGATAATCTACTGAAAGCTACTACAATCTTGGGGGAGTAAGAAACTTACCAAAGATCACAAATCATTCAAATCCTATATGTGGACATTGTCAATTAGGGAGGAAAACTAGAATTAGGTTCAATACAAAAGAGTACTCAACCTCAAAACATTTAGGGCTGGTTCACACTCACCCATGTGGACCTACAAGGACCAAGAGTCCGGAAGGATAATCCTACTTTACGTTGTTCATTGATTATTTTAATAGAATGGCTTGGTTATCTTTTCTCAAGGAAAAATCAGAAGCATTTAACAAGTTCAAAGATTTTAAAATCCTTGTTGATGTTAGAAAAACAGGACCGCAGAGCAATAACAGATATACGGTTAAATTTATAAACAAGATGCAAAACAAATTAAAACAGTACAGAGAGACACAGATATAACGTGGTTCACCCAAACGATGGGCTGCATCCACAAATAAATTTGCCAGTCCTTTTATTTTAGTCCAAAAAGATGAAGGGATACGCCCTACAGCAAAACCGTTGCAATTCCTCTTCACACTCTCACAGTCTCTCTTCCAGCAAAATACAATGCCCACATCCAGTACATTACAATACTCACATCCAGTACCATACAATACTCAATACGATACAATACACATATCCAGTACAATTACAATGGAGCCTCCTCAAGCCTTATAAAGGCTTAATCACGTGCAATACCATGGGACAATACCATGGGCTAAAACAAACCATGTGCCCAAACCATGTGCTAGACCTAACCACCTTTGAATCAATCCCGAGTCAAGGTTAACACATGCAATACCATGGGACAATACCATGGGCTACAACAAACCATGTGCCCAAACCATGTGCTAGACCTAACCACCTTTGACTCGATCTCAAGTCAAGGTTAACCCTAACAATCCCCCCTTTAAACTCGACTTGGAGTAATCACCAACTCCCCTCAAGTATTTACCGAGGAGTCTTACATACACCCCCATATCACCTAGGTCTATCTTTCGACTTTACCAGTGAGTTACCAGGGGTATGCGTGCCTTACCAGGTCTTACAGCCATATGCCCATTTTCATGCAAACTGCTCCATTACATTTTTATGTGCCTTCATGATGACTAATCACAACAAATCTACCGTTGCTGCACTTGTTGGACCTTGGACTTGGCAAATTTATTCTTTTCACCTTCATGCTTTAAGGCCAACAGAAACCAAGCAGGAACTCAGTTTCTCTCTGGTTACTCCCTTTGTCAACATGTCTGCTAGATTCTGGCTAGTGTGAGTCTTTTCCAGTTTTAACAGTTCTTCATCTAGAACAGATCTTATGAAGTGGTACTTGAGTTCTATATGTTTATTCCTTAAATGAAAGGTTGAGTTATTTGCAGATGAATGGCACTCTGGCTGTCACTGTACAGCCTACTATTCTCATGTTTCTTACCCAATTCTTCCATGAACCTCTGCAACCAAATCATCTCCTTACTAGCCTCTGTAGCAGCAACATACTCTGCTTCCATTGTTAAAAGTGCAACTACCTATTGCAGTTTTGAAATCCAACTTACTGTTGTTCCACCTACAGTGAACACATACCCTGTGGTGCTCCTCCTGCTATCTTTATCACCAGCCATATCTGCATCGACATATCCCTGTAGAACAGTGTCTGAACCTCCAAAACATAATGCATGAGAAGTGGTACCTCTCAAATACCTGAGAATCCACTGTACTTCTTTCTAATGCTCTTTACCTAGATTATTCATATACCTGCTCACAACTCCCACTGTGTGTGAAATATCTGGTCTTGTGCACAGCATGGCATACATCAAGCTCCCAACTACTGATGAATAGGGAATCTTGAACATGTAATCTATCTCTTCCTGTGTCTCTGGACCCATATGCTTGCTTAGTTTGAAATGGCTTGCCAAAGGTGTGCTGACTGGTTTTTCATTCTGCATTCTAAACCTCTGCAACACCTTTTTTATGTACTCACCTTGAGACAATGTCAATTTGTGATTTTTCCTGTCTCTTGTTATTCTCATACCAAGGATTTGCTTTGCAGCACCCAAATCATTCATCGCAAATGATTTAGCTAGTTTTCTTTTGAGCACATTTATATCCTGCATGTTAGACCCTGCAACAAGCATGTCATCCACATACAATAACAATATAATATATCTTCCATTATCTAGCCTCTTAAAATAAACACAGTGGTCAGAATGACATCTATCATAACCTTGTTTTGTCATAAACTTATCAAATTTTAAATACCACTGCCCTGGAGCTTGCTTCAGGCCATACAAGCTGTTCTTCAACCTGCAAACCAAATTCTCCTTCCCTTTGACCTCAAACCCTTGTGGCTGCTGCATATAAATCTCTTCCTCCAAATCCCCATGGATAAAGGTTGTTTTTACATCTAATTGTTCAAGATGCAAATCTTCTACCGCCACTAGACTTAAAATAGTTCTAATTGAAGTCATTTTAACAACAGGATAAAATATTTCATCAAAGTCTATACCTTTATTTTGTGCAAACCCATTTACAACAAGTCTAGCCTTGTACCGCTTCTTTCCTCCATCTTCTTCCATCAACCTGTAAACCCATTTATTCTGCAATACTCTTTTTCCTGCAGGCACCTTAACTAGATCCCAAGTCTAGTTTCTTACAAATGAGTCCATCTCCTCATCCATGCCTTGCTCCCACTTCTTTCTAGTTTCTACCTACATTGCTTCTTCAAAACATTTTGGCTCACCAGAATCAGTCATCAATAAATAATACAATGAAGGAGAGAATCGTTCAGGGGGTCTACTTAATCTGGTAGACCTTCTTACAGTTGCAGGAGTTTCAGGTACCTGCCGCTGCTCTTGATTTTCTGGTGCTTTTGGAACTTCATTTTCTTTTATTTCATCAAGCACTGTGTACTCTGTGTTTTCCTTTTCTTCTTTCTTTCCCTGCAATTGATCTTTGTACATGACCTTTTCATTGAATACTACATCTCTACTCCTAATGATTTTGTGATTTTTAAGATCCCATAAGCGATAACCAAAATCATCAACCCCGTATCCAATAAAGGTACATATCTTGGATTTAGCCTCAAGCTTTGTTCTATCATCTTCATCAATATGGAAAAATGCTTCACAACCAAAAGTTCTCAGAAATGAGTATTTTACCTGTTTACCTGTCCATGCCTCCTCTGGAATTCCACCATCCAAAGCGCTTGAAGGTCCTCTGTTTATTAAATAAACAACAGTCTTTACAGCATCATCCCAAAACTGTAAGGGCAACCCTACATGCAATCTCATACACCTTGCACGCTCCATGATCGTTCTGTTCATCCTTTCTGACACGCCATTTTCTTGGGGTGTTCCAGTGACTGTCTTCTCTCTGCGAATCCCATTGTGTGAACAGTAACTGTCAAACTCCTTGCTGCAGTACTCGCTTCCATTATCAGATCTGAGACATTTCAACCTTTTTCCTGTCTCATTCTTATCCAAATCTTTCCACTTCTTAAAAGTATCAAACACATCAGATTTCTGTCTAATGCAATAAACCCAAGTTTTTCTAGTTGCATCATCAATAAAAGTAACATAATAATGAGAGCCACCAAGATATTGTACCTGTTCTGGTCCCCATACATCTGTATGGACAAGCTCTAACTTTTCACTCTTGTTTTGTTTCCCAACCCTGAGAAATATAACTCTCTTCTGTTTTCCATAAACAAAGTTCTCATAAAATTCGAAACTTACCTGCTTCAGATCTAGAAGCAGTTTCCTTGAGTGGAGAATCTGCATCCCCTTCTCACTCATGTGGCCAAGCCTATGATGGCACAACGCTGCACCTGTTTCTATGGAAGCTACAGAAATAGAATAATCAGTGTTATGAGGACATAAATATAACTTACCTATCCTATTTCCTTTTTGAATTACCATTGATCCTTTAGTGACCTTCCACCATGTTTCTCCAACGGTAGACAAATAGCCGCCATCTCCCAACTGCCCTGTTGAGATCAGATTTCTTTTCATAGCAGGAATGTGCCTTACATACTTTAGAAACCAATCATTTTCATTATTTAGTTTAATCCATACCTTACCCTTTCCAACAATTTTACATGGTTCATCATCCCCTAATAACACATGCCCAAAATCACCTTGAACATAATCATAAAAGAATTTCCTATGGGGTGTAGCATGACATGAAGCCCCTAAATATACTACCTAGTAATCACTAGTATTATCTGATGCAAGAATCAAAGCATCTTGTAACACATCACCTACTATATTTGCTTCCTGGGTAGTCTCTTGCTGCCTCTCACCTTTCTTCTTTGGTTCTCTGCAGTCTTTCTTTAGATGTCCCTTCTTACTGCAGTTCCAGCATTCTATTTTTATGAATCTGGACTTGGATCTTCCCTTTTTAGACTTGCCGCAATTTCCTGGGCTCCTTCCTCTCTCTTTTTGTCTCCCTTTTCTCTCCATGGTCAACGCATTACCTGATGTCTCACTTGTGCTTTTCCCTTGCATTTCATCGCTAAGAATAACACTAACAACATAATCAAAATTAAGAGTGCTTGAACTAGGGACATAGTTACTTACAGCCATGACCAAGCTATTCCAACTTTCTGGTAATGAGCAAAAGATTAGAAGAGCCCTAACCTCATCATCAAAGTTCACTTTTACAGAACTTAAGTGTATTAAACTCATTTAAATGGTCAGCAACAGATCCACTTTCCAATATCTTCATATTAAATAAATGCTTCATTAAAAATACCTTGTTAGAAGCCAAGGGTTTTTCGTAGAGCTTACTCAATGCGCTCATCACACCCTCTGTTGTTATTTCTTTCGAAATATTGAAGGCCACTACGAATCCAGGCAGAGCCGTATTGTTCCTAGTGCCTTTCTATCAAGAACCTCCCATTCTTCATCCTTCATAGCCACTGGATGTTTTGCTTTTCCGCCCAACGACAGGTACAGATATTTCTGGTATAGATTGTCCTCCATTTGCATCTTCCATAACTGATAGTTTTGGCCATTAAATTTATCGACCCTAAACTTTCCTTCTTCTGCCATTTCTCCCACTCGAACCAGGAACCCTTATTTCCTGTGAGTTTACAAACCAAATAGACCTTTTGGCTTTGATACCAATTGTTAGAAAAACAGGACTGCAGAGCAATAATAGATATACAGTTAAATTTATAAACAAGATTCAAAACAAATTAAAATAGTACAGAGAGACACAGATATAATGTGGTTCACCCAAATGATAGGCTACATCCAAAAATAAATTTTCCAGTCCTTTTATTTCAGTCCAGAAAGATGAAGGGATATGCCCTGCAACAAAACCGATGCACTTCATCTTCACACTCTCACGGTCTCTCTTCCAGCACAATACAATGTCGACATCCAGTACAATACAGTACTCACATCCAGTACCATACAGTACTTAGTACGATACAGTACACATATCCAGTACAATTACAATGGAGCCTCCTCAAGCCTTATAAAGGCTTAATCACATCCAATACCATGGGACAGTACCATGGGATAAAACAAACCATGTGCCCAAACCATGTGCTAGACCTAACCACCTTTGAGTCAATCCCGATTCAAGATTAACACATGCAATACCATGGTACAATACCACGTGCTACAACAAACCATGTGCCCAAACCATGTGCTAGACCTAACCACCTTTGACTCGATCTCAAGTCAAGGTTAACCCTAACAGTTGAAAACAAAACAGAGGAAAAAAACAAATGTATTAGATCACACAATGGTGGTGAGTTCACCTCTAAAGAGTTTCATCTCTTCTGTCAAACCCATGGAATTAAGAGACAATTCTCTATTTCTAGAACACCTCAGCAAAATGGGATTGTTGAGAGGAAAAATAGAACAGTTCAGGAGGCTACAAGGAATATGTTGAATGAAGCAAAATTGTCTGATGGATATTGGAGGGAAGTTGTAAACACATCAATACACATATTAAATAGAGATTAACTAAGGATTCATAGTAATAAGAATCTTTATGAGATGTGGTTTGGGAGAACTCCCGGGTAAATACTTCAAAGTATTTGGAAGTAAGTGTTACATCAAAAGGCTTGATGAGAACCTCAGAAAATTTGATGCAAGATCCGATGAAGGTATATTTCTTGGATATGCTTCTACCAAAAATTCATTAGAGGAAATTTGAGGTCTAAAATGGGCCTCCTAAGGAAAATGATAAAATAATAGTTAAAATAATAAAATAATAGTTATTAATTTTGGAGGAAGAATGAAAAAAACTACTTTTCTTGTTCGTATTTTTGACATATCTCCCTATGTTTTTACTTAAATTCCGAGTGGGAGAGCTCGTTGGATGCACAATTTAATTCCATATCCAACAAGTACCCACACTACATACTTTTGATGGACCCCTCTACCCCAAAAACAAGAAATTCTTCAAAAAGTGTGATGATGACATCATCATCACATTTTTTTAGGTATTTCTTATTTTTGGGGTAGCGGGGTCCGTCAAAATTATGCAGTGTGGATAATCGTTGGATGCAGAATTAAATTCGCATCCAACAAGCTCTCCCGCCTAAAATTTGAGTAAAAACATAGGGATATATGTCAAAAATACGAACGAAAAAAGTAGTTTTCTTTTATGACAAATATGTCAATTCAACCATAATGGTTGACTCATTTTATTGAAATTCTATTGGTTCTTGAATTCCAATTCACAAACCTTTTTTGTTGGCGTGTTTTCTTGTAAGGCCCATTTTAGACCCCAAATTTCCTCTAATGCATACAGGTGCTACAATCTTAGATTACATAAGATTGTTGAGAGTGCATATGTTAAGGTGGATGATTTAAAAACAAAGAAATTCAAACATTAAGAGACCATACATGACGATGAAGATGAAGATGATGATGAGTTAGTTGATACACAAGCAAATGTAGAAGAAAAGAATTATACACAAGAAGATGAAAATAAGAGAAATATACTCAAGAAGAAGAGATAAATATACTCGAGAAGAAGAGATAATGGAAGAATCCCCAAGAAGAGACAAAAATACACCCTCAAGAATAACCCAAAAGAATCATCTTGGAGACCTAATTATTGGAGATAAAAGTGCAAGAGTAAAAACAAGAATACAATTGTTGTATCAAATAGAAATAACACTTTTGTCATGTATTGAGTCCAACTAAATCAAAGAAGCATGAAATGATGAAATTTGGTTCAAAGCTATGAAGGAATAATTAGGCCAAATAGAAAAGAATAAAACTTGGGGACTAGTTCCAAAACCACAAAACAATAATGTCATTGGAACTAAATGGGTGTTCAAAAAAAAGTAAATGAAAATGGACAATTAATCAGGTACAAAGCTATAATGGTATGTAAAGGGTATGCTCAGGTTGAAGGAGTAGACTTTGAAGAAACATTTGCACCTGTGGCCATATTGGGGGAAATTAGGATGTTCTTAGCCTTTGTCAGCTACAGAAAATTGAAAGTATACCAGATGGATTCATGTCATGTACCCCAATTTCAATAACATTTTATGTTTAAGAAAACATTATATTTTACTTTTATTGTAAAGTTTATGAATATTGACCATATGGGGTCAAGGATGAATGCAATTAATTATGTTGAATATTTTATTATTTAATAAATAAAAGAGGAGACAAATAGCATAAGGAAGTCGTTGAATAAGTGTCCACTAGCCCACTATGAGGAATAAACTGGGGTGAGAGCAAACTAACACATGGAAACATCCTCAACCACTTATAGTTGTTGCAGGGGGAAACTTCCCTAATTTTGTGGTCATGTTCCCCAAAAGAGTGGAACAGAGAAGGTGGATCAATCATTGAAAAAAACTGACCAAAAATACCTAGGCATGCATATATATATATCGAATTTAGTGGGAGGGATGTTTATTATTTACCTTGTGAAATTTCTAAAGTTGGAAAAGAAGCACAAGAGATTCACTGAGGGGAAATCTAGAAGTGGTTTGAGTGTTAATAATGTTTTAGGAACTAGTGCTACTTAACAGTTGAGTTCTATACTATTGAGGAAGAAGTACTACTGTTAAGTACTTCTGTTGAGTTGCAAGGGTATTTAATCCCGTTCATTCACACAATGATTTTATCCTGGTGGATCAGTGGACAAGCTTGGGGGTCCTAAGACAAGAAGTTGAGATATCTTCACGAAAAGGCTGGGTGGAAGGAGATCCTTGGGATGTTTTTCTCTTCTACAATTTACCAAGTTCCATTGTGTTATCTTATTTATCTTTATGCAAGTAAAATTAATGGAATGAAAGTAGTCATGATTAGTTTTTACTATTATTCCTTAGATACTTTGCATCTGCAAATAGACTGTTTAAGTCTGCAATTTTATTCAGGAAGCTTACTTATATATGTTTCATTGAAGAAATGAACCTAAAATTAGAAATGATGGAATGATGAGTAAATTTTCCCTTCTATATTTTTCCACTCATCTTACGATGAAGTATTCTAGTACATCAGGATTGTTTAGTTGTAAATAGGCATGATTACATGAATAAAAATAAATATGAACTAATATCTAGCTGTAGATTTTCCATGGAATTTAAGTAAAAACCTTCCTCTGATAAGATTTCCAGTAATATCTTCAAGTAGTTGTTTGAACTTTGAAATAGTTTACTATTATCCACCAGCTAATTACCATAATATTTCCATTTCTAGGTTTTAACTTTTTATACAAAAAAATCCCTAATATTTTACCTAGATTCTATTATGGTAAGTTTATGCCACACCGTTATAAAATCTGGGTATAGTATAATATGATAATGATTACAGTAATACAAACAAATTAGTTATACTTAGTAAATAAAACCTTTTCTTTATTTTATACTTTCAAAACATACAATACAAACAATAATACTCTAGTTATATTATAGTAAATAATACCCAGTTAAACCTCATTTGTTCTTTTAAAACCATCAAACCTATTATGTTCTTGATGAACTTTCAACAGAGTGAAATTGATTAAGATATAGCATCTATGGTATCACAATACCTTAAGTACTTAGGAAACCAAAACTGTTTGTTTGCGGTATAACATTAATATTATTTATTTTTGAAAACTGTTCATTCTAAACCCTACTCATTATTATAACCATTTATAAACATCTACAGTAATATAACCATTCTTAACCATCTACAGAACCTATTATGAAATAAGATAAATTTTCTAGTTCTTCAAAATAAAAATAAGACTTTTTAAACTATTGTTTATTACAAACAAATTGAAAATCAGTAGATAACTTAAAATCAGAAGATAATCCACTAATCTAAAACCCACAACTGTTATAAAAACAAACCCTATAATAATTCTTTACAGTACATGATACTCAGATCGAATTCTTTTAAAACAACTAAAATGCCATTGGCTTAAAAACCATTTCGCAGCCGAAGGGCATTTTACATCTAGTTTTTGTCATAACAGAAAAACATTCGTTAACGCACTTTACAAACGAATATGCAAAATGAAAACTTTACTAACAACCATTTACAATCAGGCCCATAGGCTCTACACTTTTCAAAAATAATAATTATAGAAAAGTTAAACAATGTAGTCACCACATGATCAACTCTTAACACCTGAACACATTAACATATGAGTTCCTCAAAGTAGATTACTTGCCAAACAAGATGGCCAAGTACGCTTCTCTTAACATTTTCTTTTACATCATTAAAAATTTTTACAAAACTAAAACCCTGAATAGTAACATTTTACCCTAAATAAAATTTACAAGAGCCGTAGCTCATTGGTAAAACCCCGAGGGTTATAACTACAAATAGCCATATGACCTCCATCTTTAAGACAAAACAAAAAAAATAGTTGTGTGATAAGTATTTTCAAACCCCCGTGGTAATAATCCTTAAGCACCATCATGTTCTTCATATATACAATCACGATGAAGGATAACCCCAGGTTGAAACCGAGGCTTACTCAAGTTTACTTTCCGTACCCTTCAACTTCCAAGGATTCTTCTTCAAAATTCAACTGTGTACCTTCACCTACCTTCAAATATAAAAACAAATTTGATTTGTTAGTACTTAGTTGGTGTAGATAATGATAGGTAAAATAATTATAAATGCATGGAGGATTTGTCATTTCGACTTACCAGAATCCTTGATTGCTTCCTTTCGTCAGCTCAATGTTATGCCTTAGCACTCAACTATGCGATGCCACAAAACCCCACCTACATTAAATCAACAAATACTTAGATTTGATGATAAATTGTTGAGTGTTTAAAATAAAGTGAAATGAAAAACCACATGAGGGTTTCATTACGACTTACCTGATTTAGCATGGATTTCGAAGAAGCAGCTTGAACAATGAACCAAATATTTAAACCCACTAATCACCACAGGAAACCCAAAAAGGACTACTAAAATCATTGAGCTCTTAGTTGTGGCAAAAAACCAAAGCCTCAATCCTGGCTAACACCTCGGGAAACGAATGCAACAAAAGGTTTAACTCCGAATCTCGTAGGGAACATCAATGGATAATAACTAGAGTAACAAACTCACTACATATCACAACAAAGTCAAGAATGACAAATGTTACAGAAAACCCAAGAAGGCTGAGGCCTGTCGGCCCGCTCTCCCTATTCTTTAGTAAACAACAAATGGAACCTAGCGACAGATAGGGTAAGGATTGAATGCTTTTGCTTAAGGGTATTAATGCCCAAACCCTATTTCCAGTGAGCAACCCCCACGTGGACTCTACTACCAAAAAAATAGTTTGGGGTTTCGTTATAGTTTGGAAACTGCACGATTTCACCCTGCATTATATACAAAGTAATAGAATTATTGGGTTATTTTTAACAAGTCATTTTGTAGGTGGCAGTTTGAGCTAGATTATCGTTTGTATATATATTTACATATTGTCAAGTTCTAGCTAGATTTAGTTAGGTTGAAATTGTTATTTGGAAGCATTAGTTTTATACCAGGTTAATTTATATGGTATACATAGAATGTATGTGCCCAGGTTAGTTGTGTAGTTATTTCCAATGAGCTTCTAGTGCGCAAAGAAAATTTAATAATAATAACCTAGGGACTTAGGAAGTCTATGTTAACATGGCATAGTGCATAATAATAAAACTTGGAAAAAAAATTAGACTCATATTATTGCATTCAACTAAAAACATGTTGGATGAATTCATTCCATAATCTTCTTCTATCAGAACAAACTGATCATCATTACCAATTCCATTTTATTACCTAGATAGAGCAGACTTTGCTTTAGGCCTGGGAAACCTTCCACATTGATAATCTAGAAAAGAAAAAGAGTCTAAGGTTTTTCTTCCTAACTCACTCTTTAGTCTTCAGAGCTTTAATATCTTACACTGTAACCTGGAATAAAGTTTACCTATGAATCCTCTACAAGCATCGAATCTGCATTAGATTTGAAAAAGCTAAGTAAGCCTCAGGATAACCTCAAGACCCTTCAGTACGACAAGAAAATACCTATCAAAATCATACACATTATGAGAAAATAAACAAGTGATATGAATTCAATAAGTTTCTAACTCATTAACTTTCAAAACTGAAAAATCAAAACAGATTGAATATTCTTAGTAGCATGTGTATTATAAGTTAGTAAGTAGTTCTATAACGTTTTAAGTTACAGTTAGCCAAGAGTATTAAATACTAGTTTTTCATTTTATGTCTTGTATTTATAAGCTATATGTCAACCAGATTAAAGTTAAACATTGAACTAGCATTTTGGTTAGGATTTAACATTTATTATTACATAGAAAATTTTAATTTTTTGTAAAATTTTGGGGATGTGACATGTCTACCAATGGAAACTTAGAAGAGGAAGTCTACATAGAGAAACCATAAGGGTTTAAATTAGACGATAAATGAATTTATGCTTGTAAAATAAATAAATCTCTCTATGGGCTAAAACAAGCACCCAGATCATGGTATGCAAGGCTAGACTCTTACTTACAAGTACAAGGCTTCAAAAGAGGATCAGTAGACAATAATATTTATTATAAAATTATTGGTGACAACATGATTATTGTGGAAGTATATGTTGATGATATCTTATTTGGGAGTGATGATCAAAAAATGAGTAAGTATTTTTCTATTAATATGCAACAAGAATTTGAAATTTCTCTCCTTGGTGAACTAAATTTCTTTCTAGGATTTCAAATAGTTCAGTAAAAAAGTGAATCTTTATTCATCATTCCAAGTATGTGAAAGATATGTATAAAAAATTCAGTTTGAAGATTTCAAACCTGTTTGTACACCTATCATAGTAGGATGCAAATTAACCAATGAAAATGAGTCTAAGACTGTATATCCAAAACACTACAGATCAATGATTGCGAGTTTTCTCTATGTAACAACTTCCAGATGTGATGTCAAGCAAGATGTTGGAATAGTGTATAGATTTCAAGTTGGACCAAAAGAGAGCCATGTTCATGCTGTGAAAATAATTTTTAGGTACTTAAAAGGAACCATAGATCTTGGATTGTGGTATCCTAGGAAGAATTCATTCACTTTAAAATCCTATTTCAATGCAGATTGGGCAAGTTGTGTAGATGACAGAAAAGTACAAGTGAAGGAGCATTTTTCTTGGGATAATCATTGGTAGCTTGGACAAGTAAGAAACAAACCTCAATTTATTTGTCTATTACTGAAGCTAAGTATACTGCAACAACAAAATGTTGTGCACAAGTGGAATGGATGAAACGAACTCTACAAGACATCAAAGTAGTGTTTGCAGAAGCCACAATTATCTATTGTGATAATACAAGTGTTATGAGTCTCTCCAAGAATCCTGTCTTGCACTCCAAATCAAAACACATTCCAATAAAATACCACTATGTGAGGGATCAGGATGAAAAGAAGAACATCAAATTGGAATATGTCCCAACTCAAGAATAGATTGCAGACATATTCACTAAACCCTTAAGTAGAGATGTATTTAAATATCTCAGAAAAATATTAGGAGTAGTTTCTCTTTCAATCTGATCATTCAAAAGAATGTATCAGTTGGAATTTAGTCAAGTGGAGATAGTGATCAAACTCAGGGGAGTCAATCAATCCTTTTCCCTTGATGTCAAAGGGGGAGAAATTAAAATAATATTACCATCAAAGCCAAAGGGGGAGATTGTTAGAAACATGGAAATATAGGTTGGCATTGATTGCAACTAAGGAATCCCGCAGGAAAGTAAAGAAGGAATCTCGTGCGTTAAAGATGAAACGAGCCCGTGTTTTTTAGTACAGAAGAGTCACGTAGAGAGCTTAGGATGAAATACACTAATCATTATATCAAATAGATAAACGACTGAGTGAAGTAAAGGAAGGGAAGAAGGATGAGGTGAAGTTATGCAATAGTTTAGACATGAATGGTCATGAATCTTCCCACACAAGATCCAATGGTTGGGGATAATATCCACAAAAGGAAAAAGAACAAGGTGAAGTATGCAATAGTTCAGAAATGAATGGTTAGGAATTTTCCCACACGAGATCCAATGGTTGGGGATAAGATCCACAAAAGGCAGAAGAACAAGGTGAAGTTCTGCGAAGGATCAAGATCCGATGGCTGACAATAGTTCCGCAAGAAGATCGGCGGTTCGAAAAAATAATTGTGGGAAAGCCATTGTGGGAGTCAAATTGTTGGTATGGAACTACGAAAATAAAAAGGTCGAAATCATGGAAAAGTTAAGTTTACGATTTCTGCATTCCGCACTGTGGAAAAAGCATCACGGGAAGGGCGTTGTAGATGAGGAAAATCAGAAGTGCAAAGGTTTGTATCTTAGAAAGTTGTGTTTTCCAATTTCTACAATCCACAGTGTGCAAAGGAGCTTGCAGAAAGACATGACCAGATAATAGAAAGGAGAAAATAAAAAAGACAAACTCTTGGAAAGTTGTGTTTTCCAATTTTTGGAATCCGCATGCAGAAAGGCCAGTGCAGAAAGGCTAGACCAGAAAGAGGAAAGGTGGAAAACAAAAAGACAAAGTATTGGAAAGTTGTGTTTTCCGATTTCCGCAATCCACATGTGGAAATTCTAGTGTGAAAAGGCCAATGTGAAAAGAGAAAAGGTAGAAACCTGGCGACTACGGAAGAACACTTGTGGAAACAAGAAAATCATGAAATCCAGGTTGTGGAAGAAGGTTCTGAGAACGTTTTAAAGATAATTAAAAAGGTTTCTTGATAAGTCCATACAGTCATGACCTCATCTGGTGTTTACACATAGTGAATGTTTCTTGCAATCTTTAAAGATGATGCCCACAAGTATGAAGAGAATGTATGCCATTGTTGGAACAATATCAGACAGGTTTAATTTTGAAAAGAATTAAATGTTCATAAACATAACTATGAAGGGCATGGTTAAAATAGTTACAACAGTTATGACTAACAAAAGGAACAGAAACATAGTTAGAGTATTATAAGGACAAGACTATTCGAAAAAGGTATGTTGTTGTATTGATATTTAGAATAAGTCTTTAAAAAGAAGATTGAAGTAGAAGAAAAGTGTCTCTGTCATGTAGATCTATGCAGCTAAAGCATAAGACAGAGACCGAAGAAGTGTAACTAGAAACCGTGTAATGTCCCCAAAAATTGAAAAAAAATAAAAATTATAGGCTATTAAAAACTACCTAGACGAAACATTATTTACTTACGAAACTATACACTTTATGTACCTCTATTTAGTCATAAGATGTTCTTACGTTCTGTCGTTTATATTTCAGTCATTACTTTTCATGTATTTTACTTATGATGTTTGTACTGTTGTTTACTACTCTGTATTATGTTTACACTTTCATAGCTTATGTGTCGTCATTGGATTTATGTGCTTTGTCCTTTCAAAATCTTCGCACTTGTTAAATATGGAGTCCTAACTTAACCTTTTTTGTGGAAACAAGCTGGACGGAGTGGTGGGATTGTTCTCCCATGACGTTTTGAGAGGTACAATATTACTTGGTTACGCAGACTCACTTAGTTCAATCAAACTAAGGCACCTCTTTTATTTACTTATGCAGTTCATTACTTTGTGATGGGATATTATGTAAAGTGTGTTGACCGTCTTGATCCTAGATCACCTGCTGCTAGTTGTTATGCTGCTTATATACTTGGTTTATAACTTGGTAAGTGTTGTTATTTTCAATGTAGCTACTATGGCTAAATTTCCTGTACACTAATTAATCTTCGTTATGTTTTAAATTCACTAGTATATAAGTCATTAATACATTTTACGTTCTATATATATTTTTATTATACCTATTAACATCTCTTATGTTCCTTTATTTGGCAGGTTATTATATTGGCTCAAGAGCAGACCTTTGATTTTATTTTTTTTATGAGGGTTAAAATTTTTAACGTGGCATATTGCATATGCCATGTTCACTAAGCGTTTAAGCTTAACACATCTCGTATTAGCTTTTAATATAAGGCTGTAAGCCTAAGTGTATATCATTTAACTTATAAGGGGTGTGTCTTATGGCATTACACCTTGGGCTAATGCATCCTATGGACTATGTACTATTGTAAACCTACCATAATGAAAACATTGTAATATGTTAACATTCAGATAGGGTTTGTGTGGAAAACCTATATTGTATGGTATAAACATATGATAGCAGGGTTTAAGCTTTAAGTGAGAGGTGGTCACGTTGTAATGCAATGAAACAAAGCTATGGAGAGTGGGTTTTTATGTGGATTTA
This sequence comes from Pseudotsuga menziesii, assembly GCA_001517045.1. NCBI lineage: Eukaryota > Viridiplantae > Streptophyta > Pinopsida > Pinales > Pinaceae > Pseudotsuga > Pseudotsuga menziesii. The sequence goes on from LPNX010230069.1 coordinate 87,370, forward strand.
ATGGTTTCCAGTTGGTGCATTCAATTCCTTTGGTGAAATGTGATAGCCTTCCCTTAGGATTGGCTCACCATGGTTGTGTGTTGTTTTTCATTTGGGGTTTTGTACTTTGGCTCTGCGCAAGGGGAAAACCATGGAGGCGACCTCCAGAATGTGAGGTATGTCCACGTTGGTTTTAACATGCCTATACATTGGTTTTGTTTAAATTTTTTTCATGGCCATACTTCTCATCCCTCATTTAGTGTGGAAATTGAACCCATGTGTTAGAACAATTACACTCACAAAAATTGCCAATTACACTTGCAAATTACACACAAAGGAGACTGAATATGGAGCAAAACACTAATCTGTATTGAATAAGTGTACAATAGACAACCTTGTGAAGTCATAGGCTACCACAATAAATAATTACATGAAATATTTGAATGCATTGGGATGCCATTCGAATTAGTCAAAAGCAGGCTTACTAAATCTAGTCAAATCCCCCATAGGTGCATAAAGAAGTTTCCAAATCTCCCTAGGAGCTCACGAATTGGAAAAATCAATTAGGAAAGATAATAGGTGATGGAAGGAAAAATCATACATTCTTTTATTAGGAGAAAAGAGATGAGGATGATGAGGGAAAAAAACAAGTCAACTTCACGTAGTCATTCCCAATTGCCTTAAAACTCAGTAAAAGAAGATATGCGCTAGGGAGGTTCAGGAATAAAGCAGAATTAATTCCAAGAGTTTTCCCAAGCACTCCATGACTTATTTTTATCAAGTTTGGCCATCTAGGACATGTGGAGGACAACATGCATAGAGTGGAAAATGGAAACTAGGCAAATAAGACAAAAATGGATTAATTAATGTCTAAGGTAGCTAACTATGGGTTGATTATTCTAACACCCCCCCTTAAGCCTGAATTATGAGTAAAATATCAGAAAATTATAGGGCCTAGAAACAAGGCTTAGTCACCCTTTACATACTGCATGTCTATTTAAACAAGGAAAGAGGCAAAAACCCTGTGGAAAAAATCCTCCCTAAAATATGTACAGTAAAACAAAATTTGAAAATATTGTCATCAATCATGCTTCACAGCATGATTAGCAATCCCCGGCAGTGATTTGAGATTGCTGAAAGTCTTCTCACAAAAAACTTTGGTGAATATCTCTACTACTTTGTTTGAAGATGAAAAAAAGAGTAGGTGAATGGTGCCATCATGCACAAGCTGTCTGATGTAGTGCATATGGATCGCATTGTGTTTGGTTCTTTGTCTCTGAACTGGATCATTTCAGATTTGAATTATACTCTAATTATCACAATAGATAGTAGTTGAGTATTCTTATCTGAATCCACACTCACCAAGTAACCCCTGCAGCCATAAACATTGTGTTGCTGCATTTACAACTCCTTTGTACTCTGCTTCTGTATATGAGAGTGCAATGGCACTCTGTTTCTTGCTTGACTAGCTGATTGGTCCTTCAGCAAGCATGAACATGTATCCTAATGTTGACTTTCTATCTATGTTGTCACCGGCCCAATCACTGTCAGTAAACCCAATCAAATCAAGATCAGATTTAGCTTTGTAGAAGATCCCATGAGTCCTTGTTCCCTGAACAAAGTTAAGGATCCGTTTGGTTTCTCTCCAATGGATATCATGAGGATGATCCATGTATCTTGAAGCCACATTTACTGCATAACAAATATCAGGTCGAGTATGTGTAAGGTACAACAAACACCCAATCAGTTTCCTATACAGTGTATTATTTATCATAGGAGAAGAACCTGCTTCTTCAAGCTTAACTCCTGAAAGGAAGGGAGTCTTTCCTGGCTTGCAATATTTCATGTTGAACTTGTTTAGAAAATCCAAAGCATACTTGTACTGATGTACTTTTATTCCATGTTTGGTTTTAGCAATCTCAAGACCCAAGAATTGGCTCAATAACCCCAAATCAGTCATAAAAAATGCATGGTTCATTGCATCCTTCAAGGAGGAAATTTCATCCTTTGAGCTTCCTGTAATGAGAAGGTCATCCACATACAAGACAATAATCATCAAATAACCATGAATCATCTTCAAATAAACATTAGGATCACACTTGCATCGAACAAAAATCAATGGTAGTAGAAATCCATCAATATTGGCATACCAAGCCTTGGGGGCTTGCTTAAGCCCATACAATGATTTCTTTAGCCTGCACACAAGAGATGGATTAGTAACAAATACTTGAGGCTGCTGCATGTAAATATATTTAGTAATATATCCATTCAATAAAGCACACTTCACATCCATGTGATGTACCTCCCATTGCTTCGAAGCTGGAATGGCTAAGGATAGCCTGATGGAGTCCATCTTTGCCACTGGTGCAAAGGTCTCATTGTAGTCTATAACATGTACCCATGAGTAGCCCTTGGCTACCAATATTTCCTTATGTTTCAAAGGTGAACCATCAACAGCAAACTTAGTTTTGAAAACCCACTTACAATGAACTAGCTTCCTCCCCGAGGGAATATCAACCAACTCCCAAGTGTTGTTCTTCTGGAGTGAGATGAATTCTTCTTTCATAGATGTTTGTCATCTTGGATCATGTGCTGTATCTTCATATGTCTATGGGTCTGATTCAACCATCAGATAGCATTTCTATGCAAACAAAGGGTCTTTCATACACAGGTCACTCTCAAACTGAGATCTAGTCCTCCTAGAATCACTAGGATTTCCAACTAGTTCCCTAGCTGCATGAATGGTATTTGCTGCCAATTTTGGTCTTGTAGGACTGTTAGGATCTGAAATTAAATCATCATTATCAGACATATCAGAATCAGCAAACTCATTTATCTCTTCACTTACATTCAGTGGTTCTGGTGGTGAAGAAGGCTCTTTAACTTCAACTGCTGCTAAAGGCTCTTCTTGGAATTGAACACTCCTTTCAATGAAGGATTTGTTTGTGCTCAAATAGATCAGCTTGCACCCTTTTGAATCTTCATATTAACCAACAAATAGACACTCTTGGCTTTGAGGCTGCAAAGCTTTCCTCTTTTCTGTTGGAATTCTAGCCCAAGCCCTTGAGCCAAAAATCCTGAAATGGGTCACATCTGGCTTGTGCCCACTCCATGCTTATAAATGAGTCATACCATCAAGCTGTTTATGAGGCACCCTATTTTGGATATAGGCTACATATTTTATATCTTCGGCCCAAAACATTGGTGGAAAATTCTTAGCCTCCATCATGCAGGTTTCCATATCTTTCAGTGATTTGTTCTTCCTCTCAGCGACATCATTTTGTTGTGGTGTGTAAGGGATAGAATGTCGCATCTGAATACCTTCATCTGCACAATATTGAATGAACTTATACTTGACATACTCACCACCATTGTCAGATCTGAGGAACTTGAGTTTCCTCCCAGACTGGTTTTCAACCAAAGCCTTAAAGACTTTAAAGAGGCCAAAAACTTTAGACTTATGCTTCAGGAAGTAAACCCAGTAGTACCTGGAAAAATCATCCATGAATGTCAATGCATATTTGGCTTGAATCATTGACATATGAGGAAATGGGCCAGAAACATCACTGTGGATCAACTCAATACGTGCAAAGGTTCTCTCATGACTAGATTTCTCAAATTTATGCTCTGGGTGTTTTCCTAAGATACAACCTTGACAGACTCCTTTGGAAAACTTAATATTTGGTAACCATATGACCATTTATTTTTCACTAAGATCAGAAATATACTTATAGTTAATATGGCCAAATATTTCATGCCAAATCTTGCTTGCCTCATTAGCATGAATCAAAAGAGAAGAGGGGTTTGAGTAGGGTAGAAAATGTGAAAACATGTATACCTTCGAAATGTGATTTGCAACTCCTTTTGCAATGAATTTACCACTTGAGATCTTTGTGATATCAACTTCATCAGGGGAGAATATGACCTTCTTTGGAGACCCCGTGTGGGTCATCTGATACACTGACAAGAGGTTAGAGGCAAGACTTAGAACATACAATACATTGTTGAACTTACCATGGTCAAGATCAATCCTCCCTTTGCCCAAACTTTCAATGAGAGAGTCAAATCCTAGTACTATTGGTGGACCTCTCAACATGTCAAGTGAGGTGAATGCCTCCTTGGTCAAAACCATATGTCTTGAAGCTCCAGAATCAATGATGAAACTAGGTGAGCTTGATGTGCCAGAAACCAATGCATGAACTCTCTCTTTGTCTTCTGAATTTGATCCTCCTTCCTTCTTCTTTGAGCTATTAGGAAGGGAGATGCCATTCTTCTCCAGGAGTTGAATCAGCATGTCAATTTGCTTCTTCATGCAGGATATTTCAGGATGATTGCCCTTACTACAGTATGCGCACTTGCTCATTTCTCCTTTGTTCTTCTTCTTCTATGGGTTCTTCTTGGAACCTGGGGGCTCCTCTGGAGACTTTTTCTTGTCTCTCTTTTTCTCAGGTGGCTTCTTAGATTTCTTCTTTCCTTTTGAATCCACCCTCAAATATCCAACCAGATCTTGGTCTTTGGAAGGTTTGATGGTGCCCATCATCACCAGTTTATCTTGTTCTTGTGTGAGAGATTCCATGAACTATGCAAGTTTAGGCATCTTGCAGGCTCAAGCTGTCAACTTGGTGGCATGGAAGGTCGAAACAAATGCTGAATAGTTAAGGCCAAGCTTTGAGAGTATGGCCAAAACCAGTTGCTCCTCCTTATTTTCAATTTCACACTATTTTAGCTGCAAAAAAAGGGCTTTAAACTTGGAAAAGTAGAGTTGCAGGGATTTGAAGCTACTGCGACTCAAGGAGATCAATTCATTCTTGATTTGATGTCTTCTCATATCATCTGTTTTACCAAAAATCTCAACAATATTCTCCCATAATTCATTTGGTGATGTCAATCCATCAATATGGAAAAGGAGGTCTCTGGATATGCTCAGACATAGGAGACCATAGGCCTCATCCCTCCTGTTGTGCCATTTAATTTTCTCTGCAGCTACATTGGGCTCTACTTCTGTTGCCATAGTCACTCTATAGAGGCCTTTCACTCTCAATAGTATCTCCATCTCTGCTTTCCATTCAACGAAATTAAATGGAGTCAAGATGATCTTCTGAGATTGATCCATAGCTCAGAAATTGTCCCTTCAGTCAGCAAAATGCTCCTAGTCAATGATGTTGAACCCGCAATAAAAATATGGAAGGAGAGAAATCAATTTACAAATGCTCTGATACCATGTGGAAATTGAACCCAAGTGTTAGAACAATTACACTCACAAAAATTGCCAATTACACATCCAAATTACACACAAAGGAGACTAAATATGGAGCATAACACTAATCTGTATTGAATAAGTGTACAATAGAAAACCTTGTGAAGTCATAGGCTTCCACAATAAATAATTACATGAGAGATTTGAATGATTTGGGATTCCATTTGAATTAGTCAAAAGCAGGCTTACTAAATCTAGTCAAATCCCCCATAGGTGCATAAAGCAGTTTCCAAATCTACCTAGGGGCTCACAAATTGGCAAAATCAATTAGGCAAGCTAATAGGTGATGGAAGGAAAAATCATACATGATTTTATTGGGAGAAAATAAAGGAGGAGGATGAGGTCAAAAAACAAGTCAACTTCACCTAGTCATACTTTCCCAATTGCCTTAAAACTCAGTGAAAGTAGCAATAGAGCAGAAAAAGTAGATGTGCGCTAGGGAGGTTCAGGAATAAATTAGAATTTATTCCAAGAGGTTTCCCAAGCGCTCCATGACTCATTTTTAGCAAGTTTGAATATCTAGGACATGTGGAGGACAACTTGCATAGAGTGGAATATGGAAACTAGGCAAATAAGACAAAAATGAATTAATTAATGTCTAAGGTAGCTAACTATGGGTTGATTATTCTAACATTTGGATTGTGTTTTGTAGGTGCCAAAATGGAATGAGGATTAGTGTGGCTTTACTTCTGTGGGCTCCAAACATTTTCACTTGTGGCCATGGTAAGCCTGTGAGCGATTTTTTACTTGCTACCTTTCGGCCCTCTTGGGCAAACTATGCGTAGATTTTTGTTTGGATTTGGGTTTTATGCTGTGGGTTTCAAAGTGGGGTTTTAAATTTTTCCTTCGGGCATATGATTATAGACTTGGGTTTTGAACAATGTTGAAATGGCTTCGGTCGTGGGTGAAGTCGCACCCCCTCTGGTTCTGTGTATAAATTTGGGTTTGTAAAATTTACTTGTGTTGTTAGTAGAGAAAAGAGGAATGTTTGGGCTTCTAGCATACTTGGTTTTGTTTTATGCAAAACGTGTTTTTGTTGGGGAATTTTAGCCATGGGCTGCACCATTTCTTGCAATGGTGCTTTAGCCCATTGGCATGCCTTTGTAAACTTGTTTATAAATTTTAATGTGATCACTGTGTAGTTTACTTGGCAAGCTTTTGAATATGTATGCATACTATTTTGATTAATTGATTACCATGGTTTAACTTATGATGTGCATAGCAAAATTTTGTCGTGTTATTCTGTTGTTATGGTGTATTATGTGGGCTTTTTCTGGCTTGAAGTTTCTGTGTATTACAACGTTACTTAATTTGTAATTTAAAGACATGGACAACATGGGTATAGGCCATGGCGTGAATGGCATGAGCCTTCCCATAGTGCTGTGATAGTATAACATACGGTTAATTTTGATAGGACAGTGTATTAGATTTAAAGTTTGGCCAAGGCTGTTACTTATGTGAGTCTTGTGCAATCGTTGGTTTTGTAGAGCTAGGGTTTAAAAACCATTGATGGGGTTTGTTGTTTAATATGTATTGGTTGTATTTTAATAACCATAGCCCGCATACGATTTGATGTATAGTGTGGTCTGTGTAAAATGGTTATAGGATTTGGTTGTCTTTTTGTATATACATTACGTATGGTTTGTTATCATGGCTTTTCCTTGGTATGCACATCCATGGGATCAATGTCATGACCTCTATTGGAAAGCACGGTTTTTAAAGAAACGAGTTGTAATAAAATGTATTTTAATAAATAACAACAAACTGGGCTAACATGCCCACATGATTCGATTCCTGTTACTATTTGCAATATATAGATTTATGATATGATTTTAATGTTGTTTTACTATGATATGATTTATTGTATATGATGTATTACTTTAATTTGGATATGGTAATGTTTGTTGAGTAATGTAAATTTTTTTATGGTTATGTTTAGATGGAAAAGTTAGAAATGTGGATTCTTTTATAGGAAATATGATCAAAGAATTGTAAAGGACCACATGGATGGTCACGATGCCTCCTCTGATTAATGATAATGTTGTTTCATTTATGTGGAGTATTGTTAATGTAAATTTGTAATATGGATACAGACCTTGAAAGGTCTTAGATGAGTTATTTAATTTTGGAATTAAATGTATAGATATTTTTCATATAAGTTTATACCTGATGGTCTTATATGTATATATATAAAGTCGTTATGTTTATAAATCATACCCTAAGGTATCTATTTAGTATATTTATTTCTTTAAACTTACTCCTATGATTAAATCTACTATAATCTGAAACATGTCTCTACTGACAATTGTAATATGTCAGTAGAGATATAAATAATAGGTGAACAATAAATAGCAGGTCTAGATTTACCTAGTTTACAGTAATAATTTATGAATATTGAATGAATACAGAAACAAAATTTAGAGATGAAATATTAGATATATATAGCCTATGATAATATTTACAACCCTAGGGAGTATTTGAAGAGAATACAAACCCTAGAAGAACCTAGGAAGAACTTCACTTACATAGGGTTAGTAAATACATTGTTAAATTCATCTAACATATTCACTATATAATATAGAAGATAGCATGGATAGTCTAGAGTTATATTTTAAGAAAAAGTAACCCTAGTAGATATGGATAGAACCATCATTTCCAGAGTTAAAATATATAAAGAGCATTTATATAAAGCAGCCAACATTTTACCCTAGAAATGAACTTTACATACTAAGAACTCAAACCTATAATTTTTCTTCCTGAACCTTCTTTAATGGCTGAACCTGCACATTTTTTAAATAATCTACATTATCAATTTAAGACAGATCTGACCTTTGATTTTGATGACCAAATCACTTGGGAACTACCACGTTCCTTCCAACCATGACCCGAAACCATTTCGGGTTGTAATCTGGATCCCCCCGAGTTGGAATCCAACATGAAAGTAGCTTAGAGCTCCTAAGGTAGGGTTTCCTAACTGGTATTTAGTTCTGAATCAATCCTCTTTTCCTTGCAGGAGAAAATTCTCTAGGAAACACTTGAGAGAAAAAAACATGCATAATAATAATTCTCCAAGATAAAAATCAGAACCCCAAGCCTTTGCTTTGCTTGAGTCTTTATAGACAGACTTTTCAGTCAAAGGGGCAGTTAAATCAATAAATCCTTGATTGTTTGATTTAACCCTTATTTTTTAATTAGTGGGCAATTTTTCCAATACTTAACTTAGGAACTTTTAAGGAACTTTGAACTAGTTCCTAGTTAATCTTTCATAGCTATTTCACTATTTATTAAACCTTTAATAAGATAATTGGTGGATCTTCTCTTCTTTCTTTATTCAATTATATAATTAATCATAATTAATTCTTTATACATATTATGTATAAAATACATAGTATTATAATACTTTTTAGCATTTGTCTCTGGGCATCATGTATTATGATCTCTATACTTAATGACAGTTCTTCATGAAGGTCAAGTAGATAGATGGCTTAAGTCTACTAGGCTAGGCAACTCTAAACATCCGTGCATGTTGGATCTCCCTCATATAATGTGGTAGTTCTTCAGTACTTGATGAGAATACATAAATTTGAAATTTCATTTAATCACTTAAAAATAAGTATGATGAGATCAATATTATTCTCGAGTCGTTTTCACTCGGAGGTGATTTTAATATTTTCAGTAACCCCTAGCGCTTACAAGACCCCATACTCAACACTTATAACATGGAGTTACAAACATAGTGCAATTCCAGAGCTCTCTCTCAACACAAAACATCTCATCGATCATGTGCTTCAGGGTCCACACCCAACAAAAAACATTTCATCAATCATGTGCTTCAGGGTCCACACCCAACACAACCAACATATATATACATATATATCATCAACAATTGGCTTACACCGAATATACAAAGAAAATCATCATGTTCATATGCAGTGGGGTATTTGACCCAATATAAAAATAAAACATCAATATAATCATCATGATCAATAGGCTCATGCATATAAATGGTAGGTCCAAAAGTTGGGATATTACAAACAGAGTTTCTAAAGAAGATATGGAAGTATGATAAAAATACATACGAGGGTGGAAGGGTGGTACTAGGGCAAGCTACATTCCTATAAGAAGGTCTTATCCTCCTTCCAGTAGTGGCTAGAGAATTAGGGTATTGGTGTATCCTTGTCTTTAGGTGTAGGAAGAAACCAGAGTGTGGGTGCATCCTTCAGTAGTGGGTTAGAAACTTGGGGATTATGGTCTCCAGCAAGTGTGTGCTTGCAAATAACTATTGTATATTGTAAAAAAAAAGTTTTCCAGGTAATAGAAACATGTTCAGTGTTTAACTTATTGGGTTCCACATTAAAACAATGTGTCCAAATTTGTTTTTACATTTTCTAAAATAAAATAAATTTTGTTTAAATCTATCACTGATTCACCCCCCCCCTTCCCCCTCTCAGTGACAAAACCTGATACATCAGGTGTGGGCTTGTATTTTTATTCATTATGAAGATCAAGTGATGATTATAAATCTGATTTATGTTCTTCTTTTGGATGTAATCCAAAATATGTCTCATTTCCCTCAAAAAAACCAATCATCTTTGCAGTGATATGGAAATCACCCACAAAGAAGCTAGAAGTGAATTATACTCCCACACTGCCAACAACCTGATGATGGGATATTGGGTATTCAACTACACATGGTTCCTTGTCATATTCTTCTTGGAGTATATTGTTGTAAGAATTCTCTTCCTCATTGAATTCCACAATAAGACTCTCATATGCAATTTGTGATTCACTTTACTTCACTTCTTCCTTTGATTAGAGAAAATCTATGTACACACTATCACTTCTATCTCTAGGTGATTTTGCTTCATGGCCATCCTCTTCCAAGAAACTTGAGGCCTCTTCATATTTGGTTTCATGATCACATATTTTGGAGGTTGTGTTTGAAAAAAAAATGATATAATAAAACTCCCATAAATGGATGGTTTTGGGGAATTTTTGTCGTATGTTACCTTTTCTTCTTCTTTTCTACTCCGAGTACTGGAACAACCCTATTCTCTTCTTCATTGACTATTTTTTATTGAGAATAACCTCATCTATATTCTTGAGACAAAATATCAATCTGCATTAAAAAAACATTTAAAGGATATGGATTTACATATTTCATCTGCCAAGGAAAGATACTCTTTATAGTGGTGAAGCAAGTTTTCACTTGCCACTATCTTCCTTGCTAAATAATATATCGATCTAGACATTGGGGATTCAACCCTTTGGTATTCATTATACATGTGGTCACGAAAGTAACCATCCTCACCTAGAGGTAGGACTCCATCAACATAGATCACCTCTTTTTCTTCATACTACTCAAAACCTTCATCAATTGCTACTGGTACTAGTCTCATAATTGCAAACTTGGAATTGTGTTTTGTAACATTCCTTCAACTAATAATTTATGGATACTGGTATTTATTATCATAGGTGCAAAACACCATGTTATAATACCACTTTAATGAACCTAATAGGGATTGTTGGAACATTAGGAAAATGATACAAGGAAAAACAAATGTGTACCCTCAAATACTAGACTAGAAGATAGAGAAGTCTTGATAGTTGGATTCAAACCAACACAAAATATATTATTGTAGTAGGAATACACTGGCTCGAAATTCTATCATTGGAAATGTTATAAGTTCATACACATTACGATGAGCATATTTTCTGGGTACATCACTCTCGGTATGGTCTGAAGACTGCATAGTTTTACTCCCCAAGAGTTATGTGGAAATACAACGGTTCTTGGTGCTTCAATGGATGTATATATACTTGTATTACAACCATATAAGCATTCATATGCACATGTTTCAAGATTTGGTAAGTTATTTTGTGGTTTGGGTCATTTTGGAAAAGATATGACATTTTAGGACTACACAACTTGATTATATTCAAGTCAATGCAAACAACATAAGAGGCCATTGAATATTAAATATCTCACTTGTAAAGTGTTCATTAGTTAAATAATCAAATTTCATTGAGCAGCCGATAGAATACTAATATAACACTGAAAACTAGTGAAAACTAGTGAAAATTGATGCAATTATAGAGTATGTGTGGAAAATTCATAAAAACTCATACTTTTGAATTATGAAAATTTCAGGACTGATATAAAAAGTTCAACACAATAAATACATTGAATTTGAGACAGGAGGCTTCTCAGAATAGTTTAGGACTTAACGTCAATCATTACAAACAATTTACACTAGAAAAGAACTGTAAATCTTGAGAATTCGAACTGCTAACTTCACAAGGATTTCTATGAAATTTGAACCAAACTTGAATCAACATTAGGACTTGCAATAAAATCAATGGCAATGGTTATATTCCATCATCCACACATTCTAGATGAATATTCAACTAGCTGAAGAATAAGCAGGGGCACATTCCATAGTTGTGACTAGGGCCATATCTCCCAATTCGAATTGAGAGCTCGAAGCTATTAAAAGCAAATCATAATTGAACAAAACATGTGAATGTCATGCGTCATCCCTCTTTTATAAATTTATTAGCTTCTTGGATAAGATATCTAACTTGTTTTTCCTCCTTCTTTGCCCCACTTTCTAAGAATTCAAACCAATCATGCTTGAGAAGTCTCTCACAGGTTTCTAGCTCATGCTTATCCTCCTTATCTCATCTAATTCATTCTCCTTACCTAGATTTTGGCCATGTAGCTTTTGTTTGTGCTTTCTAGCCTTTTCTATTTCTTTCTAAATCCTTCTTACAAAATATGGAAAGTCGTGTATGTTCCACGTTTGAACTAACTTCATGGTTTTAAAGTTCCTTTCTTTCTTTTCCACCTATTTATGCTTTATCGTGTTTTTTCTTGATTTTACTGCCCTAGTTTGTTTTTCCACTACTTTTTTTTACTTTGCACTACTTTTTTCTACTTTTCTGCTACTTGTCAGTTTTTCCTTGCTTTATCAAGTTTCATATTTTTCATTGCTTTCTAGCTTTAACAACTTTCTTCTAACTTCCTTATTTGTCAAGCTTCTTATGGTCAAAATCTTATATCTTATGTTCCTTCATGGATCCCTTGGAATTTTCCAACTCATATCATAACTAATAAAATTTAATTATTTAAAAATACAAATTGCATCTTTCAATTTATCTAAAATAACTTTAATTAAAATTTATTCCTAGTTGATTTATTTAGTTGCATAAGGTGATTTGGTCAACCTTATTCCCTTATTAATTAATTTATTGATTTCCACTAGAACCTGTGAAGTTGGATGGGTTAGTGGTTGATCCATGGTGATGTCAAAATGGAACATGACATTAGTTCACTTTAATCCATAGTGGACCCATGTTGACTTTAACCAAGGCTAACTTTAAAATTCATGTTAACTTTAAACCTTTCTTTCTTTCATCCATCTTAACTTTAATCAATCTTGAATTTAAACTATCTTGAATTTAGACCATGTTGAATTTAATCCCAAGTTAGATTTAATCCATAATTAAAGTCAACCATAGTTTCCTTTAATCCGTAGTTGAACTTATCCATCTTGACTTTAATCAAGGTTGACTTTAATCCATGTTGAATTTAATATATAGTTGACTTTAATCCAAGGGTGACTTCATGGTTGATTTTGGTTTAATTTCATCCATAGTTGAACCATGCTGAATTTAATGCATCTTGACCTTAATCAATGTTGCCTTTAATCTACATTTACTTTAAATTATGTTGAAAATAACTCATCTTGACTTTAATCCATGTTGACTTTAATTCAGGTTGACTTAGTATCCTATTTGATATTTTTATCTTTTACATGCCTAGATTCACATGTTTTCGTAGTTTAAGTACTGATTAAGGATGTAACCACCAAAATTTTACTTTAACGCTTTAACTAAACATTTTCATGGAAAAACAAGTGAAGTGTTGCCATGCCCTATGCTAAAAATGGTCATTTTCACCTTTAAAGTTTAGAAAGATATATTAGAATCAATTTTTACACAAATTAAGATTACCTAAAACTATCATTTAAATACCCAATATATTATATAATATATCATAATTAAAATGATTAAAGTGTTTGTAACACACCTCAAAAATCCATAATAATTTTTGTTTATAACATATATCTAAGGACACATTATTAAAGTCCCTAACTATACAGGGAATTATTGAGCATTGAGAGTTTATTGCATATTATTTTCATTACTTGTTTGTTCAACCTTTTCTCAATCTCAGAACTGAGTTCTGACAATTAGGATTCAATTCAATTAATTGTTTAAATCATGATTTTCTAAGTTTCCTATTTTTTCAGAAATGATCACTCCATAATGACCATTCCACAATGATCATTCCACAAGTTAGCCTTATGTAATGACCCTTCTGCAATGATCATTCTGCAATAATCCTTCCACAAATGTGGATTGCAGATTGTGGATTACAGGTCTCCATTAAACTATAAACCAAATTAACCTTTCGCCATGATCATTCTGTAAGGACCCTTCTGCAAATGCAATTTGCAGTTTGGGGTTGTATTTTTAACATTTATAAAATTCGTTCCACAATTTACCTTCTTTAATTAGTCTTCCACAACGTTCCCTCTGCAATTCTGAATTATAGATTGTGGGTTGCAATTTTAAACTTTTAGAATTAATCTCCCGCAATTAACTTTTGGCAACTGCGTATTGCGAATTGTGGTTTTGATTTTTAACTTTTTAGAATTATTCTCCCGCAACAACCTTCCACAATTGCGGATTGTGGGTTACATTTTAACTCTTTAGAAATTAACTCTCCACAATTAACCTTCTGCAATGTGGATTGTGGATTGTGGGTTACATTTTAACTTTTTATAAATTAACCCTCTTCAATTAACCTTTTGCAATGCGGGTTGCAGTTTGTGGGTTGTACTTTTGACTTTTTAGAATTATCCCTCCACAATTGAACTGCCGCAATTGTAGATTGTGGATTGTGGGACGTGTTTTAACCTTTTATAAAAATCCCTCTGTAGTTAACCTTCTGCAATTGCAGATGACGGATTGTAGGACGTATTTTAAATTTTTAGAAAAATCCCTCTGCAATTAACCTTCCGCAATTACAGATCTCGTGTTTCCTTTTTAACTTTTAGGATTATTCTCCCGCAATTCACCTTCCGCTACTACAAATTGCAGGTGGCGTTATAACGGTTTTTTGGAAAAGTGCTTCCGCAAACCGTCTTTCCACATTGTAAGAGATTTGAAGTTTTTGATCGATTCTAAAGGATAAGTCGCATTTTATATAGGACTCCAGTGATGTGTTAAACCATAGATAAGTGTGTACATTTCTTTGTTTAAAAAAAAGGTGTCATCTTTTGATGGGTTTACTACCCTGAGTAAGTTGGTAAATTTATTTTTAGATCTAATTAGTATACTTGATTAACTCTCAACGGCCATCTATGATGGGATTATTACCATGCATGGGAAGAAATATTCGTTGTTGTAAATAGTTAGGGTGTCTTGATTTAAACTGTAATGTGGATTACAATGGTTCCCATAAAATATGGCTGTTTAAATGATAAAGTAATGATGGATATGATATTTTTAGATCCTTAATTGATTAGTTGAATAAGTTATAATAATTCAAACTGATTCCCCAATACCTCGATATGAAACAGTATCGATTGTAGAAATTAACTAGATCTATTCCATAATACATTATGAGTTTAATTAAACAAGAATAATTTGCAAACATGTAAAATATTAAAGAAGGAGTATTGAATTCGAAGCCATAACATATCAACAATAGACAGATCTAAATAATTATGCTCAGAATGAATTACTAATTACTAGACTAATAACATTACTAGCAACCCTAATGCGGATATGGATTCTTGATCTTAGATGTGTTAAGAGATAATATAACAGTGTACATATCTGATATACTACAAAAAATAGGTATATTTGTTGTATAGAAATGCGTAAACACTCGTTCCTAGAAGTATAGTTGTGATTCAACATTAAAATACACATTCTACTGTAATTAAAATCAATCATAAGCAACAGAATAATAACTTGGAACCATTGCTAGGAAAACAGAGATGGAATAGCCGTTCCACCCAACCAACCCCTAGAGCAGTCAACTCACTAGCTCCAGAAACTATGATTCTATTTGTTGAACCACAAGAGAAAAATACACTAATGCACCATCTCTTGCATTATTATATTCAATCCCCATCCAATGATAGCCTCCTGCTGCTTATGGACATACTATTATATAGTACTTTTCCTAGGACTTGGTCATTTATGAGCCTCCTGCTCTTTAGCACTCAACTAGGAGTTATGGCCTAATTTTGGGGAATATGCCTCCTGCACCTTGAGTTCTCGCTCAGTGGCTACAACCACTTGTCTTTCTCTCATGTGAGTCAGCAAACACTCTTCAGCAACTATTCTATTTCTATCTCCTTTAGTATCCTTTTATTAATAACTAAATAATTCATTACAATTGTTTTATTTTTTATTTTTTGTCCAAAATAATAAAATAATAAATAAAGTATTTTTCTAGCAGAATTAATAATTATTATTAATTTAGGGGAATTACAATGTTGGTGTAACATCCCCTTACTACCTCGACAAAGAAATACAAAGTGTAAGTAAACGGAATTGTAAGTATTGTATCTAACTTAATGAAATGGTGGATGAAATTGATAGGGTTAGGAGGCTGAAAGCTTGGCACGACTAAAAGACGATTGGGGATGAATCAACTAGGGGGAAGGGGTAAAATATGGGTAAAGTCTCGAGGATCTAGCAAATTTGACTTGGTGTCATCATGGTTTTGATCATGTTGGTTACGGTAATTAATGGTAATTTACACACTCATGAAATTGTGGGTAAGATAGACAAATATTAACATGAATTAAAGTTAAGTCCTTTTATTATGAATCCATGATATCGATAAGACGATAATAGATAATTTTATTATTCATAACCAAAAGAGGGGATTATAATGGAAGATATCTCTCTATATACCTATAGATATCTATCTTTGTCAATTAATATGATTAATGCCTTTGCTTAATTGTTAGTGATTATGATCAAAACCATCAAGGTTATGATTTAATAACATTACATACAAATTATAAAGTTATATTAAAATTAAATTCTAGTAAATCACTAAAGAGATAGACCTTAGGTGAAATCCATCAACCTAAGTGTGCGAATCTTTTGAGAAAATAGTTGGTAAAATTATGACTTAGGTTATAATATTTTACAAGAAAACAGATGTATTTTTGTACGTGATTTGATTGTGTACTTAAAAGAGAATATAATAATAATAAAGTTATGTCTGTGCCACATTCACTGGAGGAAAAGAAAGAGAGAACTACAATATTATTTAAGATGTGAAATGCGAAGGAGAAGGGGACCCTTCTTTTGGGAAATATTTCCTTGGAAATTTATACTTTTACCATATCTAAAATATGTTATGTGGTTCGACTAAGGGTTGTTTGAGGGGGCTTGACGCACCATAGAGTCGAAGTTTGAGGAAGCATTAGCGCGATCTAGAATTACGCTGCTATATCTGCCTAGTATGCGGACTACACTCTACATGAAGAAGAAGGTGTTCCTTAACTCTCGGAGGACAATATGGTGGAATATTTATACAAGTGTATGCATTTTATAAGTTAGGATCCTTTTATTATCGAAAGGGTTGGAACTAAGTAAACTTGGTGTTCCTCATTTGACTACTCAGGATAAAGGAACCCCATCTCCTGCCAGTACACTTAGGATCTGATTATTACATGTAAAGGACTGCTAGGTGTCTAATATAATGCCCATGTCTTAACTATGTGTCTAATAACAAGTGTTAGGAGATACATATTTAACTAAGAATCTTCTAGTGTACTTGTGGGGTTAGAAATTTCTTGCAGTATTGATTATGGTCTTCAAGATATATATATATTTGTTCCTACTTATGTATGGAAATGTAGGAATAGGTGTGTGTCCATAAGGTAAGTTTGGGTAATATTAAATGATTGTATTCTTTCATATATACATTTTAGAATGGTTTCGACCTTATGATAATTATGGCAGTGGGGTTTATAAAGTAGTTTTTCTTATCTTGGATATGACTTGTTCAATAATGAAGTATGTCTAGTACTTAGGGGGTTTAGTTGAAAATATATAACTATTGAAGATACAAAGTTGCACATGATCGGGAGCGAAGGGTCTCCATGTTTACTGTAGCATTGCACCGTTGATTTTTAAACATTTAGACATTGTGTAGGTATGATTGTGTTTTATACAAACTTATAACCTTTAGGAATTATTACAAATTCAATATGCATTGGACTAACAATATTGGTGTACTTGAATGTTTCATTAAAAGGAAAAATTTACACCATAGGGCCCAAGGATCTATTGACGATTAATGGGTATGTTACAGTTAGCTTAAACATAACCTCAAACTTTTTTTTTAAAGAAGATAAAATTTATTCCCATAAGAGACAAAATCATCTCATTTGTAAATTCAATAATTTTTTTTCTTTTTAACATAATGTGTTTTTGAGAAATCATAGTTTGGAATTACAGGGATTTCACTACATAGCTTCTCAGTGGTAAATATTAAAGTATTTTAAATTGGAAGAGCTAACATATCAGGACTAAGGGTCTGTATTTGAATTTTCTCAAGCTCAGTAATCCATAAGGAACTGCAAGTTTTCTCAACTACCTCAACGCCTTTGTCTTCGTGTAGAAATAATTTCATAAGAAATATCCCTTTAATGTAGCCATTAAACTTGGAATAAAGAATTGATTAAGAAATTTTACGACCACTATGGTTTCACTGATATTTGTATTTGCTAATAGCCATAGTGATAACATGTTCTATATGCTAATAAACCTAATTAAATCTTAAATTATACCGAGATAAAATTGTAGCAATCATAATTATAGTTCATAAACAGTTCTTGAAGCTTACCATAAAATCATAGTATCTAAAATAAATGAAAACCTATGATAAATCATATTCAATAAGTGGTAGCATGTCATTAAAAAAAATGATTCTAAATTGTTATTTTCCCAAATTTATTTGCCGCACAAATATTATTTATGAGACCATTCAATAAGAGGTAACATGTCATTTAAAAATAAAAGTGGATTCTAAAGGGTTGGTGCAAGCTAATGTTGGTCACTTATGATGCATTCGTTGGAATGGACTTCTGGAAAAACATAAATCTGAACGTCAAAAAGCAATATTAGAGGTACCTACACAACTTTTTGTAATATGGAGTAAGAATATGAAACATGAAAAATCAAATTACCTTCCGCAATATATAACTTTTATTTATGGAAACGAAGTATAAATCCCCAAAAACGAGGTTCTTCTAAGGTTGGTATGTTATTTTTTTTCCAAAAAATATAATGAATATGTTTGCGTTGGTCCACGTGCTTGGTATGCAAATGGTGGATTTTTGTGAAAAAAATTATATATAGTTGTAGATAACAGGTGTGTATAGTGCAATGTTATTTTTCCATATTTATTTATGTTATCTATATATATATATATGTTAAGGAAGTCAGTGACGCCCTAAAATGACAAAGGTCGAGCGTTGGTCCACGACATCTTGGTCTTGACATAGTCAATGAACAACACTTTTCTTTAAGGTGTAGGTCTTTGTGTCTTCTTCTGCGGGTTCTTTTCTGTTTTCAAAATAGGTGAGCCAATCCTAAGTTATAGCCGAAGCAAATAACCTACCTTTTGTGTTCGATTGATGTTAGTCCATTTAAAATTAAATAAAAAATAGAAAAAGATAATAGATGTAAATATATGTTACATATTAAGAATATATAGATAGACTTACACAAGTGTGTGAATTTTCATTATCTGTGGACAAGCGTGGCATATGCAAAATCATGCACGAAATAGGAGAAGTGGTACAAAACATGTTTTCTGTCATAAGACAGTCCAAGCCACTTGGTTTTGCAACCCAAACCTAAAACCAAAGCACCCAAGTCATCAACCACATAGGTTGGAAAAAAGGTGCCCACCAAAATTCTAAATTTAAAACACACGTGCATGTAGTTTAAAAAGTAATGCGGACACACTAAAAGTGCAATCGCGCTTCTGAGTGTGTACGCGTTAAAAACCCGTGCATGCATATGTTTAGTTGAAAATTTGCTTTGATTTCATTTTCAATGGAATGATGCTAATGACCATGACGATGATGATGAGGAGCAGGAGGAGGAGGAGGATGATGATGACAATGATGATGATGAGGATCATGAGTATGATGAGGATGATGATGATGATGATGATGATGACGACGATGACGATAACGATGATGATGATGATGAAAAATGATGGTGTTGATGATGAGGAGGAGGAGGAGGAGGATGATCACGACGACTATGACTATGATGATGATGATGATGATGATGATTACAATAATGAGGATGATGATGTTGGTGATGATGATGATGACCATGACGATGATGATGAACAATGGTGATGATGATGATGATGACGATGACAATGATGATGACGACGATGATGATGATGATGACTATGATTATGATGATAACCATGATGATGATGACCACGACAATGATGATGATGATGATGATGATGCCGATGATGATGATAACTATGATGATGATGATGATTATGACGATGATGATGACGATGATGATGATGATGATCACGAATACTATGACTATGATCACAATGATTATGATGATGATTACGATAATGATGATGATGATGACTATGATGGTGATGATGATGAGGAGGAGGAGGAGGAGGATGCCGATGAAAATGATGATAATGAGGATGATGATGAGAATGAGGACAAGGATGATGACAATGATGATGACTATGATGATGAGGATGAGGATGATGGTGATTATGATGATAATGATGTCGATGACGATGATGATGAACACTAATGGTGATGATGATGATGATGATTATGATGATGACGATGATGAGGAGGAGGAGGAGGATGATGACAATGATGACGATGAGGTTGATGACTATGATGACGGTGATGATGATGATGATGATGATGATGATGATGATGATGATGATGATGATGATGAACAATGCTGGTGATGATGATGATGATGATGATGATGGTGATGGTGAGGAACAATGAGGATGAGGAGGAGGAGGAGGAGGAGGAGAAGGAGGATGACAATGATGATGATGAGGATGATGATGATGATTATGATGACAATGATGACGATGATGATGAACAATGATGGTGATGATGAGGATTATGATGATGATGACGATGACAATGATGATGACGATGACGACAACGATGATGATGATGATGATGATGACTATGAATATGATGATTATGATTATGATAATGATGATGATGATGATTATGATGATGATGGTGATGCCCATGACGACGATGATGAACAATGATGATGATGAGGATGATGACGACAATAAGGATGAGGAGGATGATGATGCAGATGATGACTATGGCTATGATGATGACGATGAGGATGATGATGATGATGATGATGATGATGATGGAAATGATGATGAACAATGATGATGATGATGATGATGATGATGATGATGATGATGACGACTATGACTATGATGAAAATGATTATGATGATGATGATGATGATGATTACGATGATGAGGATGATGATGACTATGATGATGATGAGGAGGAGGAGGAGGAGGAGGTGGATGATGATGAGGAGGATGAGGACAACGACGACGACAATGATGATGATGACCATGATGATGATGTCCATGACGATGATGTCCATGATGATGATTTCCATGATGATGATGATGAACAATGATGATGATGATGATGATGATGATGATGAGAATGATGATGATCACTTTGATGATGATGACCACCCTCTACCATTTCACTCTGTATAATTATTTGGTAAACCTTCTGCCTCTGTATTTCATAAAAAGCTACTCATGACACCCATATCCCATTGAAATACCTACAAACAACTCATACAAGGGGCTCATGTGTTGGTTCAGGGACTTGTTGAAGGCTCATACATATTAGAACATTCAACAATATCATGATGTATTACACATTAGAGCAGTCTCTCATGGTGATTGATCCCTAGAAGTGGTGTTTGTCGTATAAGGCCCTAATGATATTGCTCTACCCCNACCACGTACAGGGTGAGCGAATCCATTGTATAACGATATAAAATTTAGAGGTCTATTGGTACGTCATCTATATGTTATTGACCAAGGGCTTGAGGTCATGTGTTATTGACAATGGTGTTATTTACCATGTGTTATTGACCATGGTTTCCACTGTTGATACTATTGTGACCATGGTCTCCACTATCGCTATTTTCGTGCTAGGGATTCAAGCGATGTGGTATTGACCATGGTTGCCACTAAACCTTTTTAAACCTTGACACACATCCTTGGTTAGTGTTGGAGGCATACATTACCCTCAAATAACCATAGTTAAGGAGAATAATACCTCATAATGGCACCCATGGGCCTAAGAAGAAAGTAGTGGTGAAAACTATATTGTAAAAATATGCATACATGTGTGAATACCAAGACATTGTTCAATAACGTTAGTCATTAAATTGGATAAACGTCAATGAGCAAATGGTATAAATGTTAGGAAGCAGTGCACACGTGTGTTTTTGCATGTATGCGTGGACAGGTGAGTGCTCTATTATGCACATGTGTTCACTATTATACACACATTTGCACTCATAAACATGTGTGCATGCACCTATTGCAAGTTTTAAAAAAAGAGATCTGGATTCATGGGGTTGCTACCAATTTTCACAAGTTTTCTTCCATTGTTATCGCGTTTTGTGCTCTTGAACTTTGCAATTTGGCTCACACTCAATCATCAATTGGACACTCTCTGATCTATTCGATAGAACATCACTCTTCTAATCTAACAAACATCTTCAGTGGTCTAGAAAGTTAGTGGATACATTCAAACAACAAGTTTTCATTGTAAGAAGAGATCATTTTGAATAGGTATGGTGAATTGTAAATAATTGTTTTCATTCAAAAGCTTTAAGATCATTTCATTGATTTATGTTTTATCATATTCCTACAACAATATCTCTCTCATAGAAAAAAATTAATTTCACAAGAAGAGTTCCCAACTTCACATCTAAACAAGTCTCATATTCTCCATATAAGATGAAGTATGGAATTTCTTAACTAATAATGATTTTCACATGAATATATTTTGATTTCACAAAATGATGGCATATATGAAGTTATCTCTTGAGACTCTTCAATTTGAAAAAAAAACCTTTGAATCAATCATGGCAGAGGGTCCATATTGAATAGTTCACCAAATTGTCCAGATTCTCTACAAGATGTAGTATGCAATGTAGACAAATAATGAATTGCACATGAATATATTTTGATTTCCCACAAGGAGGGCATATATGAGGTTCTCTCTTGAGACTCTTCAATTTGTATAAAAACATTGGAAGCAATCATGGGACAGGATCTATATTGAATAGTTCACCAACTTTTCCATGCTCTCCTCTTCATGCTACATTTATCATAAAATTCCTTTGATCTTGACAAAGATGCCTCTACCTCAATGATTTCTCCTTCCTTCAGGGGATTTGCAACCTCCTAATTCTGTAATTAGTCAATTTGTTCTCTTTAGTTAGTGTAACTTAATGAGTGTAATTTATTCAATTTATTCCCTAGGCATCCAAACACCAACTTGTGTATTCCCTCACAACTAATGTGCCATATTACGTGTAATGTCATCTCGTCCGAAGGTGTTGGAAATGAAGAATATTTCACTCATGTTCTTGTGACTTCCACTAATTTTTGAACACAAAGGAAGTCATAATATTATAGTTGTAATACCTGCAAACTTGACTCTCTTTACTTGACTCAAATAGAGTATAGAAATGAAACTTTAGTTCGAACATAAAAAGAAACCTTTAATTAGCATTTATGTATCAATCCCAATAATTACCATAGTAACATATCTATAGTTTAGTTAATTATGTTGGAACATGTCATGTTTCTTGTATAATGGAACTAATACCTTATTTGTTGCTTCTTATGCATGGGTAGACCTCATAGTTGTTATAAAGAAACTTTTGGAGATGGGAAAATCATGTAACAGAGTAAGAAAAACTAGAAGGAATAGGCCCATTGAAAAAGAAAATGAGGTAAGAGAAAAGGCTAGGTTGGCAATGGATAGAGTGAGACATGGTCCATACATTTCCACTGATACTGCAACCGATACTAACATAGTTGATGACATAACAACCTTTAGTTCAAAAGCACAGGTGAAGCGGTTGCATCCAACAGACACAACTCAAATTCCAACATCAACACAGTCTCCAACCAACAATCCATAAATGAGCCATGATGAAGCTTTTGAAGACATAGGTATATTAGGAGACGTTGAGTATCAAGTGTTGAATGTAGGATCAATGATTAATTTGTAATCTCTCCAAGAAGACCACAACCATGTCAAGCACAATCCCAACATGGACAAACATGTGAATGAATCACCATAAGAAAGAAGCTCTAGGATTCGTAGGCCCTATATCAACTTTCTAATGCAAGAAAAAGGACTCCTAGACATATTCATGTGGATGAAAGTTGTCTGTCATGCCTTGAAGGTAAGTTTCCCAAACTCACTATCGATTGGCAATGTAGCAAATTAACGAAGGAATATTTTGAATCCAAAGGCGATGCACTTAAATGTCAATTATTACTATGTTTGGTAA
The DNA here is from genome assembly GCA_001517045.1 of Pseudotsuga menziesii. NCBI lineage: Eukaryota > Viridiplantae > Streptophyta > Pinopsida > Pinales > Pinaceae > Pseudotsuga > Pseudotsuga menziesii. Next base: position 111,329 of record LPNX010230069.1, read on the forward strand.
ATTCAAATTGTTTAGTTGTTGTTAGGAGAATTATAGGGATAAAGATGGTTAAAATTTCAGAGGCTAACAATCATATTGTTAGAAATATCAAATCTGTTTTTAATGTGATCAGGAAGACGTCTCATACTAAAGATATTTGTGTGGCTCGTCTTGTGCTATCATAATCGGTTGTAAGCAAGTCCCCACGGAAACATTTCCTCCTTTCAAACATTTCTCACATACTTAAATTAAATATAAAGACTATTAACAAGTAATATATTATAAGAGAAAATATTAAGACTTCAGGTGGAAAATATTGTAGGGATTTTGTCGGCAGGTTTCCTCGGCGAGATATGAAGCTAATTGATGATGTTAACGACTTAGCACAAAATTTTTGGCATGATCATACCAGACCTTCATCTAACCAAAGAGATGTGCTAAAGATGAGAAAAGGTTCTACTAAGCGTGAACCCCACGTCAAACACTTCCTTGACACAACACAGACTAAAATCTATTATTCAGAAATGAGCACGCACAATTGAACTTGGGCCAAAGGTCCTCCAAGAAATGTAAACCATGGTACGTTCATACATGCATTGATTGAAACACATGATATTTTAGATACCATGTAGAATATGAATATGTTTATGACATGTGTAAACATATACTTTGTGATTTGGATACTAACATTGAGCAGGGCTACAATGAATCTGTAATACCACCAAATGCATCGAAATATTTTATCAGCAGCATCATGTGTCTAAGGAATGAAGTAAAAAAATACTATGGAAAATCATGTCTATATGGGAATTGTTCCAAGTGCAGTGGGTTTTCTCTTTTGAACCGTTGCATTCATGGAAGCGATGAGCATCAATTTGGCAGTATGGTCGTGGAGATGCAGAGATTCAAGTACATAACCTATCAATCAGATTGTGTGAAGGAAAGTAAAAATATTGCGTCGGTGAAGTCACATGTGCAAATGATTATTTCATTGTTTTCCTCTGACATGTTCAGTTTCTACATATACATTTTTTAAAGGTCACCTTCTAATACGACCCTTGTTTTCATGGAAACAGGTACAGGTATGTGATTTTTTGATGGAGTTCTACAAGAAAACCAAGTATTATGTTCAGCATGTGCATGTAGAGCGATGGAAGGATGAGTAGTACAGAAAATGTAGGGACAACTTTCCCATTGGGACCATATTGTCAATTGTAGATTTTGCAAAAAACTACACCCTTTAGGAACAAAATGAAATTTCGAGTCAATAGTACCATTCCTACCAAGTTAGCATCATGGTATATATTATGTATAGGCATATCCCTAAGAGAATCATTAACAATAGGATAATATAGAAGGAGACAAAATTTTACATAAGTGATGACAGATGCCATGATCTGCATTATGTGCAACATTGTTTACAAATTTTCTATGATCGGATAAAGGAGGGAGATATACAAATGGATCGATATCGGATATGGTCAGATGGTTGTGTGGGCCAGTTCAAAAATTCCTGAGTCTTCCAATGGATGAGTATGTTGCATAATACTTACAATGTGCCGCATATATGTAACTACTTTGAGACTGGGAACAACAAAGGTGAGCATGACGGGGCCAACGCATGTATCAAGATCGCACTACGAAGGGAGGAGACGAGGTTTAATAGAAACCCCCATATCAAAGATGCAAAATCCATAGTTCAATGGTGATCTGCAACAATGTCAGACTAAACTAAAGTGCAACATACATCAACATGGGCAGGAAGGCCGATCGGGAATTTTTGGCAAGTGGTTGACATAAATTGATCTCGTTCCTATAGTTGCGGCACAATACAAGGAACATGTGGATTTCATTTGGTTCGAAGCTCAAAAAAACCCCTATTTAAAATATGGATGCAAAAACTTGCTTACTTTTGCACCCCTTGTAGCATTGGTGAATGGGATGAATGCGAATGCATGGATTGGGTTGATGATTGGGACCGTGTGTCACTTGCAGTAGAACCACGTGTATTCATTGAAACAACCCACTTATAGGAGGTTCAGTCAGTGATTTCGACAAACTACAACCATATCTCAAATCTTGTACATCCAAGACACATATATCCAGTTGTTTCCATGAAAGACAATGAATGGTGCATGGATTATTGGTTGGCATGATGCATTCAAGGTAAGAAAATCCTAAAAAGATCATTGATTGTTGATTAAGGAAATCAATTTCCTATTGGCTCAATGGTGGTTGAGGGTGAATATATTACATTAGATGGGAAATCAAGCAGAACGAGTGGGCATGTGTTCGTGGATTACATATCGGGTTTTATGGTCTATCACTTCACAAACTTGATTGTTGGAATGAACATCCATCTACAAACAATGTCAAACAAGAAATCAAATCAAGGTATGTTACTTCTTTCCTCACTCAAAGAACAAGACCTTGATGGAGGAAATTAGAAACATAGAGGATCTAAATGGATATATTGAATGAGATTGGGTAATTGCACTTACACTCCACTAGGGTGAAACCCCAGTTTACGTAATATGACCTAGAGGCATTCCTAGGCTATGCAGAGTCGAGGGGGAGTCCCCCTTGGCCATAATCCCATACCATGGTCCCAATAGAACCAACAGTTCATTGATCGGATCCTCGGTCAACGTTCTATGGCAAGTTATAGTAGGCCTGCAAAATCCATTCAAGGATGCCTGGGCCAATTCAAGGTCGGGGTCCAAAAACAAAACTGGAAGAAATTTATGAATCCATCAGCTCCTACAAGTGTGTTTCAGAATGGTCTCCATGGGCAGGCCACTCGTGGCCTCCCGACACAGGGTTTTGCAGGGCCGGTGCACCATTGTCACGTTTGCATGGACCCCACTAGGGAAAAACCCTAGTTTGAAAAATATTGTTCAGAAGCATGACCAGGCTATGCAAAGTCAAGGGGGATGCCATCTTAGCCATAATCCCAAGCCATGATAAGATCCTCAGTCAACGTTCTATGGTGAGTTGTAGTATGCCTACAAAATCCATTCAAAGATGCCTGGTCAATTCAATGTCAGGATCAAAAAACAAAATCTGATGAAGATTTCTGATTTCATTGACTATTGCAGGTGTGTTTAGGCATTTAATCCATGGAAAATCCACCCTCAACCGCTCGAAATAGGGTTTTGCAGGGTCAGTGCACTATTGCTAGGGTTGCATGGACCCCATTTTCATGCGACTTTCAACTCGACAGAAATCAACAAACGAAGGTCGGATCGACGAACTGTTGCATATATTGGTCTCCTGGAATGCCATTACCTCTATTGCGCCCTCTCCACCATATTTTGGTGGCGCAGTGACTTCATGGTGCATCATTTTCATAAACTAGGGGTTTTCTCAGTTTCCTTCAATGCAACTCTCGCATTGGTGGGTGAACTCTGCAAAACCATCTACTGTGTCGGTATTGGTAGTGTTCCCATATCGTTATTTCCCGTACAAACTTTTCTGGATCCAACAACATGCAATCTTTCTGCTCCGTTTGGTTTTTCACTACGGGACTGAGAGTCACTAAGTGTCTCTCAATGACATTTTCATTTGACTTTCGACTCAACATAACTCAGAAACCGGAGGTCGGATTGATGAGGCGTCGACTCGTTTGGTTGAATGGCATACCATTAACTCTAGGGGGCCCTCTCCACTGCATTTTCATGGCCAAGTGACTTCATTTTGAATTGGTTTCATAAACTAGGGATTTTCTTAGTTTCCTTAAATGAAACTCTCGCATTGGTGGGTCAACTCTACAAAAATCTCCACCATGCGAGTATTGGTAATGTTCCAATATTGGAAATTCCCATACACACTTCCTGGAGCCAACGATATGAAATATTCATTCTCCATTTCATTTTTCTCTCTCAGATCGAGAGTCACCAAGTGTCCCTGAATGACATATTCATGTGACTTTCCATTTGACATAACTCGAAAACCGGAGGTCGGATCGACGAACCATTGAATCTGTTGGTCTCTCGACATGACATTACCTAGAAACCAATAAACCATATACCTAGAATGTATGTACCTACACTACAACAAAGAATCTAGAGTTTCATCAATTACAAGTAGAAACACATAATAGTGTATAAATTAGAAGTAAAAATCATACATGAATTACAAGTATATAGCCAATTAGGGTCTCATGGATTGGAAGAATTTCCCATAAATAGAGATGATGTATTATTTTAGTCTCTCTTATGCAGAACCACTTAGACCATATACCTAAGCTACAAGAGAAAATTTCACGAACTACAAAACATAAACCTAAAAACTAGGGTTTATAAATTTACACACATAACTACAAACTAGGGTTTTATGAATTAGAAATTCACATACATAGAGATCATTTGCTATATTAGTTTATGTTATCTATAAATACTTCAATGATATAACTAAGATACATGCATAAATAGAAAAAAAAAACTAGGGTTTCATGAACTACAAATCACAAGCCTAAAAAATAAGGATTACAAATTTACACATACATCTACAAACTAGGACCATATACGTACATAAATAAACTTAGACCATATACCTAATCTATAAGAACAAATTTCAAGAAAGCTAGGTTTTCTTGAACTACAAACCACAAACTTAAATGCTATTGTTCACAAATTTAGACATAGAACTACAAACTAGGGTTTACGAACTCTATTTGTTAGTCTCACTCAACTAGAAACTAGTAGACCATATACCTAGAATATATCTACATGCACTACAACATAGCTAGGGTTTCATGAAATACAAACCACAAACCTAAAAATTATGGTTCAAACCTTTTATACATAGAACTAATAGCTAAGGTTTATGAACTCAATAGGTTTAGATAATTAGATTCGTTAGTGTCACTCAACTAGAAACGAATATACCATATACCTAGAATATATGTACCTTCATTACAACAAAGAAACTAAGGCTTTATGAATTACAAGTATAACAAATAATTGTATGAAATAGAATTAGAGACACATTCATGGTGTTATCAACCCAAATGGCACTTCTTTGTCCGAGTGCCGACATTTCCTATGTTTGCACACAAAGGGACATTTATGGATTGAAGGTTTCCTAAAACACTATAGATGGGCATGTTATGAAATACATTCACTATCCATCTAGATTGCCATTTTTACCTTTTAATATGTCAATTGCTGTACATGACTTTGCCTATATGCAACCCATGTACATACGCGACTTTTCCTATAGCATGTCGTGTATTGTACATGAGTATTTGTTGTTCCAACCCACGTACAGATCTGTACGCGGATTTCCCTTAGAGAAACTCACGTGTCATACACAAGTTTCCAGTATCAATACTCGCGTATGCTTTTATTTGACATTAAAAACAATAAATCGTGATTATTTGAGCTTTGTAAATCCCTAAACCATAACCATCTTAACTGTCTCAACCTCCTCAACCCTCGAAACTGCCCTATTTCACTAAGTATAAATAAATGCCTTGGGGAGGGTATTAATCAATCATACTTGGAGAGAAAAGTTATGCTGCTGGTATCTATTCCAAAGTATTTGGAGAAATAGAACTCGGAATCCTTTGGTTGCAGAGGATTCCTTGTTTCAGGCGTTGGGTTGTAAGATTAACTCATTCACTATTGTTAATAAAGAAAATCCTTATTCCAAATGTGTGTTGAATGTCTTTCATGTATCATGGTTTGATGAATATTTATGATTAAGCAATCTATATACTATTTATCTGACCTGTCCTATATACATGTATAAGCTTGCACTTGGAGGATTTTCTCTTTACAGGTGAAGGAGAAACACCCCTGAAAGCTTTGGAGGAGAAGTAGAACGGGAGAAGACAAAGCTTGGATCAACCATCGTGAATTGGGTGAGTCCATCCTATCATCCTTTTTCCTTTCTGTACTTTAAAGTTGATTGCGTGCAAGTTTTAAGAGTACATTGGTAACCCCAGACCTTCAGCTAGAAGGTGTTTATTCCTAAACAACAAAACTGGCGACTCCACTGGGGAGCTCAGACTACTGTAGGTTATTTCCGTTACCCTTGACCAGTCTTTGCCTTGAGTTTGTGTGTGGTATCTTATCTTGGTTCATGCTTACCATAGTGTTTGAAGGCCTTGTGGATTTTCCTTCTTTTTGAGAAAATTTTGTACCTTTATGTGGGTTGCTCTTATACACAGTCGCATACAGAGGCCTGCATACGCAGATTTCTCTCTAGGACAGTCGCGTATAGTACGCGAGTGGACCTCATACACAGTCATGTACAAGCCTTGAAATAGGAATTTTTGGGCTAGGGTTTACTTGTCCTTGTCCTTTTGTGATTCCTATTTATTAGTTGGCCCTCCTTATAAACACTGTGTTGTTAGTTTGATGACCTTGTTGGCCACACCTTGCGCTTTCCTGTAAAGCCATTGAGTTTCTTTTGTTTGGATTGTCTTCTGGTTGCATTTTGAAGTAGGTTTGCCTATTTGGGTTATAGGTTGAAGTGTTTTTGTCTGAATCAGTGATCAGGGTTCTGGGCAATGTTTTTCCCAGTATATATTTGGATAGTGATTGGTTTTCCACTTACCTTTGTGTGTTTTCAGTGATTTCTTGTCATTGTACCTGCCCAAGCTAGGGTTCCAAGTCTTCCCTTGTTGGTTGATATTTGGTCTTATTAATATGTTTACTTCAATTTTCTTGTTTTATACAGTTTGTTTAATTCAAGCATACTCAAGTTTTTTGTGCATTTAGGTGCATAGTAGTTGTCTATTTGCTTTTGCTTACATTACTTACTTGCATTAGTTGATAGGTTGTTTTTATTTTGCATTTATAAATGAAAAAGACAAAAACACATGTTTGCTTTATATGCATGTAGATTAGGCTTTTAGTCTAGATTGCATGGCATATCATTGTTTTTTAAAAAATAAAAAAATAATTTGTTCTTTTGTGGCTTTCAAGTTTTCTATTTATACTTATTGCTTTTTGCATTTCTTTTCTCTTTGCTTAGTCATTTTGTTCCAACTTTAAGTCAAAACACCACGTAAGTGTTGATGTATATGTAACTTCGGAATGTATTCTTCTATGTATTTCATATATTGTAACCCGATGTTTATTCCGGGATGTTTCTATTATGTATTTGAGTCATGTGGTCATGCCCCAATGTTCCGATCGGGAGGATTAATAATTTAAACAAGTCATATCAAGTCATTAGGTAATTCCCCACAGTTTAGGGGCACTTGGGTTATTATACACTAATTAAGGTGTAGGCTCAAGTAATTAATTATAA